>OX393557.1:34422740-34710240 GCA_947650365.1 Chamaelirium japonicum | reverse complement strand
CATGAGGAAGATGAAGTCGCAAGCGAGGAAGACGAGATGAGAGAGCGGGGGGTTCGGGTATGGTCTTCACATGGCCGGTCCCTCCTCTCCCTCTATGCTTTTATAGGGCCAACCTTAAGTAGGATAAGCCCCTCCTCTCCCTCTTTATATGGCGGCCCGTCCTCTCCTTCTATGCTTTTATAGGGCCAACCTTAGGTAGGATAAGCCCTCTTACAAGCTAGAACGACCCCCTTTTTATCTCAACCTATCTCTCCCCTTTTCCTTAATTATAGGAGTGGTTTTGACTCAGTCAAAACACCCTATATAATCCCTATGGCGGCCCTATCTAAGGGGAATCAAATCCCTATAAACAGAGATCGGCCTTGACCTAGTTTCCCATACCTATGGGTGGCCCCCTACTAGTGCATAATGACGTATGGTTTGACCAAAATGCCCTTATGTCACTAGTTGGTCGTCCCTCGTGTACGAGACTTAGCAAGATACTTATAAGTGAAATGCACTAGTGATTTTACTATTTACTAGGGTTCTCAAAAGGTGACCCTAGTAAAGTCAACTAGTTAACTCACATGTCCCCGTGCATCGCACCCATATGACAGAGTCCACTAATGGCAAGGGATAACTATATGCATTTTTGTAATAGTCTAGGGTTTCCCCTTAGTACACGTATATAGTTACGAATCTATCGTGCACTAGTGTGAAGAACAAACGAAGTATAGGTTTAGACTTCTTACTTCCTTTAAGTGTGTTCTGTGTTTTAAGGAGATGGTACAAGGACCGTACATAATGTGGATAAGATGAAACCTTTTGGGACCAGGGTTCATGACTTCAAACTTGAACTCAATCGACACACTACTCGAGTGTACTATCGATCCTCCGAGTTCGAGTTAACTTGCGTAGCCACCTAAAGGGTGCCGCAGGCTATACTCTAATCCCTAGACTTATTATATGTTCTTGCATACCCCTACTATCCGTTTAGTAATGGTAAACCCACTGTCCCTCGACTTGATACTATAACACGACTCGAGCGGCGGAGAGTACCATCAGACTCGAGTGCTCATATGACTCAGTTCTTTCTAGGTTGATAATATACATTGTACTACTAATTACCCCGTCGAGTAACAAAACCTGGTCAATAGTCCAACTTGATGACCACCAGGCTTGAATTTGGTACAATGTAAGTCAGACCAAGGAATGCACTTTGATTAGTGATATGAATGACCTGCAGAAGTGGCACAATGATGCAATACCAGCTAGGTAACCCAGCACACCGTGATTTTGGATTACGTAACTGAACCCTCACACATTGGTGCGCCAAAGCACCACACAACTGGTTAGCCTATATGTCGTAGTTCCTCAAGGCTTAGAATCATTTTATCCTAAGCCGGAACATGATTTAGTGCACTGGTGTCTACTCACCGATCTGTGCATTGTATTGGTTTTGTTCAACTATAAACATTGTGCATGGTGATGACCATGGTGAAGAGTACTCATGCACTGTCATCCTCAACAGCTTATCATAATAAGGCGACCAACCTGATCATAGTTATGAATTAATATAGGTTATATGGAACCAATCCACTTAGTCTTCTACTCAGTGGACTATCGTGTAGCTATGGCTCTTTGTTCTCGAAAGAACACATAACTGTGTTACGTACCAACATGCATCTCATATAATAACATTCGTCCTTTATTATTAGATCAAAACCCAGAGTTTTATAAGCTTATAAAACACAAAATCTAACAGCTTTCCGATGGGCCTAAGGCATGGGGACGCTATCTTCCTTTATCTTTTTATCCTAGTTGCTGAAGTTCTTAATCTTAATATAGCTTTGCAGCAAGACCGAGGAGAGCTGGTAGGGGTTTGACCATCTATGGTTAGGAGACTTACTGGCATCCTGACTTTTGCTGATAATTAATTGCATGTTATTTGCTAGAGCTAATCTTACTCATGCGTCAAACCTTTTTGAAACTGTGGATAAGTATTCTTCAGTTTCAAGCCAAAAAACTAATTTCCACAAGTCTCCTATTATTTGTGGTAGGAAAGTGCACCATAGGTATCAAAGGCTTCTCTTGAGAGGGCTAGACATTAAAGAATTCTATGGGCCTTTTAGGCACCTTGGGGTTAATATTCATGGCATGAGGATTTTAGCCAAGGACCTTGTGTTTGCCAACAGAATCATTTCTAAAATCATTGACTGGAAAGCCAACGTTCTCTCCTTCCTTGGGAGAATTACTTTTTTTGAAGTCAATGATAGCCTCTATGCATGTTTACAACTTGGCTAATTGTTCGGTGCCTACTAGTGTAATTTTCAATATGGAGAGGAGATGTGGAGATTTTTATGGGCTAAAAATGAATCCAATGGTGGTGTTCACTTAATTAAACGAAAGGAAGTGTATTTAGAGATCAACAAGGGAGGCATATGTATTAAATTAGAAGCTTGGGTAAGGTGAGGCGAGCTTTCATGGGGAAAAGAGTTTACAAGATCTTGACAATCCTTGGAAGTGGTCGAGATAAAAAAAAATGTTGTTAGGCTTGGTGCACGATTAAAGAAGGTAGTGAGGTAGTCAAGTATACCACCCGTCATGTTATTTGGCAGGAGGGGTGCAATCTTTACATTCTCATAATACAAAGATCCTATGATTTTTAAGCTCATCGTCATAAGGGCTCTTTGTGGTATTTGGAAAGCCCGGAATACATGTGTTTGAAGGCAAATATGAAAGCTCAAGAATAACCACAAGGATGATATAACAAGAGGTTAATGAGTGCATAAACACTGATATGGTTGTTGGTGATGTTGTGCAGGAGGAACAAGAATGAGAACAATTTATAGAAATTCGATGGATCAAGCCAGATCGAGGGGATGTGTCATTCAATATTCAAGAAAGGAAACCAAGAGTGATGTTCATTATCAGAGATGCTACTAGGCATATTGTGCCTGCATTCCATTTATAACTGCATCGGTCCTTATTATTGAGGATTGAAGGCGATTCCAAACTAGTGATCGACAAATAAAAACAAGGAGATGGTGACAATCCATCAATTGAAGATTGCATCAGACTCACCCATCATATTATGAGAACTAGGGCCTCACACATCTATCAAGAAGCTAGTGCAACAATCGATTGTCTAGCCAATGTAGTCAAATCCCTTCAAGTTAAAGTGGCGCGCTTGGAAACACTGTTGTAGACCACCTTGCCAGCCTCGGACGTATGGGTACAACATCGTGCCACTGGACTGCTGAGTTTCCATCCGACTTTACCACTAAGGCTCACTTGGATTGTTCTATGTACTATCATATGAGACGTGGCTGACCTTATGTAATCTTAATCTTGATTAGTGTACCTCTTTTTCACCCAAAAAAAGTGTGTGCCTAGATTTATTCCCAAGTGATCTAATGACCATTGTTACCAAACACAAGAGTGGCTACGGATACATAAGAATGCCTAGTGCTTTGTAATAGTGCAGTAGGGCCTTTCGTTTAATGTAAAATCTACAAAAAACAAGGAAATCAATCGTTAAGGTAGGTATCCCGTGATTGTTAGACCACTAATATACAAGAAATATATAGCATATATTTTATATATTAATATTAGGAAAATTACATTTTACCCCCTTGAATTTAATCCAAAATCAATTAACCCCTCTATAGTTAATAAACTACAATTTGTCCCATACAATTTAGTAGTTGACAAAATGGAGTATAGTGCTAGCAGTTAAAACTATATTGATCATTTGGAACCAAAAAAAAAAATTTCAGGGCCTTTAAGTGATTTTGGACTAAACCTCATGGGGGTAAACTATAATTTGACTTTTATTTATTATTAAAATGTATTAGGTTGGATTTGGGTTGGGTTGTCCCATATCTCTTTTGGAGCTCAATCTGAGTTCACATCGGGTTGTGGTCTTCAAACACAATCTAACTCTAGTAATAGGAAAATTTGGCCTAGCATTGCCAAAGTTTATGTTAGGCTTGTGTTAGTTTGGGTTAGCCCACCTAAGTTACACCTAAAAGGTATGGCAACGGACGAGCACCGTTGTCCATTATTCGATTCCCAAAATTGACGATGCCATCCCGTTTTTCATTGTTCTATTTTTTCCTCTGTATTTTTTGTTATGATAAATATACCCTTTTATACCCAATTGTATATCACTTCACCCTATTGCATATCTCACTTGTCTCCCATCCTTCATACCTCCATTTGAATTCCTTCATTTCTTCTTTCCCACCATTTGCTACTGCTTCTCTATCCTCTCCTTGTCGGACCGTTGTCGCCTCCCCTCCTCCTTTTCCATCAATAGAGCCGCCATCGCCCTCCCTTTCCCTCCTCCTTTCCCATCGTTGCCTATTCTTCCCCTCCTTACTTTTTCACCTTCCCGTCCATCACCACCCTTATTTTATACTGTCACTGTTGTCGAAGGAAGAAGGGAGAAGGGGAGGCAATGACAACTCCGATAATAGAAAAGGAACCGACGACGACTCCTATGAGGGGGGGGGGGGGGTGAGCATCGGTCGGTGGTGACTCGAAGGATGGGAGGTGGGTGAGCTATCCAATGATGGTCATGGGATAAACAAAGGTGGTTGGAGGGTATACTTGTCAAAGCAAAAATTAGGAGAGCTGAAAGCTTGAAAATAGTGGGAGACATGATATACTTATCAATTTTGGGGTGTGAATAAAATTCCTCCCCACAAAAGCTCCCCCCATAGGTCTTCATATAGCAAACAAGGGGTGTATTTATCATTATTCTATTTTAAAGCTCCCACATAGTCTTTGCTCCCGTTTCGCTCCACTCACAGCCCTGCACCTCTCCAAATTCCAAACCCTAGGGTTCTCCCCATTGCCAGCGCTCCATCCCTCCTCTGTTCTCCGTAGTGGGTAAGCTCCTGCTCGCCTTCTCCTCCTCCTTTTTTATTTGTGATCTTCACCTCTTTCACCATTGTTTCGATATGGGTATCGATCGTCTTTGATTTGGTTTTTTCCCCCCTTTTTTTTCGTAATTTTGAGGCTTGTTCTTAAGCCTTGCATATACTTTTTAGGTCTAGGGTTTTTTTTTCTTCTGCGTTTCGGATGTTGTTTGCTTTGTTTACTTCTTTAGCATTGGATCCCTCTTTGTTTCGATTTTTTTTTCATGATTTCTGGTTTTTATTCACTTCCCCTCTGATGGGTTTTTCTTTTGATTAGCTTTGTCTGCTTGTTTATCAGTTTTTATGTTCAAGGGAAGGTTTTAAGGGTTCTAGGTTTTTTTTCTTTTCTAGGATTTTTAGGTTTTTTTTTTCCCACTTGTTTTGGTGCTTCTTCTGGATCGTTCTGGAGATTGAAGGATTCATGCATGGCAATAGAGAAGGTCTATGATTTGGTTTTTTTTGTGGATTTTTCTTTTGTGTTTCTGGCCAATGCTGTAACCTCTTGGCAGATCGGGTAGTCTTACCATGTCGTTTATCCTCGGTTTTGTGAAGTTGGGATTGAAAAAATTACTCCTGGATTCGTTGTTTAATGGTTTTGCTCGCTGTTAATTTAGTCAATGGTTTCATGTGATGGTTAGGATTCTATGGTTTAGGAAGTGTGGTGATTTTTACTTAATCATTTGTGCTTCCTTTCGGGCTTCTTATATAGGGCCTTGAGTGGTGCTTGGCTCATCCCGGTGTTTCAAAAGATGGGGATGGGGTTTTATGTATTTTAGGGCCTATTTAAGTTTGAGTTTCCCGGTAAATGCTGTTCAAATTATTGAGAGCTTTATGCAGATTCTATAATGTGATTATAATTGACTTCAAATCGACTTTCCCGAAATGCTTGAATATTCTAACATAAGCAATTTAGGGGAAAATAGGGGTTGTTTCAATTCCTTAGCTATAGGGTCTAGGGGTGGCAACATGTTGAGTTTGGGTTGGACCCTGCCCTACCAATACCTATTCGGGCATGGATCCCATGGCGGGGTCCATGCCTGGTCCATACCCATTCAAGTATAAAAGAGTCCAGACCTGACCCATACCCATTCGGGTTTCGCGTATGAAATATGTGTAATTGTCTCTTTTTTTCTCACCACATATGCAATTGCTTAGGGTGTGTTTGGTTGCCGGTAAAACAAAGGTAAGGAAAAAAAACACTAGTCAAAGCTGTGTGTTTGGCTGCCGAGAAAGTATGGTTCCCACAAGAAAATAATTTTTCCATAGAAAATAGTTTTTTGTTAAAAAGCCATAGATTTTCCTGTCAAAAGCACAAAAAAATACGGGGAAGGAAAAGAAAACTCATTTTCCCATTCTTTTCAAGCAAGCTATAGTAAAAAAAATCAATTTTCCTTTCCTTTTCTTTCTTTTTCTTTCCCTTCCGATGAATTCATTTCTTGCAAATACTTTCCCAACAACCAAACACACCCTTAAGAAAACGATCAATATACCAAAATACAATGTTAAGAAGCTCATATTGTTTCTTATTACATTAGTTTTAGTAGAGTATAAGTTTGGGTAGGGCAGTTTGATTAGAATTTGGGTATATTTCAATCAGTTTGGAGTCCAACCGTTTTATATAGTAGACACTCATTAGCAGGGCAATCAAGTTTCGAGTAACAGCATTGAGGTATCCATACTCTTACTTGACAGTTTATCAGGTAACAGTTTATCAGGTGGAGTTCCTATATCCATACCCGAACCCAACCTTGTTTCGGGTACAATATCTATACCTATACATGAAGTTTCGGGTTGGGTTTTCGGACTCCATTGTCACCCCTACTTTATAGAGATTTTTTAAATTTTAGAAAAAGTAGGGACAACTGCAGGGTGTGTATGTGCGATATGTAAAATTATAGTCAATTAAGTCCAATTGGGTTTCTTTTCCAGATCTTAGGGACCATATCCCTAATTTTTAGGAGGTTAATAACCTCCAAGAAAGAAAAAATAACATCATTATATTTAAGAGATAAAGATAAGACTGAGCTCACGTGATCTTTAAAACTCCCAAAATAAAGAGTCAATGTTTGTTAAAATCAGTGTTTGAAGAACCGGCCGGTCCGATCAATTGGACCGGTTGGACAGGAACCAGGAGAATTTTTTGTTCAGTCTCGTACCGACTAGTTCAGTTATGACAAATTCCATAAAGTTGATGACAAGTTTTTTTTTATAATTCGATGCACCTTGGTTTTGATTCTTTGAACACAGAATCTAGTACACAAGAGCCATGGAACACCAATTTCTACCCAACAGAAACATCCTTTTTAATGAAAAATCTTACAAATATTAAGTATGAGATGCTTCCTTGCATATACATTTCAACTGGGTTGAAGCAGAGGTTGAACCAATTTGGACTTGACTGGAACCTTTTCGGTTCGTCTTTGGCCCAATTATGAAAACTTGGATTAAATTAAAAGAGTTTCTCTTCTAGAAATAAATGTCCAAAACCATCAAAGCTTCTCAGTAAGTGATGACTTATCTTCTGTAGTTAGAATTCTACATGCGAAAAAATATCTCAGAAAATTAGAAACAAATCCGTTTAATCAAGAAATAAATATTTAAAACAAAAAGGGGGTTTAGATGGGACTAGGAGATTACTTTTTTTCTTCTCTAGTTCTTATTCTTATTCTTTTTTTAACTCTGCAAATTTTTTTTTTTTTGAGAAATCCCTCTCAATGAATGAGGGGGGGGTTCGGCCTTTGACCCCAACCAATATATTTTTTCACTCTTGCAATTTAAATTTGGTTAAGACTCTTCAGGAGCCATGGGTCAGTATGTGTGTCTGTGTATGTCTGTACTCTGTATATGTGTTTGTGTGTGTAATGTACTTGCATGTATGAGTGCACGGAAAAGTATGTTGGCACATACACACATAGATGTGTGTTTCTGTGCATGCTTGCGTGTATGTGTGTGCTCACACTCATTTGATGCTTCCTTGTTTGAGTCCACATACATGGGCTGTGTTTTTTCTTGTGGAACCAAACTGATACTTTAAATTGCAGAGATGGCATTGCCGACTTTGAGTCCTCAGCCACTGAGTCCACAAGTGGTAATAATTGTTCTTTTTACTGATATATCTGCCTTGTCTTTGGTGGATTTTTCATGTGCCATTTATTTGATATCATGCTAATTGCTTCTACAGGTTGGCAATGCCTTTGTTCAACAGTACTATGAGGTTCTTCATAGATCTCCTGAACTGGTTTATAGGTTTTATCAGGATTCAAGCAACCTAAGTCGCCCAGATACTGATGGAATGATGTCACCAGTAACAACAATGCAAGTATGTTTTCCGGAGCAAAGAAAACTTGTTCTTGTTTTACGTTGCTTGTCTTGAAAACGACATAGTTTCCATGACTCTTAGGGTATTTTTTTGGTTTATCCTTTGATACATTTATTTTCTTGGTTTATCATTTTTTTGAGCTTCTCTTGTAGTCAGTGGACCATTTCAATGATTTCATGTTCTGATGTTTATTTCTTTGTTTTCATATCTTTTGCAAATTGATCGCTGCAACCCAATACTTCCAAATGTGAAATATATTTCGGTTTGCATCACATATGATTCTGTGTCTGATTATAGATGATTCTGTATCTGATTATAGATAAATGGTTTCTCGAAGTGGCAATCTCTTGGCTTTAGGACATACTGGTTTGTGCAATGCAGCCCATTACAGTTTAGTTGACTATCTGACTTTTTTTTGTAGAAATTGAATATGAGGAGTGAGTGCTACATCGAAAATTGGTTACATTTTTGTAACTAACGTTGCAGTGTGCTGATACATGAGTTGTATGCTTTAAATTCAGTTTATTTCTTGTGTAGGCTTTATTGTGGTATTTCTATATTTTGCTTCATATTGCTAACCTAAGATGTATTTTCTGCATCGGTTCCGAATCTTCCAATTTTACCCTTTCTCATTATGTATCTTATCTTAACAAGAAAAAAAGAGGGAAAACAAAGGATGGGTGCACTGTTGTCAAGGAGGGCCTAGGCGACGACCTAGGCTTTATCGGGTCCCATAGGCCACAACTTAGGCGGGCAACCTTTATAATTTTTTTTTTGTTTCTCTTTATTTTTTGTTTCCTTTCCCTATGTACTTATGATCCATATTGTCATTTTCTCTTTCTTCTTACATATCTATCTATATGTCCTAATTTAGTGTTTGTATCATGTTTTTCATATTGTTAGATTCTGGGTTTTTGCTCTCTTTGAATTATCTTTCTATATACATGTGATCTCCTCTCCAGTGCTTCTATTCCTCCAATTTTAGGGTTGTGTGCTAAATTTTTAGGGTTTGTTTATTAGGCTTGATGTGTTTCATAATGAATGTTAGGGACTTGGGGTTTGTGTATATTCTAACTTCTTAAGTTTCAAGTTCCAACTTTCTAATGGTAACATAAGTTCCATGTTGATGATGGTGTAAGATATACATGGTTTTACGTATTCACATTTCACTTTGGTAATTTAGCATGGCAATGATGACATGAATACTCTTTTTGGATAGATTGTTTGCTTTTGGTTGTTGATTAATTTCACATGAATTTTTTTATGCTATTATGCTTATTATTTGTTCAAATCTGAAAATTATCTAATATATATAAATTTAAACATTAAAATAATTTATCTCCTAGGCCACGCCTCTCCTAATCAGGCCTGGCCTCGTAGGCAATCGCCTGGTCGCCATTAGGCATGACAACACATGATTGATGATAATTTACTGATATGATTTTTTTTGTTGGAGCAGGCCATCAATGACAAGATCGTATCATTGGACTATAAGAACTACTTTGCTGAAATAGAAACTGTGGACTCACAGTCGTCTTACATGGACGGGGTGTTCATATTAGTTACTGGATGCTTGACTGGAGGGGATCATATTCGACGGAAGTTCACCCAAGCGTTCTTCCTTGCCCCCCAGGACAAAGGTGGTTATTTTGTCCTAAATGATATTTTTAGATTTGTGGATGAGTCCCAACCCAGAGAAATCAGTCAAATGATAGTCAGTACTACAAGTGACGATGCCCCGGACGCTCCTCTAACCCCTGATACAGGTACCATGCATTTCCTATTTACCTTTATTATCCTGAAGTATCTTTAGAAACATTTTGATATTACCTTCACATATTTTGCCAGACCAGGATTTGGTTCAGGAGTGTCATGTTGTCGAAATTGCAACTCCAATCTCAGAGGGGGATGCTGAGAAGAGTGAGGAAGTTTTGGACGAATCAGAAAACGGCGGCCTAGGAATTGAAGGCGAGGCTGTTGTGGATCCAGCAGTCAATCCAAGTCAATCTGACTTATTACCAGTTTCTGAGGGACCTGCTTCAATTGCTCAAGAGGATGCACCTAAGAAGTCTTACGCATCTATTGTAAGTTGTAGCATGAAGATTCTTACTTGTTCAAAGGAATTTCATTATTGCCTATTGGAAGTGTGCCCTTGTTTCTACATACTGTTGCTATTTGTAGATTTACCATGATTGATCTATAAGTGACCATGTTTTACCTTTTCGTCGAAAATTGAAAATTTGTGATTTATCCTCCTATATGTTAGCACATTTGAATTATTATAGTTCTCATTCGTCTTCTTCTAATGCTGGTGAATGAACCGGCAGGTTAAAGTGATGAAGGGGAGCACATCGCCAGTGCCAACCTATGTGCCTACTACTAAAGCAAGGGTCATTCCTGCGAACCCTGAAAAACCGATTATTTCGACCACAAAGCCTGTTCCCAAACCTGAAACTCCAGTTCATACTAACAACAATGTCCCAGATAGCAACAATTCTCATGAAGGTATGATTCCACCATTAGTGTCTTTCTTGTGCTTTGAGGTGCTAGACTCTCCAAATATTGATCTATGTTTCTATGCAGCGGAGGGTTATTCCATATACATTCGTAATTTACCTTTTAGTGCAACAATTGAACAAGTTGAGGAGCAATTTAAGGAATTTGGACCTATCAAGCATGGTGGGGTCCAAGTGAGAAGCCATAAGGTTTGTTGGTTCTTGTAGGCATCAAGCACCATATCATTTATGTTTTCTTATGGTATTTATAGTTACCACTTACTTGCAGGTGGAGTCCTTCTGTTTTGGTTTTGTTGAATTTGAGTCACTGGATTCCATGCAAGCTGCAATTGAGGTATGGTTATGGGACGTTTTCAAATTCCCTTTTGTAAATTGTTCCAAAGATATGCTTGTAAGAAACTAATATTAGCAAATTTATTTCATTTTAAAAGAATCAAGGGGAAAGCACATGCGAAGCACATCTGCGAAGAGGGGATGAGGACACAAACACGCGCACACACACACAATCATAGGGTAGTCCCTATGATACTGTCATAGGAACCCTCCAAACGAGGGGAAAATTATAGCAGAAATCCTACACTTCAACATAATCCCTACAGTACATTTGCAAACAAAACAAAAAGGCAAATTCAACAGAAAACCCACTCAAAATGAAACTTGTAGGCAGAGGAAATTGCAAAGTTAAAAATAATCTATTGATGGAAAGTGACAAATACTATAGCAGTTGGCTTTGATGATAGCTTGAGGGTGAGCTGCTGCAAAACAGAATAGGGATTTTACTTGAAACACAAAAAGAAAACGAATTGAACAAACAAACCACAAAGTAAGATGAAATTACTTGGTTGATGCTTGATCGAGTAGAGACTAAGCCTAGCAGTGTTCAATGTGGAAAATAAATAGGTATTTCATTTTAAATATAAAATTGACACTTGGAAACTCTAAATTACACTTGGAAACTAAAAAAAAAAACCGAATTCAACAAAGAAAAACATGAAGAAAGTGGTGCCCATAAAAACCCAACCCTAGCAGTGCCCTTGCTCATAGTTGTGATGGAGCACAGAGAGAAATATAGGTTTATTTCTCTCTAGTTAAGAGATGAGGGCATTTGATTAAGTGGTGTGGGAAAAAAAAAGTAATTTTGCATATTAACCACTATGGTTATTTCTCTCTAGTTACGAGATGAGGGCATTTGATTAAGTGGTGAAGGGGGAAAAAAGGCAATTTCACATATTACCACTATGGTTAACCATTGAAACCGGAGTTGTATGGACAGTGGTGAACGACAAGGACATTTCTACCCAACTTAAATTATGTGGAGGGTGTGCAAACAATTTTGTAGATTTGAGTTTTTTTAAATGGTGGTTTAAATGAAAAAATCCTTTTTTTTTGGGCAAATTGTTGTTAGGTCCTTAAAAGTTTCCGTTTTAGCGTTAAGGACGCATAAAGTTTGCATTTAGTATTAAAAGTCTCTGTTGTTAGTATCGTACGATACGATACAGGAGAAAAACGATACGTATCGTGTTTACGTATCGTTTTTCTCTTGTATCGTACGATACACGATACGATACGTTACAATACGATACGATACGATACGATACACGATACGGTCCGATACAGTGAAAACATGTTTTTTTGTTTGATTTTTTTTTACTTTAAAAATGATTTTTTCTCTTAAATTCCCAAAGGACTATATAAGTCTCTTAGAGTTAAAAAGATACTTAGGAATATTTTCTAACCTATAGTGAAGTGGTACTAATTTTTTTTAGAATTTTATAGGTGTTTTACAAATCTTTCTCTAGAGTTGTCGAAGCCCAATGCCATTTGTTTTTAAAAATTTCTAGAGCTTGGAGTACCAAATATCTACAACTTCGCTAATTTCAATAATTATAGGATTCTTTATATATATATATATATATATATATATATATATGTGGTACTTCTTAGTAGAGGGCTAATGGATTTATGTTCACAAAGGAAGGCTAAAGGAAAGAAGTGGATGATTTTAAATAAGACAATGAGGATGATAATGAATATGAATAAGAGGTGCAAGAAACATTAGAGGAAGATAAAGAAGCAAGTGGTGATAAATTATCTATTGGTGATGATCAAATTGATGGTGTAGATGCGGTGGAGATGAAAAATAAAACCTTCCTACTTTTTGAGTTTTTGTTTTGTCTTCATTGGCCATTCGAATATTTTGAGAACAATATATTGATAGATCATAGCTAATACTTATATATAATTTCTTTTTTATAGAAATATATACATCATACTTTTTGTATAGGCCAATGTTATGTTTGATGTGAAATTATAGGGAATGTTTTACTCTTCTACTTAACTTTTCATATTTAATATTCTAGTATGTACTTTCTATATATATATATATATAATATAAATTTAACCGTATCTTACGATACACGATACGATACGATACACGATACACAAAATAGGAAAAACGAGACACGATACGATACACGATTTGACAACCTTGTTAAAAGTCCCTTCGTTTGGACTTTAGGAAGCGTGACAGTATTTGGTTGGTTGACAGTATTTGGATGTAATTGAATGTTTGACTGTGGATCTTTGAGATTTGAATCGACATCTTTGACCAGGTGCCAAACCAAGTCAATTCTATCTCGCACGTAGAAGAGTAACAATTTGGTAAAAAAGAGTAACAATTTGTTTGGTTAACATCCTGAATTTCTGATTGTAAATCTTTGAAATTTTAAACGACAGCTTCGAGCCTGTGCCAAACTAAATCAATTTTGTCTTACACATACAAGACAATTCAGTAAAAAAGTGTAATATTTTGTTTGGTTGATAGAATTTGGATGTAATTGAAATTCTGATTGTGGATCTTTGATATTTGAATTGACGGTTTCGAGTGTGTTCCAAACCAAGTCCATTCTGTCTCGCACATAGAAGAATAGAGTGTGTCTCGATTTTTCTTGGCCAATCTTTATACTTCTAGGTTTTGATTTTGATTCCTTCCATCGCTGCATGTGAGGATTCAATCCTAGAAGCTACAGATGACAGTTTTTCTTTGTTGTAGGAATAAACCCTGCCTCTATCGTGGACTTTGTACCTTCATCCTTTACTATTGGATAGCTTGCACCTCTGGGCCAACTGGCCTAGCTCATTGTGGACCTTTGTGGTTTAACCTTGCGGGTTTTCCACTTAAGAATCTCTCTTTGTGCTTTACTTTATATTGTAAATGGCAAGGGCCTTGTATCCTCACTTATAGATAGGGAGAATTGTGTGTGGTGCATAGACTTTACTCACAAGCCTTGCATGTTTAAACCCTATGCACACATACTATTGATCTCGAAGTGATTGAGAATCTTTTCACCTTGAATGGTTCTGCTGTTAGTCTCATACTTACAGGTTTTTGCTTGAGAAGTGCCGTTTTACCTTGTTCCCTCTTTAGAGATTCCTGTAGGGCACTCTTTTCCTTTCGGGCAATTGAGCAAATCTTTCGTTTATGGTACCTAGCTTAAGGGCTTCTTACGTTCAGAGAAGTTAGAATTCTGAGTGTGCTCTGTTGTACTCCAGAACTCTATCCTACAGAACTTTTTGTTCGTAAGCCTTGGTAGCTTTTAAGAACTAATTCTTATAAAATTAGCCTAGGAAATGTCCTGATTTTAACTTATCAGTTGTCACTTTGTTAATGTTTATCTGCCTTTTTTGTAATGAATTAGCTATTATTATTTGCCAATATATGGATGTTCATCATGCTTAGTCAATTGTGGATTCTGATACCCTGACAAATATGTAAGATTTTAATCTTATCTCTGAGCGACTCATCAAAATTGTTATTTTGGATTTTTTTTCCCTATGTTTCTCTGCCCTTTCTTGTAATGAATTAGCTATTATTATTTTCCAAGATATGGATCCTCATCATGCGTAGTCATGGATCCTCATCATGCATAGTCAATTGTGGATTCTGATCAAAGTTTGGAGTTTCGGCCGAAACCGATCTGTTCGGCCGTTTCGGATCGGTTTCGGTCGGATCGGTCCCGAAACCCTCCAGTTAGTTTATGTAAATATGCAAATACCCCCCATTTGGATTTAATAAAATATCAGAACAATCAAAATCCAAAGAAATCAAAATGTTATTTTTTAGTTCCTATACAATATCAGACTTTTCAGCTTTTGGCTAAAAAAGAAAATTCGGAAAAATAAAACCCATAGTATTTTGGATCGGAAAAAATCTCAGAAATCTAGAAGTATAAGATCAACTTAAAAACCAAAGTCCGGTAAAATATTTTGAATCTATAAAAAATTCTTTCACAAGAACTCTTTTTTTCCTCTAGACTAAGCCAAAATTCAGAATTATGATTTTTCAACTTTTTGACAAAATATCAGGGTAATGCAAAAGCCACGCTCTTTTGAAAACATGACCACTATGAAGTGGGTACCGATGTAATTATTTTATATATATTTTATAATTATTTTAAATTTTAAAAACGAAACCGTAACTCCGATCCGAAACTCTGAAACCGACCAAAACTAATCTTCGGTGGGCGGACCGAAACTACAAACCTTGATTCTGATACCCTGACAATTATGAGGTACTAAGTTTTAATCCAATGTCTGAACAACTCATCAAGAAGAAATTAAATGTGGACTAATTTTGCATGCACATGGGTACTTTTGATTCCATTGTGATCAGATATGCTGTTCTTGATAAAATTGTCTGCTTTGTTTTTGGTTAAGCATATATCATTAATTTGTTATATGTTGAAAAGTTGAGGTAGGTTAAATATTTTTCAGTCAAAGATCAGATTTCTTGCTGGCCAATTGTCCTTTTACCCATGGAAAAACTCTTGTTATCCCTTTGGACTTTTGTTTTACTAATCTTTGTTATAATATGAATCTTATTGTCTCTACTCTCATCTCACCTTGTTTTGGATATTTGCACTGATATTACTGGTTACTCTGTTGTGTCCTCTTGTCTCTCTATTAGGCGTCACCTATCACTATTGGAGGCCGTAAAGCTTACATTGAGGAGAAGAGAACGACAACACGAGGCATGTATCCTCATGCTGCTCTTATCCCATTTCTCATATGTATAACTTGCAGAATTTTAATTTTTATGATTTAAGGGTAAGGTGAGTTGACTGAGTTCCAAGCAAATGACTTTTAGCATTGTTTTCATCATAATTGAACTGTATGATTTTTTGAGAATTTTGATAAAGATTAAAGTAATTAACGGCAAAAACAAAGAATTTTAATCAAGGTTGTGTTGGATAGTCATAATGATTTTCCATCATAAGTTTTAGTGTAAATTATAGGTTGTGTTGGATAGTCATAATGATTTTCCATCATAAGTTTTAGTGTAAATTACATTTTGAACCCCTGAGGTTCTGAAATTACACTTTGACCTTCTGCCAGTCATCTTTATTTATCAAAAAATTAATAAAACTGTGGCTTATCTAAACTCTAAAGGCGAAGGTATAACAAAGGATATTTTATACTTTTATCTATGGTAGTTAAAATGGTAGTTAAAACTCAACATTCTATTGGCAAATCTTAGTTTCAAGGATCATTTCACTTATAACATGCAATAAAGTATGTAAGTTTGTCTTTAGACAAGCCATAACTCTAATAATTTTTTGACAAATAAACATGTGTTCAGAGTGTAATTTTAGGAACCTTAGTGAGGAAAGTGTAAGAATCATAAACCTCAGGGGGTCAAAGTGTAGTTTACCCCAAGTTTTATTACCTTCATGTTAACTTTTAGTAGACAAAAAGAATTGCCTTCATAAAATATGATTATCTTATATTTTCAGTTAGTTAGGATAGTGTAGGGTTCAAAGTGTAATTTCAGAAAACTTTGGGAGGAAAGTGTAATAAGCATAAACCTCAGGGGGACTGTGTAATTTACCCCAAGTTTTATTACCCAATGTTTTAAAACCCGAAAACTCGACTCGACTCGACTCGGAACCTTCTTGAGTCGACTCGACTCGAAAACTCGGTTAAAACTAGGTCGAGTAGTTACACCCAAAACTCGAAAAATATAGTATAATTTTAATATTTATTATTATTAATATATATAGCTCCATTTAAAAATGATAAATATGAAGTAACTAAAGCATAAAAATAAATTTTAAAATGGATATCTATCAAGTATTGATGACCTTAAAGCTTATCACCAAATAACATGTCATTACAAAACATAAATTGTTCTACCGGATCCCGATTTTACCCCTAAAAATACAATGATTAAGACTCGAACTGAGTCACAACCCCAAAAACTCGAGTCGACTCACCCGAGTCACTCGAGTTTTGGTCGGAGTAGTTACTAAATCGAGTTTTGGATCGAGTCGGATCGAAACTCGGCCGAGTCGAGTCGACTCGGCCGAGTTTCGAGTCGACTCGGCGAGTTTTAAAACACTGTTATTACCTGTCTGTTAGCTTTTAGCAGACTAAAAGAATGGCCTTAATAAAATATGATTACCTTGTATTTTCAGTTAGACATGATCAGTGTTTTCAGAGGCGTGGGCGTAAGGTGGGGTGTTTTGCCTGCCTTGAGGCTGGGCGTAAGCCCCAAGGCGTGGGACGCAAGTCCCACAAATTTTGATTTTTATTTAAAAAATAAAAATATTATATAAAAATAGTGAAAATATATTTTAAAAAATAGAATAAAAAATACTATGAGCAAATTAAGCCTACAAACATGACTGATAAATCACAAATATACAAAAATAACAATAAAAATGAACTTGTCATTGTCTTTCAATATCATTTAAGATCTTATTCTAAGTTTCTAAACAAAATTCAAACTATCTATATTCATATTCCATAGATTCTATCAGTCCATACATGATGTAGAACCAATTTCAAACAACTTATGTTTTCAAAAATATCATAATTTTCATCCAAGAGCGGAAGATGCATATAAGAGATCACACGGTGGCAAATGGCAATCAAATCAATTGTTTTTTAACTATGCAGACTCCAGTGGAGCGTAAGCCTGAACCATTGGGGCGTAAAAGACGAGCCCGGATATTCGGGGTGTATGCCTTAGTGGTTCGAACGTACGCCCCACAGGCAAAACGCCAAGAATTGAGCCGCCCCGGATTTTTTTGGGCCCCGCCCTGCCCCAAGGGTGGGTTTTTTAAAGCACCGGTCATGATAGTATTTCATTGTTGATCGGTGATTTAATGTTCATATATGTCAAGGTTGTGTTGAATATTTCAGGATAGTGTTTCTTTGTTGATCAGTGATTTATTGTTCACATGATCTGATGAAGGTTGTGTTAAATAGTCATTATGTTCATTTTCCAAGGTTCTAAAAAGCGCTAGGCGCTAGTCGGGCGGTGGGGGGCCGCCTAGCGCCTAGGCGGCCTAGGCGGGGCCTAGGCGGCGCCTAGGCGTTTTGCCTTTTTTTTAATTATTTTAATTATTATTTTGATATTATATAATATATATTTATATATATATATATTTATATATATATATATATAGTTTAAAGATTAATATAAGTTCAAGATTATCCCAAACCATTATTTTAAAGAACAAGTATATAACCATAATTCAAGATTGAGTGATTAACAAGAACAAAAGCAAGCATGGTCCGCCTGGCCAGCCTCAGCCCGCCTGGTCCGCCTGGCCAGCCTCAGCCCGCCTAGACCGCCTAGGCGGCCGCCTTGCCCCGCCTAAACCGCCTAGGCGGCCGCCTAGCTCCGCCTGGGAGCTTGGCCGCTTTTCTAGAGCGCCTAGGGCCTAGGCGAGGCGGTGGGGGGCCGCCTAGCGCCTAGGCGCCGCCTAGGCGGCCGCCTAGACCGCTTTTTAGAACACTGTCATTTTCTATTACTAGTTTCATTACTCGACTGTTATTTTGTAGCAGGCAAAAAGTGAGGTGGGGTGTTTTGCCTGCCTTGAGGCTGGGTGTAAGCCCCAAGGCGTGGGACGTAAGTCCCACAAATTTTTGATTTTTATTTAAAAAATAAAAATATTATATAAAAATAGTGAAAATATATTTTAAAAAATAGAATAAAAAATACTATGAGCAAATTAAGCCTACAAACATGACTGATAAATCACAAATATACAAAAATAACAATAAAAATGAACTTGTCATTGTCTTTCAATATCATTTAAGATCTAATTCTAAGTTTCTAAACAAAATTCAAACTATCTATATTCATATTCCATAGATTCTATCAGTCCATACATGATGTAGAACCAATTTCAAACAACTTATGTTTTCAAAAATATCATAATTGTCATCCAAGAGCGGAAGATGTATATAAGAGATCACACGGTGGCAAATGGCAATCAAATCAATTGTTTTTTAACTATGCAGACTCCAGTGGAGCGTAAGCCCGGACCATTGGGGCGTAAAAGACGAGCCCGGACATTCGGGGTGTATGCCTTAGTGGTTCGAACGTACGCCCCACAGGCAAAACGCCAAGAATTGAGCCGCCCCGGATTTTTTTGGGCCCCGCCCCGCCCCGCCCCAAGGGTGGGTTTTTTAAAGCACCGGTAATGATAGTATTTCATTGTTGATCGGTGATTTAATGTTCATATATATCAAGGTTGTGTTGAATATTTCAGGATAGTGTTTCTTTGTTGATCAATGATTTATTGTTCACATGATCTGATGAAGGTTGTATTAAATAGTCATTATGCTCATTTTCTATTACTAGTTTCATTACTCGACTGTTATTTTGTAGCAGGCAAAAAGTATTACTCTCGCCAATGATTACCCTGTACTTTTAGTCCCTTGAGGACAATGCTTCTTTTGAGATGGGTAATTTAAGTATTTAACTGTACATGCAAATCGTTATCGTCAAAATTAAGAAGATGGTTGAAATACAAATGTCGTCAAATAAACCAGAACTCACTGAACAACCATAGAGCCCCCAGGAGTTTGTGAACCCTTGGATCGTTTAAATGAAGTGTTTTCTTGATACCTGTCTTGCAGCATATTCAATTCACTTGTTCTTTTCCTCTTGACCCATCGATGGAGTCTCCCTGGCTTGGCATCTATAGTCAATTCACTTGTTCTTTTCCTCCGGGATGGAGTCTCGCCGGTAAGGCATGGCTTCTCAAATCTCTTCTCACACATTCCACCCCATTCTCCTGTTTTTGTCCTCTTTCTTGAATCTCCACTGCTAATCTTGGCCTTCAATCCATCTTTGGACTCATTCAGGTCTTTGTTGCACGTGCTTGGTTCATTTTGGTTGCTTGTTCAACATTTTCATTTTGGTTGCTTGCCAAGTAATTGGGAGGTACTGCACCTATTTCCCCGGCCTTTCTCATTTTCAAGACCAAAAGGAGCATGGATGATGTTATCCAGTCAGTGCAACTATTGTTGCACTACTAATAATGGGCTTTTACTTCAATGTGTAGACTAGACAAGTTGCTGCTCGGATCAATCAAAGGCTATGATACTAATGTTCTGCTCTTGCCTTCTCCAGTTGTCAACGGTGTTGTTACCAATAGCGGCAGTGGCTTTGGAGGGCGAGGACGGTTCCCACCGGGGAGGGGTGGATTCCGGAACGACGGTTTCCGGGGGCGTGAAAACTTCAGGGGCAATCAGGGCTACGGGAGGAGTGAATTCAGGAACCAGGGCGAGTATGCAGGCTGGAACCGGGGCGCACAAGGCCGTGCCAGCGAGGGCTATCAGCCACGGCCCCTTCAGAACGGGAATGGCAGGGTTGCTCGCCCTAATGGCTCGCACCAAACTGCTATTGCGGCATAAATAGAGCAGAGGAAAAAAAAAAACTTCCGGGGGGTGGGGGGAGGGTTTGAAAAACACTATCTTGTTGGCAGAACTAGAAAATGATTTTTTTTTTTTTTTTTTTTCGGGTGGAAGTCTTCTTCACAAACTTGCCAAAAAAACATTTTTGAAAGAACAATGATCTCATTGTTAAGAGTTATTAACTGCCGTGGTTTTTTTTTTTGGATTGGAGTATTTGTTGTGTTCTTAAATTTTTGAGGCAGCCAGGGTTTTTTTTAGCCCAAGGATAAAAGGTCTCAGCATCAATTGAGTCGCAGGTTTCGCTGGGTGAGTGATTATAGAGACCAACCTTCTTATTGATGTTTGAGCATTCCCCTCTTATTGGGTTAGTGTGTGGGGTGGCTGGGTATGTGTTTATGGGAGTGGGTGCTTGGGTGGGTGCGTGGGTGTGCGTGGTGGTTTGTTGGATGGGCATGTGTGGGTATGTGTATGGGTAGGTGAGTGAGCGGGTTGTTGGGTGTATGTGTATGGGTGAGTGTATATGTGTGGTTACGTGGGTTGGTGGGTGGATATGTGTGGGGATGTGCTTGTATGTGTTGGTAGGAGGGTGGGAGGGAGTGTGTGGGTCTATCCATGCACACCCATACACAGTCAAACGTATTTCTCCATGTATGCACACCTACCCTCTAATGCACACAAACATCTATCTATCCATCCACCTACACTCATCTGCACACACATACACGACACATACCTATTCACATTTATCCACCAACCCACCCTTCACGCACATCCACACACATGCACACTAATCACCACACCCACCCATGCTTACTCATGCACACACATACCCACCCACCCACTCAAACACATACACCCACCCACGGATCTATCCACTTATCCACCCACCCCCACACAATACTACACACCCTGTTGGGTTCCTTCGATGCACGGCCACCCATACACATCGATCCATCCATGCACACCCACCTACTCACAAAAACATATCCACCCACCTACGCACACCCACACAAAGTCACCCACTCAAGCACATCCACCAACCCAAACACAAACCCACCCACCAACCCTTCCCCACATGCAACCATCAACCCACCAGCTCACACACACAACCCTCCACCCACCAACCTACTAATGTATATCCACGCACACCCACACACATACTGATCCACTCACCCACCCAAGCTGTGCATGCACGTACACCCACCCACCCACCCATCTCCACACGCACCACCCACACACCCACGTAGTCACCCCCCCCGCCCCCACCATGTACCCACCCATTCACCCCACACTCACACCCACTCACACATACCCACGCACCCCCATACACACCCTCCACCCATGCACATACCACCCACCCACCAACACCCATGCACACCCAGCCACCCACACACCACATACAACCACAAACACCCATACACACATACCTACCCACCCACAAATTCACACATACCCACCCACCCACCCATACACACTTACCTCCCTCCACACACCCACCCACCTCCGCACACCAACGCATCCATATATATACCAACCCATGCCCGCCCACCCCCCCAAGCATACCCATGCGCATCCACTCACGCAAACAGACCCACCCACCAGCCACTGTACCCACCCAACCACCCACACATACATACCCACCTACCCATCCACTCATATAGGCACACCCACCAACCCACCCTTCTACATTCACCCTCCCATGCACACCCACGCACACCCAGACACCCACACAGACCTAACAAAAACACACACACACACATACCCACCCACCTATAAACACCCTATCCACCAACACACACACACACACACACACACACACACACACACCTACCCATGCATACAAACCTACTACCCACTCACGTACTCCGACCAACCCAGCCATACTCACCCACACACCCTCTTACATATACGCCCACCCGTGCCCTTCTCATACGTACCCACCCACTCATACTCACACATATATACATATGCTGACCTACCTACCCACCCATACCCACCCACACAAGCATACCCATCAATCCACAAAAACACATACCAACACATATATACACTCACCCACCTATGTACATACTCGCATAACCCACCCCCCCCCCCCCCCCCCCCCCCCCGCGCGCGCGTGCGCGCGCACACACACACACATATAACCCCCTCCCCCCTACACACACACACATACACACTGACCCATTCTACCCACACATACCAATCCACTCCCCCGCGCGCGTGCGCGCGCACACACACACACATATAACCCCCTCCCCCCTACACACACACACATACACACTGACCCATTCTACCCACACATACCAATCCACTCACCCACTCATCCACACACACACCCACCACACACCCCCACCTGCACTTACCCACCACCCACATACACTTACCCCCCATGCACACACACGCCCATCAACTCATATACACTTACCCACCTACCCATGCACAATACACCCACGCACCACCACCCATACACCAACCCACCCACCCACACACACTCACGGACACACATGCATACCCCCCTCCCCCCCCCCCCCCCCCCCAACACACACACACACACACACACACACACACACGCACATACCCATCAAGAACACACCCATCTACCCAAGCACCCACACATACCACCCATCCACCCCGCCACTAACCCACGCATGCCCACCCTCACCCACACACCACCAATCAACCCACCCATACACACCCACCCACCCGCACATTCCCACCCATCCCGAATACACATATATACTTTCGCATATACACCCACTTAATCACACATATCCTCATACACCCACCTACATACACATACCCACGCACGCACAAACACACCCCCACACCCACACACACCTACCCACACATACATACATATACACCCATCGGTGTATAACTACCATTACATGAACCATCCACCCACTGCCCAACTCACCCACACACACCCATCCACCCACACAAAGATACCCCCCACCCTCCACCCCAAACCATGTTTCGGGTACAAAACTTGTACACATACCTAATGTTTTGGGTCTGGTTTGGGTTTTCGAAGTCCATTGCCACCCCTACCCCAAAGTAGCTTAATATAAAAGGTTTCTCTGCTGAAAATTTTTATCTATTTTCGCCAACAAAACTATTGTCAGATATTTTCTTAGATACAATTAGGAGGTGTTTGGCATCAATCCTGAACCTCCGTTCAGGATCTTAAAAGTTGTTATTTTAAAAGTAACGGATAGTTTTGTTTCGCTAGATCAAAGAATTGAGAACAACATTTGATCGTTCTGTGGGTTTCTCTGCCAACTGGCATACTAAACGTCCGAATTATCCTAGAAAGAGTAATTGTCCAAAATATCCTCTTCCTGATGAGGTTTATGTGGAACAGTTGTTCCGTATGCCAAACAGCCCCTTAAACCCAACTACTCGTATGCTACTCTTAATTGTATGCACGTTCTAAAAACACTTTTTTTTTAACCTTGGCCCCAGTTAATTGGGATAATTAAAAATGTTAATTATTCATTTAAAATTGTTAATTGAGGTAACTAAAAAGGGAATTTTACAAATCAACCCCTGAATTCTTTCCTAATAACATATGACCTCTTTAGTAAACCAATATTTACAATTTTACAGACTCCTCAAATCATCCTAATCTTGCACATTGATCCCTCCGTTAACAGTTGTTAAACGAACCATTAAACTTAATGAAAAATGACCAATCTACCCCAAATTTAATTACTTAATTAAACTAATCTATTTTTTGTTGAACATGGACTTAACCCAAATCAAACCATGACTTGACTCGTATCTAACTTGGACCTAACTCAAATTAGTCTCACTTTGGAGGGATATTTAGAAGGTAATATAAAAATAACTATTCGAAACTAAAATCTAAATAACGAAATATTTCCTCATTTCTTAGGCTAATTAAATACAAGGGTTGATATACAAGGTCGGAATAGGCACAACCCTATCTTCTCTGTTCTCAGAGATTTATGAGTTAGCTACCAACAAAGGGGGTTTCTATCATATCTCGAACGTATATCCGAGGTTACTCTTGTTTGGTTGCTGTGTTTTCAATATGTGATTTTAAAAACATATGTGCAAACAGTTTATGGTTGTTTGGTTAGTAGGATGTGACGTGTAAACAGATACACACTAGCTAAATTTGTACAGTATTTGCATATAAAACTGTGCAAATAAAGTTTCACCAAAATACATGAAACTTTAATTGCATGTCACGTGCGCAAATAAATATACGTATCATTTGCACAGCAACCAAACAACCCCTTCAAAAAAAAAAAACTTATATCCAGAGATCTAATATGAGATGGAGAGTAACGCTTACGTCCAGATTGTTTGATAATCTGGTTTCCCAGCTCAAAGGTCTGCGGCAAATTTCATCTCCTTTTGCCCTTTCAGATGGTCTCGGATCAACTAAATTGGAGGCTAACTTCATCAGGTAATTTTTCAGGGAATTCTTTCTGTCAATTGCCCAACAAGTTTATGTCAATTTGCCCTGCTGCTAGAAATCAATGGAAGAAGAAGGCTCCTCTCAAGACTGGAATTTTCTTGAGACTAGCTATCCGAGATAACGTGCCGAACAACGATAATCTGCAGAGGATGAACCATCCTAATTTACCTAATCCTCACTCGGCCCTTCATGGACTTGCCAAGATGAATCCATCAATCATCCTCTTATTCATTGTTCCTTTTCCCATTGCATATGGGAAAGTCTCTCGAACTTGCTTCCCCTTTGGAGGTAAAAATAGCCCCTTCAGAAACATTTTAGTCTCAAGCCCTTGCCACGACCGGCGACCGAGACCCACAACCTCCGCCACCCCATCCCGCCTTGCCGCACTAGAACCGAGCCACACCCCGCCACCAGCGGCCCCTTTGCCACTGCCTCGGTAGTGCGCCCAACGCAGCCGACCGCCGCCCGATCTCCTTCCCTTCCTTTGCTACACCGGCAGCGCGCCGAGGCCCAGCACCAGCCGCCGCCTCCTTCCCCGCTGCACCTGGTCGACACCCTCACAAGCCTTCTTTTCCTTTTGCTCTGTAAAAAAAAATCAATTAAAAAAAAAAAAAAACAGAAAAGGAAATCCCATCATTGATAGGACCACCACCTCCCCCTTGTGTCCCCTGCAGTGGTCAAACAAACAATCTGCCACACCTTTCACTTTGGGTTCTGTTGACTACACAACAACAAGAGCAATATTGTGGATCTTCATTACAACTAAGGCCTCAGCAAGCCAGGCCCACAAACTGCTTTCGAGGCCCACTTTGCACTTTCTTTGAATCCCGTTACTCGTGTCGGATCGCCGGCCCCGTATCCATTGAGAAGTAATCGTGCTCGTGCTCGTGCTCGTCCTCGTGCTTCAATCATGTCCATCCCTCGCCACGGCAACCTGCAAACCCAACAATATTGGTTAGATCCTTCCAATACAAAATCAAACATAATATACTATTGAATTGAACTGCTGGTTTTCTCATTGATACTCCTACCAACATATTAAGCCTGTGACTTTTTTGAAACAACTTTTGAAGCCTGAGAATTGTTTTATTCAAATCCTTTGCAAACAAATTAAATTTCTTATTACTGGAAGAGTGAAACCTCGTCATCGGGTTCTCTTGATTTCCGTCGATCTATTAATTGCAAAACTTTTTGTGCTTGAAATACGTGCAAACAGTTAGATCCTTTACTTGTAATTTATCTGCTATTTGAATATCGCCGTAATTGGAGTTTGTATCAGTTTAAACTTGTGTTAGCAATTATTTAGCATTGGAATTATTAGTTGATCCTTCACCTCACTCGCACTTGCACGCATATCCTACATCAATAGTGGTCCATCTCAGTGAACCAGTCAATGAAGACTTTTGGCCCAAGGCGACCATCGTAACACGACCTTTCTATTTTGATGTTGGGCATTCCGCATTTGCGCTTTCATCGGGTGTCTCTCGCGCTCCTTGATAGTCCCTCGCTTGTTGCTGCCCTTGGCCTCTTGGGTGGGGTTATCGCACTTCACCATTCTCATATCCTCCCTCATTCGCATTGTGAAGGTTAGTTATAGAAATTTCCGCTAACGCCAAACGGGCGTTCATCCTAGTTTCAAGCTCAGTGATTCACGCTCCTAAATTTACTCATAATACCGCCATGGTATCTAGCAGTTGTTGATTCGGATCTATTTCAGGAGGGTAAGTTGAATCACTACGCGTTCACATGCTCCAGAGTGCAGGCAAGGTTTCAACCTAATCTAAACTCGTAGCTCTTCCACTCTGATACCAAAGTTGATGCGGGACAGACGTAGGAACAAGACCTATTTAAGGATTTTTAAATTTTCATATTGTTAGATACCCTCGCACCTCACAAAACCGGCTTGTAAGGGGAGGTCCACAGGGGGTATATTAAGCGGGTGATGGGTGCCTCCCTTACCGATGTGGGACTATCCGTTAACATCCCCCCTCACGCGGAGCACGCGTGGCAACTGGCAAGGCATCATCGGTGGGGAGCACCCGGAGCGGGAACAGGAGCAGGAGCAGGAGACGGGCTAGCTCTGATACCATGTTAGATACCCTCTCACCTCACAAAACCGGCTTGTAAGGGGAGGTCCACAGGGGGTATATTAAGCGGGTGATGGGTGCCTCCCTTACCGATGTGGGACTATCCGTTAACATGTTAGATACCCTCTCACCTCACAAAACCGGCTTGTAAGGGGAGGTCCACAGGGGGTATATTAAGCGGGTGATGGGTGCCTCCCTTACCGATGTGGGACTATCCGTTAACATCCCCCCTCACGCGGAGCACGCGTGGCAAGGCATCATCGGTGGGGAGCACCCGGAGCGGGAGCAGGAGCAGGAGCAGGAGACGGGCTAGCTCTGATACCATGTTAGATACCCTCGCACCTCACAAAACCGGCTTGTAAGGGGAGGTCCACAGGGGGTATATTAAGCGGGTGATGGGTGCCTCCCTTACCGATGTGGGACTATCCGTTAACACATATTAAAATCAACAATAACAAATAATAGCAGTTGAAAAGCTTAGCTACTTGAGAACTACCGTAGGTAATAATTAAATATTAGGGAGGCCACGATTCTACAAGTCCATATCTGGATCATGCAAAAATCTTCGTGAGCAAATCATACGGAAGTATGAATTTTCACCTTAGATTAGGTTTAAATCAGAGTTAATTAAAAACCTTAATTTCCTTTTCAAAGATTTGAAAAATATAATATAATGCTCGAGAGAATTTGTTTGCAATGGTCACGAGTTCATATAATGATGGGATGCTATATCAAACCAACAACAAATATTAAAGAAATAATTCTTGGGTTGCAGGTATGATTGCAAGGTAAGCCAAAAAATAATTCAGGAACTTCTGTTTTGTAGATCGGGAGACGATAGAGAAGATCAAGATTCCACATAAAGTCTAGGAGGCTTCATGGAGGATAATTCTAGCATCTTCTAGTGATCTAGAAAGCAGATCATGCACAGAGGAGTATAAACGAGGCAGTCGAGACGTCAAAAGGAAGCCGAAAGGGCTTTGTGAGGCTTGGAAATCTTCGAAAGACTACGACTTATGTAATAGTCGTGGGCCGGGAGGGGGGGGCTTAGAGGACTAGTGGATGTTCTTTAAGTGTGGGGTGCCCGTGTGGTGCCCCTAAGTGCAAAGAAGCCATGGGAGTAGTCTTGTGGCCTTTCTTCTGTGCACGGTCACGAACAGAACAGAAGCCACGGGAGTAGTCCTGTGGCCTTTCTTCTGTGCGCGGTCACGAATAGAAGCCACTTGGCTTCTCTTTCGCAAGGACGGGAGGTGGGATAGAAGTGGCTACTCGTGGGAAGAAATGAGGGAGAATGGGAGAAAAAAAGAAGGGTCAGAGGCCACTACCTCTTTTCCTTCTTGCTGCTTTTCTCCTTCTTGTTCTTCTTCCCCTTTTTTTTGCTCTCTTCTTCTTCTTCAATGCTCACGGATAATGTGGGACTAAAAAACACCAAAAAAATATATTGTTACCCAAATCTAAAATTTGCCCTAATAATTGTGGCAAAAATGACAACTTAAATGGACAATAAATAATAGAACGATAATGGTCTCGTGATAGGCCAGACCTCTGGCGGAGGCTGGCTACTCTCCTAGCCAGAGTGAGACCGGGATAGTTTTGACACGCATTTAACGCGTGTAAACCTGCTGAAAGGGTGCAAAAAGGCACGTGTCCTCACCAAGTCTTCAAACATTATTCTGTTAATAGGGTGCAAACCGCAAATGGTGGAGAGATTCCACTTCAAGCACTCAAAGTAACCCGAGTGTATGCACATTAAAAATCGTCACCACCAGGCATGGTTTGAAGTGGATTATTGTCTTGAAGATAGCATATGTTCACTGCACAATGGCTACCACAACCTGAAAAGAAGCTCACTGTTGAACTCGATCGTTTCTCACTTGTTTAGAACTTGATCTATAAATGGAGTCACCCATAACCCACCAGAACTATGTTTTGTTTAGAACTTGATCTATAAATGGAGTCACCCATAACCCACCAGAACTATGTTTCGGTCTATACCCATAACCCACCAGAACTATGTTTCGGTCTATAGAAGGACCAATAGTGCATACACCTGATTGGAACGTGTTATGAAATTTAGAGTTTAGACCATGCATCCTAGAGACGCCAGATGTTGGTCCCAAATCTAGACGAAAAAGTTTGATGGTTGGCGTTAGGTTAACAACCAGTTAGGATAACAAGGATTCATAAAACACGATCAAAATTGATGGGAGAATGCTTGATGGTTATGGTATGACTTATTGTAGAAATACCAATGATGTGTTCAACGCTATGGAAACAGCAACAGAACATGTTGAGTAGGTCCTGAGCCGATATTATATGGTTCAGACATCTAGTCGAAAAATGTGATCTCAATGCAGCAAGAAGCTAAGATTACCAACCTTTATAATAAAAGGAATTTAAAACAAAATATTTTGAGATGAAAACAAGCAAATATCTGTGATTGGAACCCCACAGAGTTGAAAATATGTGAACATATATTAACAAGTTTGCCTAGAGGTTCCTTCAGAGAAGCCAATGACATGAATCACCAAAAACTGACCATATCAACAGTAGTGTTTAACTGATATGCCGTAATGTACAATGTTAAACCTTGATGTTGAGCGTTATTATATAAATGTGAAACAGTGGGCAATAGCCTTTTTAAAGTTTAATAAGAGCCTTTGGAATCCTATGACTAAAGCCTGGTTCTGCAGAACCGTGAGGGGGGGTCATTGATAATGGAATGAGGGAGAGGCAAAACACCAACATAACTTTGTTTAAGCACATAGGGTCAGGATATAAAAGAGTGTTGTCTTGTTGCCGACATACCAAAGGAATTGTTCTATTTACGTGCACAACGCTTTTACTAAAAAAAAGAAGACGACGACTACTAATACAAATGTGTCCAAATCATTCTTGTGTAGTCCATTATATCCGCTTATAGTTGATTAGAGAGATATTAGTTGATTTAACATTGAAAATGTGACCAAACACATTGTGTTAGGGAAAAAACAATTATGGTTTGGTTCTCTCCATAAGTAGCATGTGCCAAAGACTACGTAACTTGGAATTTTTAACCAGTAAAATTGATGATATACATAGATAAGCACAAACAATAGTATTCAATAGAAAGGATGAATATGTGATATTTGTAAAAAAGAAACACTTACTTGCGCAAGGTAACTTCAGGAGGCATTCGGTCTCAATTTGGAAGTCAGATTTTATGGTAATCTACCATATCGCCTGTAACATTTATTTAAAATTTTTATTACATAAAGTATCATATATTGCAGAAATTTGAAGAAGAAAAAAAATCAGCATAATGTGGCAGGCAGTACCTTTCATATAAATGAAAAACTTGGTGGTGTGTTACGTTATGTCATGGATGGTCAACAAAGACAATCAGCATCAAAGGGAATATCCATGAGAAGCACAGGCTAATAAATTCCGTTGTACGAAATACAGTCTTTATACGTTAGTTTGTACACTATTGTCTCCCATAAATGACTACTTCTTCATGATATTACACCAGTTCCACATTTTCTAGCTTTAATACAATTATAATAAAAAAATAACCTCCAATTTGACTAATTTTTCCTTTCTTAACAGACTTCATAAAGGATATGTTTTTCCAAATTGGTTCACGGACAAGAAAGAGTTCCATTTTGACACAAACTAGTGTCATAATTTCATAACTAACTAGGAAATGGATTTCCTGCAAAAGTATAAAATTTATTGACAAAATTTGTAGAAAATACAAATACCTTGAAGGTATTAATGGCGACACATCACTAGTTCACAAAACGAATCACTTGGGAATCTTCAAAAACTACTCCGAACTATTAAGGCAAGTAGGGAACCAAATTCATATACTCATATGTAAAGAAATCTCAGAAAACTGATCTGCTCAATTTACACTTGCAAAGGGTACATGAAAAATTTTCTATAATACAGAAACAATAACTGGCACTCAGATACAATTCTGAGGTTGATCATTTAAACAGACCAGAAGGGAGGGAAATAAACAGTTCATATTTTACCTTTTCTAGGTGTTAGAATGTGTTAGTCATGCGTGTATTATTGATGCTAGCAAGTTGGGGGATGAAGTTGCTTTAGCCGTTGAACAACTTGCTTCATTGTGGGCCTGATCGAAAGTGAATCAACGGTACACATGACAGCCAAGTGCAAGGACTCTACCAAATCATCATGGGGACCCACATCCCATAGACCCTCCGTAAAGAATTCACGTGCCCGGCCCTGTCGGAGTAGCAGGCATGCCCAAGCAACAATGTTGAAACCATTCCCGTACGGAGAGAATGAGGGATCTAGGGCCTTCTTGTCCGAAATCAACTCCAACAGTACTACACCGTAACTGTAGACATCAGCCTTATCAGAAACACGGCAAGTCATTGCATACTCTGGAGCGACATAACCAAAAGTACCCGCCACACCAGTTGTTGCATGGGTTTCCGAATTCCCTAGGAGCCTTGCCAATCCAAAGTCTGAGAGATACGCATTGAAGTCATTGTCCAACAAAATATTGCTTGGTTTAACATCCCTGTGAAGGATACGAGGTACGCAATGGTCATGCAGGTAAGCCAGTGCGCGTGCAATGTCTAAAGCAATTTTGTGAAGCATCCTCCAATCCACAGGTCTCTTGGATCTTTCTTGTATGAACTTCTCCAGGTTACCTCCCGGAAGATAATTATATACGAGAAACATCTCTGCCTCACTGACATGATAACCAATCAAGGTCACAAGATTGGGATGGCGCCATCTCCCAAGGGTCTTGATCTCAGCATGGAACTGTTGAACCCCTTGTATCCTTCCTACAGATAGTCTCTTTATAGCCACAAGAACTCCCGGTGAAATTTCAGCCTTATAAGTTGCTCCAAAACCTCCACTTCCAATGCAGTTGCTCGCATTAAAGTTCCCTGTGGCCCGAACAACACTCTCATAGGTCAGTGGGACCCCAATGTCGGTGAAGACTGTAACTTCCCTCCTTCCAGAAGACTGAACAGTGGGCCTGGGCGTGCATTTCCTTGTGTACACATAAAGGACAATCAGAGCCAAGAGGACTGAGACTATGGCTGATGCTGAAGTTATCGACGCAATCTCAATAGAACTGAACCCACTACTGCTGCTCGGGCTGGGTGAGCTTCCAGGAGGTGAATTAGTATATGCTTGAGAACTCCCACGGTACCCTCGCAGATCTGATGGTGGGCTAGAGAGAGAGGTTCCATGGCACTGGAGTAAAGGGTTCCCAAGGACAGCATCACAACTCATTGTACTAGCATTCAATGGGAACGGTCCAGACAAATTATTGAATGACACATTAAACATGGAGAGTGATGCCACACTAGCAAAACCGGAAGGAATCTTTCCTGAGAACTTATTCTTATCGAGAAGAAGTACCGATAGATTCTTCAAGTTAACAAGGCCACCAGGGATCTCACCTGAAAGGGCGTTGGAAGAAAGATCCAACAACATGAGAAAATGCAACTGATCAAAGCATGCAGGAATCTGACCGCTAAGATTGTTACTGGCTAATGAGAGGTACTCCAAGTGCGTCAAGTTTCCTAAACTCTGAGGAATCACGCCTTGAATTCGATTCCTACTCAAGTCAAGGCCAACAAGACTATTCAATAATCCAAAACTTTCGGGAATCGTTCCTGTAATTTGATTACCAGCAACATCAAAAACCATAAGGGATTTGCAAATGGCACCAATTTCTGTCGGAACTTCCCCATAAATCAAGTTGTTGCTAAAGTTGGCAATCAACCCATTCAAGTTTCTGCACTCCTTATATAGAATATCTGCAAGTGGTCCAACAAGCTGATTCCCAGCAGCCAGAAAAGCATAGACAGGTTGGCTTACAAATCTGTCCAAAGCAAGCGGCAAAGAAGGCAGTGCACCAGTAAAATTGTTCCCACCGAAATTATGATAAATCACAAAGACGCCACCAGATTCAACAGAAGGAAAGGAAATCCCAGCCGGAGTCCTATATGCAAAGAATGAAGAATATGCCGACGATAGGTCATCGCGTGAGTACGGGGAAGGAGGGCATGCTTTGGGGATAAACCTTGGGATCAAACCTGATAGCTGATTCCCACTAACATCAAATACATCCATACAAGGCACCGGAAGTTCCTCGCTGAGCCAACCCGTCAATTTGTTTGAGCTCAAATTGAGAAACTTAAGATTCTTGCATTGCCCAAACACTTTCGGGATCCCCTTGGTGAAAAGATTCTGGCCAAAATTAACCATTTCCAAGCTCGTGCAATTACCCCAGTTGCTCGGTATCTCCCCTTGCAGTGACGCTCTCGGAGCCCAGAGCACCCTAAGATTTGGCAGTGCCGTAATGTTCTCGGAAATTCCACCTTCAAAGTAATTACAATCATCGACACCGTAGCTCGAATCATCCAGGAAGGGCATCGGATCAAATGGGTTGGACAGAACAAGAACAGATAATCCTACACAACCTCCGAGCTCTGCAGGCACAGGGCCACTCAGGCTGTTCCTCGACACATCCAAAACTCGAAGCTTTCGCAGCCTACCAAGGTCTGATGGGACACCATCCTCAAAAACATTGGAAGACAACAAGAGCGACTGGAGCTCACTGCAGTTCCCTAAATTACGAGGAACTGCACCGACGAGGAGATTTCCAGAAAGGTCCAGATGCTCGAGGCTCCGGCACCCAGCTCCGACCCCATCGGGGATGGAACCACCGAGCCGGTTAAAGGAGAGAAATAATCCCCTCAACTTGTGCAGATCACCCAAAAAGCCAGGAATTGTGCCGTTGAGCTGATTGCCGGAGAGGTCTAGGATTTCTAAATCCACACAGCTGGAGAGGGAGGGCGGGATCTGACCTTCGATCCGATTGGACGCCAGGTTGAGGATGTGGAGTCCGCGTGGGAATTTTGACGGGAGGGAGCCTGACAGCGAGTTCCCCTCAAGATCGAGCATCTCCAGGTGCGCCAGCCCCCAGATCTCGCCGGGGATGTCGCCGGCAAGTGCGTGGAACGGAAGGGACAGGACGCTGAGCTCGGAGAGATCCCCGACTGCGGGGGGCAGCTTGCCGGCGAGCCTTCCGCCCAGATCCGGGCAGCTCCGCCGGAACGGGCCGGACCGGGGACAGGACGGGCTGGAGTCACTTACTGCAGAGATGTTGAGGGCGATGACTCGGGACCGCGAGTCGCACGCGACGCCGGGCCACGAGCAGAGGTCAGAGCTGGGGTCGTCGGACCACCGCGAGAGGAGGCCGGCGGGGTCGGAGACCGAGCTCTTGAATTGGAGGAGAGCGGATCTCTCCGTGCTGCGGGGGTCCATCTGGGCGGAGGCTAAGGAGACCGTGAGGAAGAGGAGGCAGAGGGAGAGAACTGAGGCTAGTTTTTCGGTAGGATTTCGCCGGCGGACTGTCATCGCCGGCGGACCGCGCATTCTGCGGGAACCCTTTTGCTAATCAGCGGGGGAGCTCTAGAAACCCTAACCCTAGCTTTTCAGGAACTGGGTGGGTGGGGGACTGGACGATAATTGGGGGAAATGGAGGGGGTTTTTACGAAAGCAAGTCTTTGTCCTCCACTGCCGCTTTGATTCTTCTTCTTCTTCTTCCTCTCCTTCCACTGCTGCTACTTTTCTACATGCAGATCCGCTGCAATTCGAATTACACCAAACTCATGGCGTAATCCTGTGGATTCATGACAGCTGTCATCTTTCCATCCACTAGGTCATCGAAATGCATCAGACAGATGTCACACATCCCATGCATTATACCAACTGTTTCGTGTACCTCGAATCCCAGCGGATTCGTTCTCTTCTTTTGTTTCGTAGACATAACTACATAAATAAACCCTCCTTCTGAACCGAGAATCTGGGTCCACAGGGATTGAGTCCATAAGGTGCGGGGTCTCATTCAGTCAGGTGAGTGGAGCTGCTGGAGGTCCTTTTGTAGAGTTTCTTTATTAGTCGCGTTTCGGCTGGAGGTCCTTTCCCCTCACGGTGCTGCGGCCCTTGCGGGGCCAGAGTGGGGACCATCTGCGGTCAACTCCCGGATCGGACGGTCAATGGGGCGGCTGGAGGTCTCGTGGGGCCCGCTGTTGGATAAGTGATTGCCACCTAGGGAGTTACACGTGGCGAAGAGCGGGGTCCAAGAAGGGGGGACCACGAGGCTTGTGGCTCACGAGGGACGCTGATCCATACGAAATGGCGTCCAAACTCTGCCGTTTATGATACATCGATCCTGACCGTCCGAAATATGGGGAAGTCGTCGGGTGCGGAGGAGGGGGGAAAAGGATTGATACGGACTGGGGGACGACTGATTGGACTGTGATGACCGGTGGAGACAGGTAACGTCGGCGATCGGTCCTTATTAAATGAGACTTCTACTAGGGGGTGGCAATCCTTGACCCGACCCGTCAATCCGACCCGAAGCTAGCGGGTTTAGGTTTGGTCTAAACGGGTTCGGGTCATAAACGGATTGACCCGACTGATCCGTTTATTTAACGCGTCGGGTTTGGATTTGTACCTATAACCCGATTGAAACGACTTGATCCGTTTATCAAATGGGTCTTGTTAACCTGACCCGATCCGACCCGATCAAACCCGACCGGTTTATATGGATTCTGTTGACCCAACCCGAGCCAACCTACTCGAACCGACCCGACCCATTTATTAAACAGGGTTAAACTGATAGGGTCGGGTCAACCCGTTTATTACATAAGTCGGGTTTGGGTTTAAGTTTTCGACACGTTTATTACATGGGTCTGGTTCGATTTGGATGTTTTTCCCTTGTACTATGTCTCGACCCTACCCATTGCCACCCCTAAGAGCATCCACAACGAGCTCCTAACACTTGATTCCTTCGGTATTGTAGCACATTAATCCCATAAGTGGGCTAGAACGGGCTCCCAAAATATTCGCCAGAGAAGTTTTCCTTTATTCCTCTTGCTTGGGCTGGCGAGAGGAGTAGAGAAGATGTTGGACTATGAGCCCCCCCCCCTCAAGTTTGAATAAAATAAAAACTTGGTTGATAATTTTCCAGACAACCCTCATTTTAACGCCTACTTTATTGAATGCCAAGAGCTTTTGATCATTTACCGTATGTCATTTGGAGTCATTTTCAACAATAGAGAGATTTGAGAGACCGTTTGATTGCTATTCAATTACCACCCTAAACTTTGGCTATGTGGCAGTTAGCACCCCAATAATAGCGAAAGAACCTAGGAGCCTGTTGGAAATACTCTCACTTCTTCCTCGAATCCTTATAAAAAGAGGGAAAAAAAATAAAAAAATAATTCTATAACATGATTTTTTAAAATAATATTTAAAAAATATATTTAATTCAATAGCAATTGATCATAAATATTTAGAATACTAGCGATCCAACAGCCACGCGACATGTTAGCGCCAAAAGTGATTACCACATTGGATGTCCTCTTTTTTCTCCGGTATCCAATAAATTTGACGTTCTAGATGTGAGATTTATTAAACACTTACCCTAAACCCTGAAACCACCAGCTATAGTTAAACCCTAAAACCATTAAAACATCTAAAACCAGGTGTCTGGGTCGTCGTGTTCAAACCCAGTGTCTTTAAGATCGGGTTTGAAACTGGTATGAACAACGTTGGGTTCAACTAAATGTGGAGGGAAAAAAAACCAAATTACCCCCAACGGTTCAAAATAGACACTCGACTCGGCCGGGTCACCCAGAACCTTACTTATTCTTCCCCGTAGTGCCATAGAGCACACCTCTCTCTCTCTCTCTCTCTCTCTCTCTCTCCCAACCCCCCTCCCCACACACACACTTTGTTTCTTGATCTCACCCCGATTGCACATAGGACATAGCCTCAAGGTCCAGGTCGACCTCCAGGTCATTATCGAGGTTAAGAACACCGTGTCGGCCTCTCTCTCACACACACAATCTCCCTTGACACAACGATAAGCTACATAGCACCTCACGGACCTCCTACTTCCATCTCTTTCAGGTACTCTCTCTCTCTCTCTCTCTCTCTCTCTCTCTCTCTCTCTCTCTCTCTCTCTCTCTCTCTCTCTCTCTCTCTGAGTCCTTGCATCTGTAGGTTGTTCGATCTGGCAAGCTCCATTGATGCTCCAATCTGTTATCAAACGTCAATCAAGTCGTGTCCGGCAGAGGTATTGATTTGTTCCCCTCCCAATCCTACCCTCCAATACCTTTATCTTCCCCCTCTTTTCTTCAATACGATGTATATTCCCCCTAGAATTTTTTGAATGCATTTACAGTTTTTGATGGTACCAGAAAATGTTACCAATTCATCATCTACATGGCAGTAGCGAGGGAGACCCCTTTTGTCCTGGGGAACACTCTGGGCAACTTCGGGTTTCCTAAGAAAAAGCCCCCCCCCCCCCCCCCCCCCCCCTAGATGGGTTAGAGATTCAAGGCTAAACCTTGTTTTTGGGTAAACAGCATTGTGGCAAAAACAAGTCTTGAAAATCGGCGCCCAAGAACATCATGCACACGATCAACTCGCATGCAGTTAGAATGTGGAAACAGCTCGCACGCAGCTTGAATAGAAAACAGCTCGCACGCAGCTTGAATAGAGGACAGCTCGCACGCGGCCAACCCGCCCATGAAACACACTGTCTTCCGCCTATAGGAAACTTAGAAAGAGTGTCCATGTCGCCATCAGTAGCCCGCTGAAACCCCATCTCTAGTCCACACGCGATCAGCCCGCCTGCGAAAAAGTTCGCCTAATGACAATAGGAAGAAGAAGGTAGAGCAACGACACCAGTGGGGTCACCGAGCTATCGCGCTAACCATTTTGCCCACGAAGAAACCGTCTTTTGGAAGAGCAACGGGATGGAGATTGAAAGGTTCTGAGAAAGCCCAACAATGATGGCCGCCTAATAGCTCGCTCGCAGAGAGATCGCCGAGACCGCATGCGATCGGCACGCCCTCGGAAGAGATCATCACCTGCTTGGGAGTCAAAGAACACTTTAGAAGATTCAGCATCCCCAGCTCGCTCAAGAGCTCGCGTAGCCCGCACGCGAAGAGATCTTTCCAACAGGAAACTTGGAGGGATATCCACGAACTCCATCAGCTCGCCTATTACACGCGAGTTTGGCTCACCCGCAGATGGTCTTCGTTTTCAGCTCGCCCATAGGAGCTCGCCGTGCCGTACTTGGTATGCTCGCCCACGGAGGAATCCCATCTTTTGCTCCATTGTTTGAGGTGAGATCCACCATGAGCTCGCCCAATTCCTCAATGACTAGCTGGCTCGTGGAGGAGTTCGCCCATTTTTCCCACGGGGGTCACCTACAGCAAGGCAGTAGCAGACCGACAGATATCATCACCCCCGTGGAACTTCGAGGACAACTGCGAGCCACATGAGCCGGTCAGAGTCGGTCTAGAACACTCCATACTGGAGCCTTCCAGAATCTCCACCTGACACGGACAAGACTGGTGCGCCCCCACCGCCTAGCAGGCTAAACAACAAAGCCATTAAAGGGCCTATGTGGGCTGACATGTGAAGGTGTAGAAGGTGCGGGAAAGAGTGGCCACGTGCCAGACTCTGACGGTCTGCAAAAGGTCTATAAAGGTACGACCCCCGGCTCCAAAGTACAGGTTCGAAACGCAGAAACCCGGACATTTTCTCACTACTCAAGCTCTCCACTTTCGAAGCTTGACTGACTTGAGCGTCGGAGGGTCTGCTCTCTTCACGGAGCCAGTCGTTCTCACGTTTTCCTTACCTTGCAGGTCGAGCTCCTCACCAGCGAGATTTTCCCCCTAATATTTGGCACCGTCTGTGGGACCTTTCAACTGGTTCCTGTGAGATCACCCACAACCACGCGGTCGAAAGCTGTGCTTCCACGAGAGGCCTTAATGGCTCCTACAATGCGGGGACAAAGATGGGCGAAGGCTCGTGCCTGATCTACACGAAGTGGTGCGTCGGCTCAAGCTTTCCAACCCCATGTGCTCAGTGACCAGCTCTTCTTGGAGATATTGGCCACCCAGCGGGCCATGATGGATGAACTGACCCGACTGCGCCAGGCTCCCTCGGTGAGCAGAAGAACTAATATTCCCTCCCTCGGGATCGAGCAGCAGAGGGAAAGATCAGCGAGTCAATCTCGGCAGCAGAGACTGTCGGTAGGGGCCATTCCCCCTGCGTGAGCTCCTCCGACCCCCGATGTCGCATCAACCTATGCTGGTGCCCACGAGGCGGGCATCCCAGTAGGAGCCCCCCGTAGGAGGCATAGTCGCGAACAAGATGAGGGAGTCGGCTCTTGAACAACTTCAGCGACTTGTTACCCAGTGTTCCAGCAACTAGCCGACCCACCTTCGGCCCCTCTTCGCCAACGAAGCCAAAATGCGGAGTCGGACGAGTCAGAGGCGAGGTCTCGAGGGTGAGATCGTAACCCTCACCATCGGCGTGAGCAGGAATCCACAGAGGAAGTGTTACCCCGTGCGAAGATTCGAGAGATGACGGCCTCATACCGACCTTTTCCGGCGTCGAGTCGGCTACCTGCGAAGCGGCAGAGCGATCGCCAGGACGTCACCCCCGAGCACCGTCGCAGCGAGGGTACGGACCAACCTAGAGGAAGCGTGCATGATCGCTTAGGGCCTATGCAGCAGCCTTTGAGAAATCACCCCGGGCACTGGCAGCCACCTAGCATCCCATCGACCTCTTAGAAGACCTCGCCGCTCGTGGAGGTAGCTCGCCCTTCACAAACGAAGTTCACTAGAGAGGTTTTCCTCAGCACTGGACTCCACCAAAGTTCGTGTTGTTCGATGGGTCACAAGACCCCGTGGACCATCTCTTGGCCTATCATAATTTGGTATTTTTCCGGGACCAGGATCACATTCTGTGTCGTGCGTTCCTGAGCAGCTTGACCGGTTCAGCCTTGAACTGGTTTCACAAGTTGCCCTCCCATTCCATTCCTAACTTTACTGCTCTATCTGGGCTGTTTCTGGAACAATATCACTGTAACAGGCAACCGCCTAAGAGGATCGAATCGTTGTTCGTTCTGACCATGGGAGCTCGGGAGACCCTGCGATGCTTCTCGATACGGTTTCACAGTGCCTACCTTGCCTTGGAGGACTCAGCCAGATAAGATCGCACGGTTGTGAGTGCCTTCAGGAGTGCGCTTTCCAAAGGAAGCAAGCTCCATGATGCCCTCATCATCTCTGACTCCCGCATGATGGTCGAGCTTTTCCCCCTTGTCTAGCAACACATCAAGCTCGAAGATATGGTGCTCGACCGAAAGGAAAAGATGATCGAGCAGCGACCTCCTTGTCGGAATTAAAACCTATTATCAGAGTCGCAACGGAAGCAAAAGGTAGATCCGAAGATCTTACGGTGTATGTTTCATTACAACTAATTCAACAAAATAATCTACATGCAAATCTATGATCTTACCATATGTGCGGAGACCCTAAAGGCATACTACGATCTACGGAAGACATGCATATATCTAGTTAGGTGTTTAAAATCATTATACCTTATGGATCTATGATCCGAAGAGAACGGAATGATGATGAACCACACGTGAATCGCAAGAGAAGCTGTCGGATGACACCTTATTCTTTGTGAAGGGAGGAATCCTCGAAGTCCTATCTCTGAGTGCAAGGACTACGAGCCGATGGAGGAATTCGTTGCGAAGACGACGACGAGCCGCGAGATCTCATCCTTCCTCATTCTCTCTTCTTTCTTCTTCTTCCTTCCTTTTTCTTCTTCCTTCTTCTTCCTCTTTCTTTCTTGGCCGAAACCACAAAAAAAGGGGAGAAGGGAGAGGGGGTCGGGTTTTCTAGAGAGGGGAGCTCTTATGGCCGGCCCCTCCCTCTTTATTCCTTATATAGGGCCGGTCCCCTACTGCTCTACGAAAAATAGGGCCGGCCCCATATGGATTAGGATGAGGGGGGGGGGGGTCGGTTTTAGGGTTTCAGAATACCTATCGTGAAGCCTGGATGAAAATGCCCTTCACGAAAAGTGAAACACTATAAGAGAGATTGAGTGAGATGCACTATTCGGAAACAAGTTCCGGCATCACCTATTAGCTCCAGGAATTATTCCGCTCATTTTAAGATCCATATTCAATATGTTCTGAGTTATATTTTAGTATTTATAAAAATACCCCTATGGCCCCTAACACATGTGAATTAGGTTCTTAGGCTCCGGGCTTGCGCTCCATCGCGCTACTTCGCATCCAACGTATCCAACTAGGTCAGGGAAAAATTACTATATACAATGATAGGGTGGAACCTTTAGGGTTCAGGTATTGGAATTGGATCCGCTTATCAGAGTCACAGCGGAAGCAAAAGATAGATCCGAAGATCATACGGTGTATGTTTCATTACAATTAATTATACAAAACAATCTACATACAAATATATGATCTTAGCATATTTGCGGACACCCTAGAGGCATACTACGATCTACTGAAGACATGCATGCATCTAGTTAGGTGTTTAGAATCATCATACCTTTTGGTTCTACGATCCGGAGAGAACGGAACGATGATGAACCGCAAATCGCAAGGGAAGCTGTCGGATAGCACCTTGTCCTTTGTGAATTGAGGAATCCTCGAAATCCTGTCTCTAAGTGCAAGAATTACGAGCCGACGGATGAATTCGTTGCGAAGACGACGGCAAGCCGCGAGATCTCCTCCTTCTCTTTCTCTCTTTTTCCTTCTCCTTTCTTCCTCCTTCTTCTTCCTTCTTCTTCCTTGGCCGAAACCACAAATAGAAGGAGGGGGGAGGGGGGAGAGGTTCCGATTTTGGAGAGGGGAAGCACTAAAGGCCGGTCCCTCCCCCTCCTCTATACATATAGGGCCGGTCTCCTAGTGCCATGCGCAAGCTAGGGCCGGCCCTAATTAGATTAGGATGAGGGGGGGTCAGTTTTTAGGGATTCCAAGTATCTATCGTGAAGCCTGGACGAAAACGCCCTTTATGAAAAGTGAAAAACTGAAAGAGAGATTGAGTGAGGTGCGCTACTCGGAATCGAGTTCCGTCAGCGCCTATGAGCTCCTGGAATTATTCCGCTCATTCTAAGATCCATATTCAACATGTTCTGAGCTATATTTCAGTATTTGCCAAAATACCCCTACGGCCCGTAACACATGCAAATTAGGTTCTTAGGCTCCGGGCTTGCGCTCCATTGCGCTACTTCGCATCCAACATATCCAACCAGGTCGGGGAACAATTCTTATACACAACGACAGGGTGGAACCTTCAGGGTTCGAGATCTCTAGCTCCAACCGGATCCCTGATTAACTGTTCCGGTGACACACCGAAAGTTCTGTTAATCAACCCTAATCCGATTAACCCGCGTAGCCACCCAGAGTGCGACGCAAGTTGAACTCTAGTGATCCTAAACTTATGTTACTCCCTCGTAACCCTGTTCTTTACTATACTCTGATAATCCTTAGTCCCTCCTATTACTGGTGTCATGATACGACTCGGGCGGTGGGGAGCATCGTCAGATCCCGATCGATTATCTGACTAGGAATTGATGACTTGTCATCTATAACACCACACACCTTCCGGTGCTATGCCTAGCACCCGGAACATCGTCAGTCATACTGACAACCATCAGGCCTGGGTTAATTGTGTGGACAGATTGACTCATTAAAACGTACCCATCCAATACTGGATGTCGGATAACCTGTAGGGATTACATGTCACTCAAGCGCCAGCCAGGTAGCCCAACGTACCATGGTATTGGACTATGGAAGGTCCACACACATTGGCATATCAAAGTACCACACAACTGGTTGGCCAAGTGTACATGGTCCCTCAGGGTTAAGGACAGATTATCTATAGTAGTAAGATAGTTTATGCACCAGTGTCTGAATCACTGAACTGTGCACCGTTTTGGTTCCTATTCAACACGATCATCGTGTTTGGTCAGGTGAATGGGAATCCCGCGTTCTCATGGTGGAGACTTCACCACATCCTCTACCTGCCAACAGCTTGTTCTCGGTGAAGCGACCAACATTACCTAAGCTGTGAACTAGTTCTAGGTCTACACATAACTGGTCCACTGGGTCTCCCAAGCATGGATCCACCATGCGCCTCAGTGACCTACTGTGTTCCCTAGGGTCCTTTATTATATGTGTATTAACATATACCATAGTAGTATTCTAATTAAAGCAATAACCAAAGGCATCTTTATTAATGTTAATATAGAAAATCCACGCTAAGGACACACGAGCTACAACATCAGGATCTCTAGCTCTAACCGGATCCCTGATTAACTATTCTGGTGACATACCGAAAGTTCCCTTAATCAGCCCTAATCTGATTAACCCGCGTAGCCACCCAAAGTGCGACGCGAGTTAAACTCTAGTGATCGTAAACTTATGTTACTCCCTCGTAACCCTGTTCTCTACTATACTCTGATAATCCTTAGTCCCTTCTATTATTGGTGCCATGATATGACTCGGGCGGTGGGGAGCATTATCAGATCTCGATCGATCATCTGACTAGGATTTGATGACTTGCTATCTATAACACCACACACCTTTCGGTGCTATGCCTAGCATCCGGAATGTCGTCAGTCATACTGACAACCACCAGGCGTGGGTTAACTATGTGGACAGATTGACTCATCAAAATGCACCCATCCAACACTGGACGTTGGATAACCTGTAGGGATTGCATGCCACTCAAGCACCAGCCGGGTAACCCAATATACTGTGGTACTGGACTATGGAAGGTCCGTACATGTTGGCACATCAAAGCACCACACAATTGGTTGTCCCAGTGTACATAGTCCCTTAGGGTTAGGACAAATTATCTATAGTAGTAAGACGGTTTATACACCAATGTCTGAATCGCTGAACTGTGCACCATCTTGGTTCCTATTCAACACCATCATCGTGCTTGGTCAGGTGAATGAGAATCCCATATTCCCGTGGTGCAGACTTCACCACATCTTCTACCTGCCAACAACTTATTCCCAGTGAAGCGACCGACATCACCAAAGCTGTGAACAAGTTCTAGGTATACACAGAACTGGTCCACTAGGTCTCCCAAGCATGGATCCACCATGCGCCTCAGTGGCCTACTGTATTCCCTAGGGTACTTTTATTATATGTGTATTAACATATACCAAAGTAGTATTCTAATTAAAGCAATAACCAAAGTCATCTTTATTAATGTTAATACAGAAAATCCACACTCAGGACACATGAGCTACAACAATCTCCTACTTGGCCTAGCGGGGAATAACAGTCTTAACTCCCATGGTATCCACGTGCTTTTCAAAAGCCTTGGTCGGTAACACCTTTGTGAAAGGGTCCGACTTGTTATCTGCAGATGCCACCTGAGTTACTGCAACCTCCTCTCGCTTCTGCAAGTGCCGGATAATGTAGTATTTTTGCTCGATGTGCTTACTCTTCTGGTGATATCTTGGCTCCTTGGATTATGCTACTGCTCTACTATTATCACAGTAAAGGGCAATAGGATCTTGAGCTCCTGGTATATATCCTAAGTCCGTGAGGAACTTCTTGAGCCACATCGCCTCCTTGGATGCTTCGCACGTCGTAACATACTCAGCCTCTATCGTCGAATTCGCAATGCATCCCTGCTTCACGCTCCTCCAACTAACAGCTCCTTCTTCCAATAAAAACACAAACCCTGATGTCGATCTCCTGGATTCCGGATCTGCTGCAAAATCAAAATCCGTATATCCAATCAGTATCAGTTCCTGTGAAGCGTAAACTAACTTATAATCTTTCGTCTTATGAAGATACTTGAGTATACTTTTCATAGCAGTTCAGTGCCCTGGACCCGGATTTGACTGATACCTGCCCATCATGCCTACTGTATAGCATATATCTGGTCTCGTATACTGTATAATATACATCAGACTCCCTACTGCCAAAGCATAAGGTATCTTCTATATCTCTGCTCTCTCCTTAGGAGTCTTAGGACCCTGATCCATGGACAATTTCATTCCATGTCTGAATGGAACGAGTCCCTTCTTGGAGTTGTGCATACTGAATTTGACCAAGATAATATCTATGTAGGCTGACTATGACAGCGAAAGAATCTTGTTCTGGCGATCTCAAGTTATCTTGATCCTAGAACATAACTCGCTTTACCCAGGTCTTTCATGTCAAATTGAGAGGATAACCATACCTTCACTGTAGATAACATTCCAACATCATTTCCAATGAGTAGGATATCGTCTACGTAAAGTACTAGAAAAACTACTGCAGTCTTATTGCTCCTCTTATAAACACATGGTTCATCCACGTTCTGTTCAAATCCATAAGTCTGGATAGACTGATCAAAATACATGTTCCAACTTCTGGATGCTTGCTTTAGTCCATAAATGGACCTTTGCAACTTGCACACCAGACTTTCCTGACCTTTTGCGACAAAGCCTGGAGGCTGAGACATGTAGATGTCTTCTTCCAAATCCCCGTTAAGGAATGCGATCTTGACATCCATTTGTCAGATCTTTCAATCATAATGGGCTGCAATGGACAAGAGGATCCTGATAGACTTAAGCATAGCCATTGTCGAAAATGTTTCATTATAGTCGATCCCTTCTCGCAGGGTATAACCCTTAGCGACTAGTCTAGCTTTGTAAGTCTCAACGGTACCATTCAAATCTCTTTTTCTTTTATACACCCACTTACACCCAACATGTTTAATATTGTGAGGCGGTGTTACAAGTGTCCAGATTGAGTTTTAGGACATCGATGTCAGTTCTGCCTCCATGGCTTTCTGTCATGCTGCATGGTCAGAGGATACCATCGCTTCGTTATAGTTCAGAGGATCATCCTCTTGAAACTTTGGATCTACCAAGAAGGCTTCTCCAATGTATCTATCAGGAGCTCTTGTGGTCCTCCCACTGCGACGAGCCTGCGGTGGTTCCGTAGGAGTCGATTCTATAGTATCGTTTATCTTAGTGGTATCGGCTCCCACTATGTTTTTTGTCTGTGTACTTCTATCAGTACCAAGCAATTCTTCAAAAACTACTTTACTGGTGGGCTTATGGTCTATTAAATAACCCTGCTCCAGGAATATGATATTTATCGAGACGATAATCTTTCTATCCTCATAATCATAAAATAAACCACCATTTGTCCCTTTTGGATACCCAACGAATAAACATACCTTAGTCTTTGACTCCATATTATCTCGCTTGTCCTTCCGCATATGTGCTGGACAACCCTAAATCCTAAAGTGCTGCAGGCTTGGCTTTTGCTTCAACCACAGCTCCCAAGGAGTTAGAGGTACTGACTTTGATGGAACAAAGTTCAAGGTATATGCTATCGTTTCTAGGGCATATTCCCAAAAACTATGTGAAAATATTGCATAACTCATCATAGTCCGAACCATGTCTAACAAAGTTCAGTTTCTCCTCTCAGATATACCATTTTGTTACGGTGTCCCTGGTTTTCTGCTTTTCTGCTTCAGCTCTGAACTCCTTAAACTTATCAAAGGATTCAGACTTCTGCTGCATTAGGTATATGTATCCAAACCTCGAGTAATCATCCGTGAAAGTGATGAAATACTCGAAGCCTCCTATGGCACGAATATTTATGGGCCCACGTACATTAGTGTGTACCAATTCCAATACCTCTTGAGATCTGCTACCTTTGGCTCGGAAAGTTCTTTTAGTCATCTTGCCTTCCAGGAAAGACTCATACATTGGTAGGCTCTCTGAAACATCTAGACTTAAAAGTCCTACCTTAACCAACCTGTGAATCCTATCTGAGGCTATGTGTCCAAGACTTAGATGCCAAAGGAGTGTTGGATTATCTGAGGGATTTTTTCTTTTAGATGAATTAACCACACAAGCTTCGGTTATGTTATCCTGCTTATGATTGGAGTTAATTACATAGAGACTATTTTATGTCTTTCCCTTATAAACAAAGGAACCATTCAATTTAATTAACACACCAGAAGCATCAAATAAAACTGAAAAACCTTTATTATTTAATAGGGAAATAGAGATTAAGTTTCATCTCAAGGACGACACATAAAGTATGTCTCTAAGTAATAAACTTCTTACATCAAGAAACTGCAAGACGACATCTCCAACTGCTTCAGCCTCTGCCACGGCCTCAGTTCCCATGCTCATGATGATCTCCCCCTCCACGGAATAGAGTTTTTTCGGTCTCATGTTGCTTGAAAAAAAGATAAATATGTGGTATCATACGGTTGTTGTTGTTGTTGTGTGGTATCATTGTGTTGATGCCTATCATGCGGGATTTGCCTTCGCTGAGAGATTATGGAATCTGTCATCATTGAGAGAGAGAGAGAGAGAGAGGGAGAGAGAAAGAGAGAGTATATACCTGGGACCGAGTGTTGTAGCTAGTGTGTCCTTAGCGTGGATTTTCTGTATTAACATTAATAAAGATAACTTTGGTTATTGCTTTAATTAGAATACTACTCTGGTATATGATAATACTCATATAATAAAAGGACCCTAGGGAACACAGTAGGCCAATGAGGCGCATGATGGATCCATGCTTGGGAGACCCAGTGGACCAGTTCTGTGTAGACCTAGAACTAGTTCACAGTTTAGGTGATGCCGGTCGCTTTACCAAGAATAAGCTGTTGGCAGGTAGAGGATGTGGTGAAGTCTCCACCATGGGAACGTGGGATTCCCATTCACCTAACCAAGCATGATGATCTTGTTGAACAGGAACAAAGACGGTGCACAGTTCAGTGATTTAGACACTGGTGCATAAACCGTCTTATTACTATAGATAATCTGTCCTTAACCCTGAGGGACCATGTATACTGGGCCAACCAGTTGAGTGGTGCTTTGATGTGCCAACGTGTGCGGACCTTCCATAGTCCAATACCACGGTACGTTGGGTTACCCGGCTGGCGCTTGACTGACATGTAATCCCTACAGGTTATCCGACATCCAGTGTTAGATGGGTGCATTTTGATGAGTCAATCTGTCCACATAATTAACCTAGGTCTGGTGGTTGTCAGTATGACTGACGATGTTCCGGATGCTAGGCATAGTACCGGAAGGTGTGTGGTGTTATAGATGACAAGTCATCAAACCCTAGTCAGATGATCGATCGGGATCTGACGGTGCTCCCCACCGCCCGAGTCGAATCATGGCACCAGTAATAGAAGGGACTGAGGATTATCGGAGTATAGTAGAGAACAGGGTTACGAGGGAGTAACATAAGTTTAGGATCACTAGAGTTCAACTCACGTCGTACTCTGGGTGGCTACGCGGGTTAATCGGCTTAGGGCTGATTAACAAAACTTTCGGTGCGTCACCGGAACAATTAATCAGGGATCCGGTTGGAGCTAGAGATCCTGAACCCTGAAGGTTCCACCCTGTCGTTGTGTATAGGAATTGTTTCCCGACCTAGTTGGATACGTTGGATGCGAAGTAGCGCGATGGAGCGCAAGCCCGGAGCCTAAGAACCTAATTCACATGTGTTACGGGCCGTAGGAGTATTTTGGTAAATACTAAAATATGGCTCAGAACATATTGAATATGAATTTTAGAATGAGCGGAATAATTCCAGGGGCTCACAGGTGCTGACGGAAGTCGATTCCGAGTAGCGCACCTCACTTAGTCTCTCTTTCAGTTTTCCACTTTTTGTGAAGGGCGTTTTCGTCCAGGCTTCACGATAGACACTTGGAATCCCTAAAAACTGCCCCTCTCTATCCTAATCTATCTAGGGCCGGCCCTAGCTTCCTTGAAGCAATGGGAGACCGGCCCTATAAGAGAATAGGGAGAGGGAGGGCCGGCCCTAAGCTTCCCCCTCTCCTCCAAAAATCCGAACCCCCCGTTTGCCTCCTCCTTTGTGGTTTCGGCCAAGGAAAAGAGAGGAAGAAGAAGGGAGAAGAAAGAGGAAGGAAGGATAAGGAAGAAGAGAGAAAGAGAAGGAGGAGATCTCGCGGCTAGCTATCATCTTCGCAACGGATTCCTCCGTCGGCTCGTAATCCTTGCACTCAGAGACGGGATTTCGAGGATTCTTCAATTCACAAAGGACAAGGTGCTATCCGACAGTTTTCCTTACGATTCAAGTGCGGTTCTTCATTGTTCCGTCATCTCCGGATCATAGATCCATAAGGTATGATGATTCTAAACATCTAACTAGATGCATGCATGTCTTCTGTAGATCATAGTATGCCTCTAGGGTGTCCGCACATATGCTAAGATCATAGATTTGTATGTAGATTGTTTTGTAGAATTAATTGTAATGAAACATGCACCGTATGATTTTTGGATCTATCTTTTGCTGTCGCTGCGACTCTGATAAGCGGATCCAATTCCAACACAGAGAGGCGAGAGGGCGATGGTTTCTGCATGATGGCCAGCCTCTCTTGAAGGGTTTGCGGTGAGTGCAATTGAAGGGAGAGGATTTGGAAATAATGAAGGATTTGGGGCGATCACGGTAGGTTATTGCGAGAGAGGGGGATTTGAAGGCTGGTTGCTTGATTTAGGTTTATCGGGCATCGAAGGATCTGGGCAGCTCGAGAGAGGGAGGTGATCTTATCAGCCTTAAGAGGGGGGGGGGGCGTGAAAGCCGGTTCATTTGGGGATATTGAAGGATTTTTTTTTTTTGGTTTTGGAATAGGGGTGTCGAAGGATCTATGTAGCTCGAGAGGGGAAGGCGATATTATCAGCATGAAGGCCAGAAAGAGGGCAGTGTGAAGTGTTGGAATTGGATCCGCCTATCAGAGTCACAGCGGAAGCAAAACAAAGATCCGAAGATCATATGGTGTTTGTTTCATTACAATTAATTCTACAAAACATTCTACATGCAAATCTATGATCTTAGCATATGTGCGGACACCCTAGAGGCATACTACGATCTACGGAAGACATGCATGTATCTAGTTAGGTGTTTAGAATCATCATACCTTTTGGATCTATGATTCGAAAAGAATGGAACGATGATGAACCGCACTTGAATCGCAAGGGAAACTGTCGGATAGCACCTTGTCCTTGCGAATTGAGGAATCCTCGAAGTCCCGTCTTTGAGTGCAAGGACTACGAGCCGATTGAGGAATTCGTTGCGAAGTCGATGGCGTGCCGGTAGGTCTCCTCCTTCTCTTTCTCTCTTCTTCCTTCTCCTTCCTTTCTCCTTCTTCTTCCTTCTTCTTCCTCTTTCTTCCTTGGCCGAAACCTCAGAGAGGGAGAGAGGGAGAGGGGGTCGGATTTTCTGGAGGGGGAGAGGCTAGGGCCGGCCCCTCCCTCTCTATTCTTTTTATAGGGCCGGCCTTCTAGTGCTACAAGCAAGCTAGGGCCGGCCCTAGATGGATAGGGATGAGGGGGGGCGGTTTTCAGGGTTTTCACAGCTCTATCGTAAAGCCTGGATGAAAACACCCTTCACGAACAGTGAAAAACTGAAAGAGAGATTGAGTGAGGTGCGCTACTCGGAATTGAGTTCCGTTAGTATCTATGAGCTCCTGGAATTATTTCACTCATTCTAAGATCCATATTCAATATGTTCTGAGCCATATTTCAGTATTTACCAAAATACCCCTACAGCCCCTAACATATATGAATTAGGTTTTAGGCTCCGGGCTTGCGCTCCATCATGCTACTTCGCATCCAACGTATCCAAATAGGTCGGGGAACAATTTCTATACGTAACGACAGGGTGGAACCTTCAGGGTTTGGGATCTCTAGCTCTAACCGGATCCCTGATTAACTGTTCCGGTGACACACCGAAAGTTTCGTTAATCAGCCCTAATCCGATTAACCCGTGTAGCCACCCAGAGTGCGACGCGAGTTGAACTCTAGTGATCCTAAACTTATGTTACTCCATTATAACCATGTTCTCTACTATACTTTGATAATCTTTAGTCCCTCCTATATTACTGGTGCCATGATACGACTCGGGCGGTGGGAAGCACCGTCAGATCCCGATCGATCATTTGACTAGGAATTGATGACTTGTCATCTATAACACCATACACCTTCATAGCACTTGGAATATCATCAGTCATACTGACAACCACCAGGCCTGGGTTAACTGTGTGGACAGATTGACTCATCAAAACGTACCCATCCAACCACGAACGTCGGATAATCTGTAGGAATTACCTGTCACTCAAGCGCCAGCTGGGTAACCCAACGTACCGTGGTATTGGACTATGGAAGGTCCGCATATGTTGGCACATCAAAGCACCACACAACTGGTTAGCCCAGTGTACATGGTCCCTCAGGGTTAAGGATATATTATTTATAGTAGTAAGACGGTTTATGCACCAGTGTCTAAATCACTGAATTGTGCACCGTCTTGGTTCCTGTTCAACACGGTCATCGTGCTTGGTCAGGTGAATGGGAATCCCACGTTCCCGTAGTGGAGACTTCACCATATCCTCTACCTGCCAACAGCTTGTTCTCGGTGAAGCGACCGACATCACCTAAGCTGTGAACTAGTTCTAGGTCTACACACAACTGGTCCACTGGGTCTCCCAAGCATGGATCCACCATGTGTCTCAGTGGCCTACTGTGTTCCCTAGGGTCCTTTATTATATGTGTATTAACATATATCAAAATAGTATTCTAATTAAAGCAATAACCAAAGTCATCTTTATTAATGTTAATACAGAAAATCTAAGCTCAGGACACACAAGCTACAACATGAAGGCCGGATCAAGGGGGCGTGAAAACTGGCTTAATCTAGGGACTCGAGGGGGAGGGGGGCGATGAACGGGGCAAAAAGGGGGGCATGAAGGGCGAGGGTGTGAAAGGGGGGACTGTGATATGCACGGGAATGAAGGGGGATTTGTTCGGGGGGCCCGAGCGTGAAAGGGTGGATGTGATGCTCTGTTTTTTTTTAAAATTAAATTAATTTATTTCTTTATTTGGAACAGGCCGGGGGATGGATGTGATGCTTTGTTTTTTTTTAAAATTAAATGAATTTATTTCTTTTTTTGGAACAAGGAGGTGGATGTGATGCTCTCTCCAATACTGAATGATTTGGTCCAGCTAGCAACGTTATTTTTGTCTAGTCAGCATATACATTTTTTTATAGTCAGCGTGTCATTTTGTCTAGTCAGCACGAAACCGTCGTGCCATGTTATATATACTAGTGCATGCCCGTGCCTATCGGCACTGCAGCAGGCCGCCTTCGGCGGCAACACATTTGTCGGCACTACAACGGGCCACCTTCGGTGGCAACCCACCTAAACGCCTTTGGTAACAAAACACTTTCGACGACAACACCGGCATCCATAGGAACACCCATTTCCTCGCCCGTGCCGATTGGCACTAAGCAGGCGCTTTCAGCTCGACCAACTCCCCCTCCTCCTATAATTGATCAATCACATTGGCCACAACACATATGTCGGCACTGCAGCTGGCCGCCTTCAGCGGCAACACACCTGAACGTCTTCGGCAGCAAAACACTTTCGATAACAACTATATTTCCTTGTCCGTGCCGATTGGCACGAAGCGGGCGCCTTTGGCGTGACCAACTCCCCCTCCCCCTATAATCAATCAATCACAACTGTCTCTATTCGAACGGATTACTCGAGATCGACCCGATGGTTTGGGGAGGCCAAAATTTTAGCAGGCGGGTTTATAGCCGTTGGTGCAAACAACAATCACAGGATGAACGGTCAGGTTTAGTGTAGTTTAAATGGGCCAAGATTTTAGGGGTTTAGTGCAGTTTAAATGGGTCGTGATTTGAAACCAATGATAGGGAGTTGGTTGACGGGGAAATAGAGATCGTGAGTTGATTTTTGAATGAATGGTTAGATCAATTCGGTTCATTTTTGTCCAGTCAGCTTGTGCTAGTTAGCTTCCGTTTTAGTTGTCGGTACTGCAGCGGGCCGCCTTCGGAGGCAAAAAAAGCCGGACCAAATTTGGTGGCAACACAAATCCCGAGCATTGCCACCCCAATTATCATTTTCGGCAGCAACACACACCGGATCCCTGATTAACTATTCTGGTGACATACCGAAAGTTCCCTTAATCAGTCCTAATCCGATTAACCCGCGTAGCCATCCAAAGTGCGACGCAAGTTGAACTCTAGTGATCCTAAACTTATGTTACTCCTTCATAACTCTGTTTTCTACTATACTCTGATAATCCTTAGTCCCTTCTATTATTGGTGCCATGATACGACTCGGGCGGTGGGGAGCACCATCAGATCCCGATCGATCATCTGACTAGGATTTGATGACTTGTTATCTATAACACCACACACCTTCCGGTGCTATGCCTAGTATCTGGAACGTCGTCAGTCAAACTGACAACCACCAGGCCTGGGTTAACTGTGTGGACAGATTGACTAATCAAAATGCACCCATCCAATACTAGACGTCGGATAACCTATAGGGATTGTATGCAACTCAAGCACCAACCGGGTAACCCAACATACCGTGGTACTGTACAATGGAAGGTCCGCATATGTTGGCACATCAAAGCACCACACAATTGGTTGTCCCAGTGTACATGGTCCCTTAGGATTAAGGACAGCTTATCTATAGTAGTAAGACAGTTTATGCACCAGTGTCTGAATCGCTGAACTATGCACCGTCTTGGTTCCTATTCAACACGATCATTGTGCTTGGTCAGGTGAATGGGAATCCCATATTCCCGTGGTGGAGACTTCACAACATCTTCTACCTGCCAACAGCTTATTCCCGGTGAAGCGACCGGCATCACCAAAGCTGTAAACAAGTTCTAGGTCTACACAGAACTGGTCCACTAGGTCTCCCAAGCATGGATCCACCTTGTGCCTCAGTGGCCTACTGTGTTCCCTAGGGTCCTTTTATTATATGTGTATTAACATATACCAAAGTAGTATTCTAATTAAAGCAATAACCAATGTCATCTTTATTAATGTTAATACAGAAAATCCATGCTCAGGACACACGAGCTACAACAATCTCCCACTTGACCTAGCGGGGAATAACAGTCTTAACTCCCATGGCATCCACGTGCTTTTCAAAAGCCTTGGTCGGTAACACCTTTGTGAAAGGGTCCGCCATGTTATCTGCAGACGCCACCTGAGTCACTGCAACCTCCCCTCGCTTCTGTAAGTCCCGGATAATGTAGTATTTTTACTCGATGTGCTTACTCTTCTGGTGATATCTTGGCTCATTGGATTATGCTACTGCTCCACTATTGTCACAGTAAAGGGCAATAGGATCTTGAGCTCCCGGTACACATCCTAAGTTCGTGAGGAACTTTTTGAGCCACATCGCCTCCTTGGCTACTTCGCACGTCGCAACATACTCAGTTTCTGTCATCGAATCCGTGATGCATCCCTGCTTCACGCTCCTCCAACTAATAGCTCCTCATTCCAATAAAAACACAAACCTTGACGTCGATCTCCTGTATTCCGGATCTGCTGCAAAATCAAAATCCGTATATCCAATCGGTATCAGTTCCTGTGAAGAGTAAACTGACTTATAATCTCTCGTCCTATAGAGATACTTGAGTATACTTTTCATAGCAGTCTAGTGCCCTAGACCCGAATTTGACTGATACATGCCCATCATGCCTACTGCATAGCATATATCTGGTCTCGTATACTGTATAGTATACATCAGACTCCCTACAGCCAAAGCATAAGGTATCTTCCGCATCTCTGCTCTCTTCTAAGGAGTCTTAGGACCCTGATCCTTAGACAATTTCATTCCATGTCTGAATAAAACGAGTCCCTTCTTGGAGTTGTGCATACTGAATCTGACCAAGATAATATCTATATAGGCTGACTGTGACAGTGAGAGAATCTTGTTCTGGCGATCTCGAGTTACCTTGATCCCCAGAACATAACTCGTTTTACCCAAGTCTTTCATGTCAAATTAAAAGGATAACCACACCTTTACTGTAGATAACGTTCCAACATCATTTCCAATGAGCAGGATATCATCTACGTAAAGTACTAGAAAAACTACTGCAGTTTTATCGCTCCTCTTATAAACACATGGTTCATCCACGTTCTGTTCAAATCCATAAGACTGGATAGCCTGATCAAAATACATGTTCCAACTTCTGGATGCTTGCTTCAGTCCATAAATGGACGTTTGCAACTTGCACACCAGACTTTCCTGACCTTTTACGACAAAGCCTGGAGACTGAGACATATAGATGTCTTCTTCCAAATCACCGTTAAGGAATACGGTCTTGACATCCATTTGCTAGATCTTCCAATCATAATGGACTGCAATGGATAAAAGGATCCCGATAGACTTAAGCATAGCCACTATCGAAAAGGTTTCATCATAGTCGATCCCTTCTCGCTGGTATAACCCTTAGCGACTAGTCTAGCTTTGTAAGTCTCAACGGTACCATTCGGATCTCTTTTTCTTTTGTACACCCACTTATACCCAACATGTTTATGAGGCAGTGTTACAAGTGTCCAGACTGAGTTTTAGGACATCGATGTTAGTTCCACCTCTATGGCTTTCTGTCATGCTGCATGGTCAGAGGATACCATCGCTTCATCATAGTTCAGAGGATCATCCTCTTGAAACTCTGGATCTACCAAGAAGGCTTCTCCAATGTATCTATCATGAGCTCTTGTGGTCCTCCCACTGCGATGAACCTATGGTGGTTCCGTAGGAGTCGATTATACAGTATCGTTTATCTTAGTGGTATCGGCTCCTACTATGTTTTCTGTCTGTATACTCCCATCAGTATCAAATAATTCTTCAAAAACTACTTTACTGGTGTGCTTATGGTCTATTAAATAATCATGCTTCAAGAATATGGCATTTATCAAGACGATAACCTTTCTATCCTTAGGATAATAAAATAAACCACCCTTTGTCCCTTTTGGATACCCAACGAATAAACATACCTTAGTCCTTAATTCTATCTTATCTCGCTTGTCCTTTTGCACATGTGCTGGACAACCCCAAATCCTAAAGTGCTGCAGGCTTGGCTTTTGCTTCAACCACAGCTCCCAAGGAGTTAGAGGTACTGACTTTGATGGAACAAAGTTCAAGGTATATGCTATCGTCTCTAGGGATATCATCAAAAACTAGGTGATAATGTTGCATAACTCATTATAGTCCGAACCATATCTAACAAAGTTCAGTTTCTCCTCTTAGATACACCATTTTGTTACGATGTCCCTGGTGTAGTCAACTGGGATACAATCCCATGCTTACACAGGTACTCAATAAATTCATCCGATAGGTATTCGCCTCTTTGATCCGATCGAAGAGACTTTATACTCTTACCCGTCTACTTTTCTGCTTCAGCTCTAAATTCCTTAAACTTATCAAAGGATTCAGACTTCCGCCACATTAGGTATATGTATCCAAACCTCAAGTGATCATCCGTGAAGGTGATAAAATACTCAAAGCCTCCTATGGCAAGATACTTATGGGCCCACATACATCAGTGTGTACCAATTCCAATACCTCTTAAGATCTGCTACCTTTGGCTCGGAAAGTTATTTTAGTCATCTTGCCTTCCAAGCAAGACTCACACATTGATAGGCTCTCTAAAACATCTAGACTTAAAAGTCCTACCTTAACCAACTTGTGAATCCTGTCTGAGGCTATGTGTCCAAGCCTTAGATGCCAAAGGAGTGTTGGATTATCTGAGGGATTTTTTTTTTAGATAAATTAACCACACAAGCTTCAGTTATGTTATCCTGCTTATGATTGGAGTTAATTACATAGAGACCATTCTATGTCTTTCCCTTACAAACAAAGGAACCATTCAATTTAATTAACACACCAGAAGCATCAAATAAAACTAAAAAACCTTTATTATTTAATAGGGAAACAGAGATTAAGTTTCATTTCAAGGACGGTACATAAAGTATGTCTCTAAGTAATAAACTTCTTCCATCAAGAAACTGCAAGACGACATCTCCAACTGCTTCAGCCTCTGCCACGACCTCAGTTTTAATGCTCAGGATGATCTCCCCCTCCACAAAATAGAGCTTTTTCGGTCTCATGTTGCTTGAAAAAAAGACAAATATGTGGTATCATGCGGTTGTTGTTGTTGTGTGGTATCATTGTGTTGATGCCTATCATGCGGGATTTGCCTTCGCTGAGAGATTGTGGAATCTGTCATTACTGAGAGAGAGAGAGAGAGAGAGAGAGAGAGAAAGAGAGAGAGAGAGAGAGAAAGAGAGAGAGAGAGAGAGAGAGAGAGAGAGAGAGAGAGAGGGAGAGAGTACATACCTGGGACCGAGAGGCGAGAGGGCGATGGTTTCTGCACGATGGCCAGCCTCTCTTGAAGGGTTTGCGGTGAGTGCAATTGAAAGGAGAAGATTTGGAAACAATGAAGGATTTGGGGCGACCATGGTAGGTTATTGCGGGAGAGGGGGATTTGAAGGCTGGTTGCTTGATTTAGGTGTGTTGGGCATCGAAGGATCTGGGCGGGTCGAGAGGGGGAGGCGATCTTATCAGCCTGAAGAGGGGAGGGGGGCATGAAGGCCGGTTCATTTGGGGACGTCAAAGGATTTTTTTTTTTTTGGTTTTGGAATAGGGGTGTCGAAGGATCTATGTAGCTCGAGAGGGGGAGGCGATATTATCAGCATGTAGGCCAGAAAGAGGGAGGTGTGAAGGCCGAATCAAGGGGGCGTGAAAACCGGCTTAATCGAGGGACTCGAGGGGGAGGGGGGGCGATGAACAGGGCGAAGAGGGGGGTGTGAAGGGCGAGGGTGTGAAAGGGGGGACTGCGATACGCACGGGAATGAAGGGGGATTTGTTCGGGGGGACCCGAGCGTGAAAGGGTGGATGTGATGCTCTATTTTTTTTTTAAATTAAATTAAATTATTTCTTTATTTGGAACAGGGGGTGGATGTGATGCTTTTTTAAAAAAAATTAAATAATTTTTTTTCTTTTTTTGGAACAAGGGGTGGATGTGATGCTCTCTCCAATACTGAATGATTTGGTCCAGTTAGCAACATTATTTTTGTCTAGTCAGCATGTACATTTTTGTATAGTCAGCATGTCATTTTGTCTAGTCAGCACGAAACCGTCGTGCCATGTTTTATATACTAGTGCATGCCCGTGCCTATCGGCACTGCAGCAGGCCGCCTTCGGCGGCAACACATATGTCGGCACTGCAGCGGGCCACCTTTGGTGGCAACCCACTTGAACGCCTTTGGCAACAAAACACTTTCGACGACAACACCGGCATCCATAGGAACACCCATTTCCTCGCCCGTGCCGATTGGCACTAAGCGAGCGCTTTCGGTGCGACCAACTCCCCCTCCCCCTATAATTGATCAATCACATTGGCAGCAACACATATGTCGGCACTGCAGCTGGCCGCCTTCAGCGGCAACACACCTCAACGTCTTCGGTAGCAAAACACTTTCGACGACAACTATATTTCCTCGTCCGTGCCGATTGGCACAAAGCGGGCGCCTTCGGCGTGACCAACTCCCCCTCCCCCTATAATCAATCAATCACAACTGTCTCTATTCGAACGGATTACTCGAAATCGACCCGATGGTTTGGGGAGGCCAAAATTTTAGCAGGCGGGTTTATAGCCGTTGGTGCAAACAACAATCATAGGATGAACAGTCAGGTTTAGTGTAGTTTAAATGGGCCAAGATTTTAGGGGTTTAGTGCAGTTTAAATGGGTCGTGATTTGAAACCAATGATAGGGAGTTGGTTGACGGGGAAATAGAGATCGTGCGTTGATTTTTGAATGAATGGTTAGATCTATTCGGTTCATTTTTGTCCAGTTAGCTTGTGCTAGTTAGCTTCCGTTTTAGCTGTCGACACTGCAGCGGGCCACCTTCGGAGGCAAAAAAAGCCGGACCAAATTTGGTGGCAACATAAATCCCGAGCATCGCCACCCCAATTATCATTTTCGGCAGCAACACACACCTCGGACGATGTCCAGACCTCTCCCCACCTCTATCGAACACCATCAGCAGTCAGACGACCAAGTGGAATAGTGATATTATATATCCAAGTGGAATCTCGTGCCGATCAGCACGCAGCGAGCACCTTCGGTGCGACTGCAAGCACTATCACAGCTGCCTTTGACAACAACAAACATTACGGCCGATGTTCGAATCTCTTGCTGTCATCGTTGACCACCACCATCACATTGCCGATCGGCACACAATGGACTCACCTAACCGACACGGGGCATGCTTATGCGACCCACTTAGCACGACCCGCAACGAAAATATGACAGAAATGAATGAAACTAAATAATGATCACAGCTTCAAATAGAAGAGAATGGCTTGAAGTTAATTTTGAATCTTCTCAACTTTATGTATGAATTAAACATGGTTTTGTTGGTCCTGGCCATTACTCTATATTGCCATGATTACAGTTTAATTGGAAAAATGTAAGCACATGATTTTTCAGAAATCCAAAGGGCTCAGTCTCATCCCTGAGTAACAGATGGCTTGCAAGTTAAAGATCAGTTTGAAAGAGACAATATGAATTAATATTGTTTTTTGAACCCAATTTATGAATTTAGTGGGAACCCCGCATCCCAAATCAGGGATGGCCCGGAAAAAGGGCAGACACAGAGTTTTTTTTTTGGTATTTTTTAAAAAATCAGGGATGCTAATCCCATCAAAAGGTTTGAAATCATGGAGGAAATCAACACCAGGTTTGAAATCATGGAGGAAATCAACACCATTTGGAAGCAGGGACAAATTTGGAAACGTTTTAATCATGGTGATTACAATTATTATGAAAGAGGGCGAAATTTTATTTGGCAGCACGGTCTTTATAATGGATGGTAGCAAACAACCGTAGCCGTCATCGTGATTCAAGAGACAATGGGGGCTAAATTTCCGGGGCTCGCGAGTTTAAGATGAAGATGCTGAGGCATCTGGACCGTTGATTGAAGAATAGAGTGTCGGTCAGGATAGGTGGGGGTTCGATCCTTTTTTATCTAGTCAGCTTGTCCTAGTTAGCTTTTGGTTCCGTTTTGTCTAGTCAGACAAAACCGACGTGCCATGTTAGAAATCAGGAGATACTCTGAAATCCAATTTTAATCCAGTAAAGAAATTTATTATTCAAAATAATAATTTAAATGGAAATATTTAATTCAATAAATATTTAATAAGCAGCGGCATTCGTGAAGAAGTTCAAACCGACAAAAGTCACATTAGATATTATAAATGCAAACAGATTGCCTCCAATCTGTATAGATGGTGTATCAATAAACTGTCGAGTTGATTCAGGTGTTTCCGTACAAGTATCATTTTTTTATTGGTAATAAAAAAAATTGTTCATCTTAGAGAGAACTTCCAATTATGTATGATAAAACCTATCAACCTGACAGAAAGTCACCCTAAATGTGATCATCGTACCAAGTGGATGAGCGGACCCAAGAGAACCAGAGAACAAAAGATTAAGCAGAAACTAGGCACGTAAGTTCTGTGCAACAGTGCAAATCAATGACAAAGTAGTATCTACATATCTTCTTTTTTTTTTTTTTTAAACAGGGCTTGAATGACCCTATTTTGGGAGCCTACCTACAAATTTTCCACATGGAAAGAAGATACCATATAGCCGAACAGCAAAGTTTTAAGGGCAAATTACAAGAACCTTACCTGAACAAATCAGGTGGCACCACCATGCCATTGCAGATTAGTTTTTTTTTTTAATGTTGATCTCTGTAAGTTATTTTTATAAAACACAGTATACAATTGGTTTCAGGGAGGAAAATGGTTATTAACAATCAACATGACCCTTTACTTCAAGAAAATGGATATTCTGATAGAGATGTGAATTACGAAACAGGCTTTTCTCACTGCCCTGAAATCATAAACCAGGTAATTATGATTTGTTTTATATCATGATATATATTTTAATTATTCAAACATAAACGATTCTTGATTCTTGGTTGAAATGTATTGAAAACATAGTTCGTACTACAAGATATAATGTCTCACTATATTTTTAATCTCTTTATTTTTAGGACAACCCCGAATATCATGATATATATATAATTTGGAAGATGATGAAAGAGATGCTTCTATTACACCACAGATAGGAATGGAGTTTGTTAGTCAGAAAGCTGCATATGACTTCTATAATCGGTATGCTTTGAAGACAGGATTTGGTGTAAGATGGTCGTCGACCAATAAGTCTAGGACAGATAAAAACAAAGTGATATCTAGAAAATTTGTCTGTAACAAAGAGGGTCAGATTACACTGAAAAGTAGCAAAGGAGAGGCAGACAAAGAAGTAGTTCATAATCGTCAACTACGGGTAGGATGTAATGCAAGGATGAAGATTATTCTTACTAATTCTGACACTTGGAGAGTTACCATGTTTGTTGAGCAATATGGCAATCATGAGCTGACTAGTCCAATAAAGACATCGAAGCATCGTTCACACAAGAATGTTCATCGACAGCCACGAGTCAAGAATTTAATTACACAGCTTCATAGTGAAGGAATAACAAATTTAAAAATTGCAAAGGTTGTCAATGTATTGGAATATAGTCAGAATGACATTGTAACTCCACAACAAGTTCATGATCACTTGAGAATTGAAAGAAAGAACAATATCGATCAAAATTGTGCTAAAGTTATTAAACACTTTTAAGAGAAAAAAGCCAATGATTCAGATTTTTACTTTTCTTTTGAAGTGGCTGAAGACTTAACTTTAAGAAGTGTATTCTGGGCAGATGGGAGATCACGAGAATCATATGTTAAGTTTAGTGACGTTATTATATTCGATGTCACATATCGTACTAATAGCTTCTGTTTATCATTTGCTCCTTTCACTGGTATCAATCACCATCGGTAGTCTAGTTTGTTCGGTTGCGCATTACTAGCCGATGAGACAGAGGAAACCTTTGTCTGGTTGTTTCATCAATGGCTTACATGTATGCATGGTAAAGCACCGGGAGCTATCATCACTGATCAAGATGCAGCTATTGGAAATGCAATCGCTAGAGTTTTTCCAAATACTCTACATCGATATTGTGATTGGCATCTTGACAGGAATATTGGTGAGCATATAGTGCATTTAAAAACTATGCACGGTATTGAGTTTGAAATATACTTTAACAGATTACAGGGTAGTAACACCATACTTGAAGCAGAGGAATGTTGGAAAGAATTGATGACAAGGTATAAATTGGCAGAGAAAAGTTGGCTGCCAAAGTTTTGGGGGAAACGAGAAAGTTGGATCCCTTGTTACCTAAAGGATATATTTCTTGCTGGCACGAGAACGAGTCAAAGGGCTAAAAGTATAAATTCATTATTCGATATATTTGTTAATACAAACACAGTATTGCACGAGTTTGTCGTCCAGTACGATAAGGCATTAGCAAGTCGTCGTTCTGCTGAGGAAGATGAAGATTTCAATACCATGAACTCAAAACCCGTTCTAACTTTCGGATAGAAAGCTGAAGAGTAAGCTGCAAGATGCTACACCAAAGCCTTATTTGTCATATTCAAGTAAGAGTTGAAAGATGCATTCAGTTATTGGGCTAACAAGGTGCATAAGGAGGGGACCTTAACTAAGTTCATTGTTGGACGCCCACAATCGGACCAAAGCAAATGGAAAACTGTCACATATGATAATTCTGATGGGGTAGTGGTTTCTTGTGAATGTAAACAATTTGAGTTCGTCGGATTACTATGTAGGCACGTACTAAATATTTTATGGAAGAAACATGTTTCAGAGATTTCGGATAGATATATTCTGAAGCGATGGACTATAGATGCACGACATCGATGTGTTTCTATTGGCCTAGGTGACAGTGCACCTACCGAAGTGATCGCGATCTTTATTGGAGCATTCGATATAAATACAATAAGGCTTTAGAAGAAGTATACAAGTCATCTACATTCGCTGAGGAATTTGACACTATCTTGTCAAAGACGTTGGCAGAATTTGATAACCGAAAAAAAACAACTCAGACAGTTGAGCTTGATGCATTATCCCAAGTATTTGGTAGCCAAGTTGGCTCTTCGGTAACACCTATCTTTCAAAATAAAGATATATTATCTGATATTACAATTCGTGATTCGACAGGACCCGTCAAAACTAAAGGGCGATCGAGAATCGCTATAAGAATAAGAAGTGGATTGGAGGAGTCACAAGAGGAAAGTCGTAAGAAGCCACGAACATATGGGTTTTGTGGGGAAAATGGTCATTACAAAACTGGGTGTATCAAAGCCAAGGTATGATCCTACTGAATTTTAATGTATAACTTCCTACTCTTTGAACACTTTTAGTTATTCATGAGGTACACTTTTCAGGAGGCGGCTGCTGCTGCTGCTGCATGTGATGATCAATCTATATTTTCAAGTATTTGATGGTATATGTCTTCTCACAATCATGACCTACATTTTTATTGTAGCAGTATTTCTGTTTATCTGGTCACAATATGATTTTTTTGTGACAAAAAATGCATTTAACTCTTGTATATCATTTATGTCTTGTATTTAAAATTTCATTCATAGGTAATCATTAAATTTGTAGGGTTGTAGGGCTTATGATGCAAGTGGTCTGTACCTTTTTTCATTCGACAAACATATGAAATTAGAGTTTTTCAATAAATTGAGAACCTCCTAACATTGATTATTGCTCAGTTTGGGGTGGGTGTTGTTGGCACTGTATAAGGTGTCCTACAACGAGAACCTCATAATGTAGTATCTATCTTTCTTTCTACCTATCTATCTATCTTCAGTGTTTGCTTTTCATTTATGGTATTAAAATGGTGTTTTTATTGTTTATTCTTGCAGGCTATTTGCATTGGAGGGCCATGGAAATCTCTTTGCAACTTCATGTGTTGATCATTTAATTAAGAAATGACAAAAGACATCATGTTCATATGTTGAAGGTAGCAAAGGGATATTGCATCAATGCAGTTTGAGCAGTGACTAGTATTTTTATCGGAGGCTTAAATGTGCTCTTATGTGCTATTGGCTTCAATGCAGTTTGGTCCACGTACTGAGCCGAGCTTGAGATAGTTTTTCTATATCGAGTCAGACCTTGGAATGATTGGCTTTGTAGTAATAAACATACACTAATGGTACCATCAGAGCTTGGGGAGTTAATCACTATTAGAAGTTAGGTTGTTTTTTTTGGATCTTGAGTTATTTTTCTTTAAAAATATCTATGAGTAAAACATGTATCTATTTTATCACCCTTTATGTTAAATTTTGGCCTGATACATTGGCAAATGGTCAGCCGGTAAACTTTTGTTTCGATTCGATTTAACTTTTGTCGCTGCATCATGGTGGATATTGGCAGTTCCGGTTGCCTGATTAGCTCAATAGAAATAGTCCTTTGCTGAATCTTCCTCTTCATACAGAACCCAACTATCTATTCATCTGTGGTATGAAACCGGAAGCTCGACAGAATCACTTCATCAGCCTTGTCGATATCACCGCTCTCATTCAGGAATCGTTAATCCAAAGCACAACCCTTTTGTTTTGGTGCACCAGAGAGGCCTGCATCTCCAATCGAACAAGGGCAGAAAGCAAAGTGGGGAACACCAAAGCACATCCCTTTTTGCCCGCACTCTCAACAACAAACCTGATAACTACTAAAAGTTATAAATCTAAACAAAAACTCATAGAAAAACCAATTCCCACATAACAGACTTCATTCAGTTAAATGTCCCCATGTATCAAAAGAAAAATTGGTAGGTGGGTGAAGAAACCGCCCTGTTGTAGCCATTGGCGATTGCTATTGCTGCACCTCATGGGTTCCTCCCAAATGGGGTGGATTCAATTATTGTTGTACCTCTTCCCTGTAGAACTTGCATACAATAGTTAGAAATGATTATCAACACCAAAATAGTAAGGAGAAGTTTGTGAGAGGAGAGAAAGAGCATGCTTCAGTGGATTTCATGCCATCAGTTTTATGGATAAAAAAAATTCTAGCTACTCAACAATTCAAAGAGTACTAACAACTCCTAAAAACTTGACTTTCTGCTCATATTAATTAGATGGGGTCGTACAAAATCCCGAAAGCCCTATTTAGATTTTTCTCTTATTATCAACTCCAGCTTGTAGAATTGAGAATTCTTTGCAACTATCAAAAGAGCTGCTCTTCTCATAGGTTTTGGCATAAGCTGTAGAGGCCTATTGATGAGTATTAAAAAGAAGAAAAGAAGGAGAAAAACAAACCGAGTGCAACCCAATCCTAAGAATAGAATACAATGCAACAGAAGGCCAACCCATCTCTCATTCCCACCACCACCATCCAAATAAAAAATTAATCCCCATTTGATCTCCAACCCAGATGTGAAAACCCCTATAGGAAATAAAGGACTGAATTAAATTTCAAAAAAGGGTTAAAAAAACACACATTTTCTTCACCCACCTACCAATTTTTTCCTGATCCTTATATCAAAAGATTCATTCTCTTCATAAAAAAGAGGAGGTAGACTCAATAAAAATTGATTTTTTGATTCATCTCCGGAGTTGAATACCTTATTCAAGAATTTTTTTGGATCTAACCCGTAGGAATCAATAGAAAAGGCAAATCCCCTATGATACACCAGATCCGGCCATTTCTTGAAATCTCTCTTTTGATTCAAAATCGTGGTGTAACGTATATCCCCCCTTGTTGGATTCATTTTCAAGCTGTGCTCTCTGGATCTCTGGAGAACTTTCCTCAGGGCAATGATATGAAAATGAGGATTGAGATTCAAATGAATTAACATTTCGACGGGACCAAATTACCGAATCTTTTGTATAAAGGTTGATCTCCCACGGCTTTTCCGAAAGCCATATGAATGGTCAGAAAAGCAAGAATCCAACCCTAGAACACGCGCAATTGCGTTTAATACTAGATAATCTTTTTCCTCTGGCGGCCCTAATTGAAATTTGGTTATCCACTCTCGACCTCCTTTCAGGGTCATTGCAAGTAGACCTTTGGACTTAGATATTGGATAGTTTCACCCTATCTTAATAAAGTCTTTAGCCTGAATCTGCAACTAGAAACAACCGCCTTTGCACTCGCTACTCCATTTTGTTCGGGAGTATGCGAACACGAAGTTTGAACTTGAACATGGACTTTAAAAAAAGACTATGGCTAAGTCACCATCATAGGGACTCAAGATATTGTGTCTGGAGAGGTCGATAGATAGGACTATGTCTCGATCAGGACCCTAGCTTTATTATTGCGAGCCAAAACACCTCCTTGAACAGACCAAATCTATGGTGAAGGGTGAAAGACCAGAAAAATAAAACTGGGACATCTTTCAGTACATGTAGACCAGAAAAAAATAAAAATACAGCATGCAGACCTGAAAATAAAAATACATCTTTTAGTAATGAACTCCCTTAATTCGGAGCAGGTTTTAAAATTAAAATACAACATGAAGACCATGAAAAAAAAAAGCGATCATCTTTCAGTGCATCACCAGCAGCTCCAACAATCCCTGCAATTGGAGGATTCACAACATGAGAGTGAGAGAGAGAGAGAGATTATCTTTCGGTGCATCAGATGATTCACAACATTTATAGGAATTATCACCAAGTAAAAAGAAACAAAACAGAGACAACAATCACAAATCAAAATCATACAAATTTTTTTAAACCAGAGATCAAAACCCTTATGCAATAGAAAGTCAAAACCAGAGATCAAAACCCCTATGCAATCGAGGAAGGAGAGAGAGAGAGAGAGAGAGAGAGAGAGAGAGAGAGAGAGAGAGAGAGGTCACCTGGTTGAAGAGAACATAGCTAAGGTCTTAGAGTGAAAATCCGGGCGACTGCGCATTGCCGGTGGTTAGGAGATCGCAGCGCAGGTGCCGAGAGATCCGGGAGCTGGTGGTTTGGAGATCGTGGCGCCTCGAGGTTGTTGACGAAGAAGGAGATCGACGGGTGGTCGGGAGGGGAGATCCATTGGTGGTTAGGGGGGGGATCGCAGCCCCGGCTATGCGAGATCGCGACATCGGAGACGGGAGGGGATCCCTTTTTCATGATCTTCATATTGTATTTTAATTTTCAGGAAGGGAGATCCCAGCCCGGGCAACGGGAGATCTCCTCTATCTCTCGCCGGTGGAGGAGCCGTCGGGGGTTGAGGACGCGGGCGCCGCCAGAGCCACGGGCAGAGCCGTCGGGCGTTGAGGACGCGGGCGCCGCCGAGGATGAGGACGCGGGCGGAGCAGGGGTTGAGGACGCGGGCGGGCACCGTCGGGGGTTGAGGACGCGGGCGCCGCTGGGGATGAGGACGCGGGTGGAGCCAGGGTTGAAGACGCGAGCGGAGCCGGGGTTGAGGGTGCGATCTCTATCTCTCTGCTCTGCGATCTAATAGCTGCCGATCTCTAATAGAGGCTGCTGATATAGTTTTTACCATCCGACGGTTCAAACTATGCCATGTGGCTGACAGCCTAAACTGAAAATGGGCTGCCAGTCTATATCCCATTTTCTCTCTCTCTCTCTCTCTCTATATATATATATATATATATATATATATATAGATAGATAGAGAGAGACAGAGAGAGAGAGAGAAATGCTATAATGTGACATGCGGTAAGTGCAGCATCACACCGCAGCCATCTGATGCACCGCTGCGTGCATGCGATGCACGCAGTGCGTGCATTAGACGATTGTGGTGTAGTGCAGCACGTACTATATGCCGCGTTATAGCATGCCACAATATGACATGCTATGCTGCGGCATGCGGTACGTGCGGCACTGCACCGCAGCCGTCTGATGCATGGGCTGCGTGCATCGCATGCACGCAACAGTGCATCAGACGGCATGCGATAGGTGTCGCACTTACTGCATGTCGCATTATAGCATTGCTCTCTCTCTCTCTCTCTCTCTCTATATATATATATATATATATAAACATTTCTATCGGTCATTCATTTTTACTATCATTTTGATCAACACATTTGGACGATAAACAGGCTTTGGATTGGGCTAAAAAATTTTGTGTGTGCTATCCAAGATTATGTGGTCAATCCCCCCAAAAAAAAAAATTTGAAAAACACCCCGGAAGGGGGTGCCGCACGTTATCGGCCGCAATGTATCACAACTCTCTCTCTATCTCTCTTGATATATATATATATATATATATATATATATATATATATATATATATATATATATATATATATATATATATATATATATATATATATATATATATATATATATATATATATATATATATATATATATATATATATATATATATATATATATATATATATATATATATATATATATATATATATATATATATATATATATATATAGTAGTGATACATTGCAGTCGGGTAACGTGCGGCTTAACGTGCGGTCACCCCCTTCCGGGGTATTTTTGGAATTTTTTTTTGGGGATTGATCACCCACCCTTGGATAGTACACACAAAAAATTTCAGCCCGATCCAAGTCCTGTAGGCCGTCCAAATGTGATCAACTTTTATCGGTCGTTCATTTTTGTTGTCATTTTGATCAACACATTTAGATGGCCTACAGGGCTTGGATCGGGCTGAAATTTTTTGTGTGTGCTATCCAAGGGTGGGTGATCAATCCCAAAAAAAAAAAAAAATCCCAAAATGACCCGGAAGAGGGTGCCGCACGTTAAAGCCGCAATGTATCACTACTATATATATATATATATATATATATATATATATATATATATATATATATATATATATATATATATATATATATATATATATATATATATATATATATATATATATATATATATATATATATATATATATATATATATATATATATATATATATATATATATATATATATATATATATATATGGGGAGGGATACTCTTACTCATGGCCTCTTATTCATATAATTACCTATGATCCGGGCCGTCCATTAGATCCCGACGTACGGTTCGGATTAGATGGGAAGTTAAAGCAATGGTGTCTGCATTAAATGCCCGTATTAAAAGTCTGTATTAAAAGCCCGCATTTAATGCGAACACCATTGCTTTAACTCCCCATCTAATCCGAACCGTACGTCGGGATCTAATGGACGGCCCGGATCATAGGTAACTATATGAGTAAGAGGCCATAAGTAAGAGTATCCCTCCCCTATATATATATATATATATATATATATATATATATATATATATATATATATATATATATATATATATATATATATATATATATATATATATATATATATATATATATATATATATATATATATATATATATATATATATATATATATATATATATATATATATATATATATATATATATGAAATGGGTAGCTACCCATTTGAAGCCCTTAAGAGTTTTGGAATGTGCTGATTTTTTGTGAGCATAAGCACTTTATCTTAGATAGAACACCCACAAAAAATTAGCACATTCTAAAACTCCTAGGGGCATCAAATGTTTGAATCAAACGACTGTTTAATCGTTAATCTGAAATATAACATTTGATGTCATTAAAAGTTTTAGAATATGCTTATTTTTTGTGAGTGTTATATCTAAGGTAAGGTGCTTATGCTCACAAAAAATCAGCACATTCTAACACTCCTATGGGCATCAAATGGGCTGCCCATTTTGTCGAAATAGACCGCTAACCTATACCACATATCCTATATATATATATATATATATATATATATATATATATATATATATATATATATATATATATATATATATATGTGGGTCAGGTTCAATGGACACTGTTTTTGCACTCAATTTTTTACACCGATTTTCAAACCATTAGATAAAGGTTTTAGAATTTCTTGATTTTTTGTGAGCATAATCATCTTGTCTTAGATAACACAGCTACAAAAAATCAGCACATTCTAAACCCTCTAGACTTATTAAATGTGCTTTTCAAATTAACGATTAAAATGGACGGTCGATAAAGCTTTTTAGTTTTGATGTACTTAGAGGCTTTATAATGTTCTAATTTTTTGTGGATGTGCTATCTAGGACAAGGTGGTTATGCTCACAAAAAATCAAGAAATTTTGAAATCTCTATCTAATGGTTTTGAAAATCGGTGTAAAAAATTGAGTGCAAAAACAGTGTCCATTGAACCTGACCCTATATATATATATATATATATATATATATATATATATATATATATATATATATATATATATATATATATATATATAGTAGTGATACGTTGAGGCCGGGGTTAGCGTGCGCCTTCCGTGCGACGGGCCAGGGGGGTTTACAGGCCATCCGATCATCCAATCCAATGATCGGGATTCAACCCCCCACCGACCATCGCTGTTACTGTGGCGGCTATAGTAACAGTGATTTCGGTGGGGGGTTGAACCCGGCCGTCTGATCGACGTGAATCGAACGGTCCAAATTCTTTCCGTCCGGTTAAAAGGTGTAGTCGTTCGATCGAATGATCGAACGGATGAGATTCTGTGGGAAGCAATCGAATAGGACAAAAAGTAATGATAATAATCATTACTTTTTGTCCTATTCGATTGTTTCCCACGGAATCTCATCCGTTCGATCATTCGATCGAACGGCTACACTTTTTAATCGGGCGAAAAGGATTTGGGCCGTTCGATTCAAGCCGATCGGACGGCCGGAGTTTATCCGGACCATCAAAACCGGGGCTGAAAGGATTTGGGTCGTTCGATTCACGATGATCGGACGACCGGGGTTCAACCCCCCACTGAAATCGCTGTTACTGTAGCCGTCACAGTAACAGCGATGGTCGGTGGGGGGTTGAATCCCAGGATCGGATGATCGGACTGTAAACCCGCCGGTCCGCCGTACGGAAGCCGCACGCTCACCCCGGCCGCAATGTATCACTACTATATATATATATATATATATATATATATATATATATATATATATATATATATATATATATATATATATATATATATATATATATATATATATATATATATATATATATATATATATATATATATATATATATATATATATATATATATATATATATATATATATATATATATATATATGGGTCAGGATCGGATGACCCAGCAAATTTTGACCCATTAATAACCCAGCACCCTTTGAGGCACTTAGAGGTTATAGAATGGGCTGGTTTTTTGTAGGGATGTTGTCTATGGTATGTTGATCATCCTCACAAAAAATCAGCCCATTCTAAAACCTCTAGGTGCATCAAATGCGCACTTCAAATCACCGGTTTTTGTTTGTCAATTTTAACTATTGATTTGAAGAGCACCCTTTGATGCACCTAGAGGTTTTAGAATGGGCTAATTTTTTGTGAGGATGATCAACATAGCATAGACAACATGTCTACAAAAAATCAGCCCATTCTAAAACCTCTAGGTGCCTCAAAGAGTGCTGGGTTATTAATGGGTCAAAATTTTGATGGGTCATCCGATCCTGACCCTATATATATATATATATATATATATATATATATATATATATATATATATATATAGAGAGAGAGAGAGAGAGAGAGAGATGCATATATATAGAGAGAACGAAAGAAATGTTATAGTGCGGCATGTGGTAAGTGCGGCACCGCACCGCTGCCGTTTGATGCAGCGCGTGCATCAGACGACTGCGGTGCAGTGCCGCACTTACCGCATGTTGCAGCCGTCTCCTCTCTCAATTTGGTAACTCTTCCCAAATCCTACCGTCTGTTTCACCGAAATGAGTCCGGTACAGACGAACCCTAACCCCAAATTCAATCTGATCTCGAAATTCTGCCGTCTCCTCTCTCAATTTGGTAACTCTTCCAAAATCCTACCATCCGTTTCACCGAAATGAGTCCGGTACAGACGAATCCTAACCCCTCCCCCCACTTCATCCCTCTCTTTCTCGACCCCCCTCAGACTCATCCCGACGCCTTTTCTCTCTTTCTCTCTCTCTCTCTCTCTCTCGCCTCTCTCTCTCTCTCTGGCCCTTTCTCTCTCCGATCACTGTCGGTGAAACCTCCCACCCATGGATCAAGGTCATGGAGTCCGGGGTCGACTGCATATATTGCCGAATCGTGGCCGGTGATGAAGGCGAAGCTGCATCAGGAGTCCTCCTCCACCTCCGTCTCTGTCCGATCGCTTCAGGTGGCCTCCTCCTCCTCCGCCGGGCTGAGATCGCGCCCCTTCGCCTCCGTCCGACCGCTTCAAGAGGCCTTCTCTGCCGGGCTGAGATCGCGCCCTTCCTCCTCCGCCTCCGCCTCTAACTCCGCCGGCTGCGACCAACGCCCACACCCCCTCAGTCTCTCTCTCTCTTTCTCTCTCTCTCTAATCGCTGTTTTTTTTTTTTTCCGTTTTTTGCCGAGCAGAGGAGGGAGGGGAGCGGACTCAGTGGAGGAGGGGAAGAGGGTGCAGGGGGGACATCGAGATCCAGGTCGAAGGGGGAATCGATCGGCCCTTCCTCCTACGCCTCCGCCGGCTACGACCAACACCCACACCCCCTCATGCTTTCTCTCTCTCTGTCTCTCTTCTTTCTTTGATCTCTGTTTTTTCTTTCGCAGAGGAGAGGAGGGAGAGAGGTGGGTAAGATGTGGTTCGATTTAGGGTTTCTCTAAATAAAAAAAAGGGAGAGATCGGGTGAGCGGATGAGAGGGAAAGGCAAAGTGAGTTAGGGGAAATGAGATATTTTCACAGGATCTGAAAGGGATAGGGAGGGAGTTGGGTTTCAGTGGAGATCACAGAAGGATGGTAGTCGGAGAGGGAGAGGGATTAGTTCAAAAATTTCCACAGTTGCATCCACAACCCCCCAATCTCAAAGGCTTCCATTTAAAATTTCTACATTAACACTCTCACAATCTCTCATTTCACCCACTACTGAATGGGGAACCGCCTGTCTCGGGCCAATAGGAAGGGGAGGGGGATAGCGCCGGTTAGAAGAACAGCTGCGGCTGTGGTACAAGGGACCAGGAGTTGAGGTCCCATAGAGGTTTCGAGGGCGGCCAGATGCCACTCTACCGCTGCATCCCCAAGCTCCACGGAATCGCCGGATATACTGTTTAGTTTCTTTGATTATATATATCACTGTTGATTTTTATGTTCTAAATAATTGTTCTTGGTGTACTTATTTTTCTCTGCTCTTTTATTTCCTACATGTTAATATGTACTGCTTGATAGCACTAATGGTCTGATAATGGGGAATGGAGTGTTTCTGATGGGCTCCTCTCATTTCCCTTCTCTTTAATTGTTTCAGGTGCCTAGATGAGCAACGAACATCATCTGTTCCTTGGATGCAGGGGACTTGAGTGCCAGCATGAGTGGAACCAAGCTCCTAACTAATAAAACACCCCGAGATGGTACTTTTTTCTGATGAGTTTGTTACACATTTCCTATACTGACTGTTCTTAGATCTATTGAAACTCGAATGTGTGTTTTTTGTTTTTTTTGTTTTTTTGCATAGAATTGTATAATTTGTATATGAATTTGAAGGTGTGTTTTGGGAGGATCTTGCCTCGATGGTTCTTGGATTTTTGGGCTTTTAGAGTTAAAGAAGATGGATCACAAGTGTAAGTACAATTGTAATTCGGTGTTTGTTTTATCGCTTCAATCTTAACATTGGGATCACTGGATCATTGGGCACTTACAAAATTCATGAAGCTGGGGTTCCGCATGACAATCAAATATTGTCTGATGTGTTTGGTCAAATATTGTCTGATGTGTTTGGTCAAATATTGTTACATTAGAAGATGTATTTGGTCAAATATTGTCTGATGTGTTAATGTTGTGACTAAATCTCTTTGTCAATGAATATATTTGGATTCTTTATCATTTAGGCCTAAAATTGTTGTTATTCTCTTGGCTTATATATATATATATATATATATATATATATATATATATATATATATATATATATATATATATATATATATATATATATATATATATATATATATATATATATATATATATATATATATATATATATATATATATATATATATATATATATATATATATATATATATATATATGGGAAATGAGTTCCTATGACATGTTATAGGGAGTACCCTATGATATATGGTGAGTTAGTAACCCTAGAATATTTAGAATGTTCTGAATTTTTATAAGGATGATCCCCCTATATTAGATAGGACCCCCGTGAAAAATCGGCTCATTCTAAAACTTCTAGAAGCATCAAATATGATTTTCAATTTAACGGTTAAAATGGATGGCCGATAAAGCTTCTAGCATTTGATGCCCCAACAAGTTTTAGAATGCTTTGATTGTTTATGGACATTCTACCTAAGGTAAGGTGATCATCCTCAAAAAAATTCAGCACATTCTAAACATTACTAATTCACCATATGTCATAGGGTACTCCCTATGACATGTCATAGGAACCCAGCCCTCTCTCTCTCACTCTCTCTCTCTCTCTATATATATATATATCTCTCTCTCTCTCTCTATATATATATATATATATATATATATATATATATATATATATATATATATATATATATATATATATATATATATATATATATATATATATATATATATATATATAATGCACGCAGCAGTGCATCAGACAGCTGCGGTGCGATGCCGCATTCTAGCACTTCTCTCTCTCTCTCTCTCTCTCTCTCTATATATATATATATATATATATATATATATATATATATATATATATATATATATATATATATATATATATATATATATATATATATATATATATATATATATATATATATATATATATATATATATATATATATATATATATATATATAGGCATGCTATAATGCGGCATGCGGTAAGTGCGGCACTGTACCGCAGCTGTCTGATGCGATATATATATATATATATATATATATATATAATATATATATATATATATATATATATATATATATATATATATATATATATATATATATATATATATATATATATATATATATATATATATATATATATATATATATATATATATATATATATATAGAGAGAGAGAGAGAGAGAGAGGACCGAAGGTGGGTCAGTCGACCGGCCATGTGGCCAATGACTCCTTGCATGCTTTGGAGTATCTGGTGAAGGGACAAACAGGGGGTTTTGTACTGGACTTTAGTTGGTGGACATTAAACTTTAAATCATCCTTTAGCTTTAGCTACTTTTCACTTCTATTATATTCACATTTGGTATGCAAGGTGGGGATTAATTTGGAAAAAGGGGAGAAAAATGAGCCAAGTGAAGCCCTATTTACATCAAAAAGGGGAAGGTTTATATATAATCACTCTATTTGAGAGAAAACAAAGTGCTCATTCGAGTATGCCCCGGTCGAATGTGGGCAAGTTCAAAAAAATAAGACTCAAAAGACTTTTGTCTCACTTTGATTTCTTCACTTCAGTTCCTTCTATGTCAAAAGACTCATAAATCTGTACCATTAAGTCTACTAAAATTATGCAACAAATTCAAAAAAATAAGACTAAAACCTAAGATAAATAACCATATTTTCAATTATCATCACGCATAAAATATTGTTCATATCCTCGAAATATTATCGCCACCCTCGAAAAAAAAAATTCCACCTTTAAAATATTATCACCTTCCTCAAAATATTGCCACCTTCCTCAAAATATTGTCATCGCCCTCAAAATCTTTTGCGTGCCGATCGGCACGGGCATTACTATATATATAGTAAGAGAGAGAGAGAGAGTAGTGATACATTGCGGCCGGTAACGTGCGGCCTTAACGTCCGGCAACCTCTTCCGGGGAATTTTTGAAATTTTTTTTTTGGGGATTGATCACCTACCCTTGGATAGCACACACAAAAAATTTCAGCTCGATCCAAGACCTGTAGGCCGTTCAAATGTGTTGATCAAAATAACGACAAAAATGAACAACCGATAAAAGTCGATCACATTTGGACAGCCTACAGGTCTTGGATCGAGCTGAAATTTTTTGTGTGTGCTATCCAAGAGTGGGTGATCAATCCCAAAAAAAAAATTTCCAAAAATGCCCCGAAAGGGGGTGGCTGCACGTTACCCGGCTGCACAATATATATATATATATATATATATATATAGGGAATATAGATCATGGTGCTCCCGACCACCCAACACGTTAGTCCTCCCTTCAATTTGGGTGCCACATGACACTTTTTAACCATATTTCTTTTTATGGATGATCAATCAACTCTACTCAGATCAAGATTTTTAAAAAAAAATTTAAAAAAAGGCTTAAAACAATCCGATCAACGGTCGACAAATTTAACGGTAAACTGTAGCGTGCAAATAGCCATTGCTATAGTTAATTTAAAAATTCCACTTGTTATATTTTTTTTTCAAATTTTTTTTCATGATCATTGTTAGGAGGGATGTACCCACCTTGACCAACACCTAACCCTTATTAAAAAGTGTCATGTGGCACCCAAATTGAAGGGAGGACTAGCGTGTTGGGTGGTCGGGAGGACCATGTTCCCTATTCTCATATATATATATACATATATATATATATATATATATATATATATGTGTGTGTGTGTGTGTGTGTGTGTGTGTGTGTGTCTATGTGTGTGTGTGTGTGTGTGTGTGTGTGTGTGTGTGTGTGTGTGTGTGTGTGTGTGTACAGCCTGAAGCAATCCGAAAGAATATTGTACAACCGCCTTAGTAAATACTTATCTAGGGAAGGTTATAAGAATGATCACATATGCCCATGTGTTTTCATAAAAAAATTTAAAAATAGATTTACAATAAGTACAATTTATGTGGATGACATAAACTTGATTAGGACTCCTGGAAAACTTAAGAAAACTTCTGACTATTTAAAAATAGAGTTTGAAATTAAAAAAACTTGGTGATATTAAGTTTTACCTAGGTTTGTAAATCGAGTGTAACTCTAGTGGGATTTTAGTACATCAATTTTTATATACTAAAAATATATTAAAAAATTTAATATAGATAAATATCATCTACTAAGCACTCCTATGATAGTTAGACCTCTTGATGTTCATAAAGATCCATTTAAACCTAAAGAAGAATATGAAACTATTCTTGGTTCTGAAAATCTTATTTAAGTGCAATTTATGCTTTATTATATTTAGCTCAATATACTACACCAGATATATATATTTTTTGTTAATCTATTGACTAGATAAAGTTCAGAACTAACTCTTAGGTAATGGAATGTAATAAAATAAATATTTAGATATCTATATGGGACCACTGATATGGGATTATTTTATTCTTGTGGTACTTCTCACTTAATTGATTATGCAGATTCAGGTTTTCCATATGACCCCCATAAGGGTCGATCATAAATTAGATATGTATTTTTGAATAACAATATAGTTATTTTTTAGAGATCGACCAAATAAACACTTGTGATCACATCATCAAACCATGTTGAAATCTTAGCCCTGTATGAAACAAGTATATAATGCGTATGATTGAGGTCACTTGTTTAGCATATCAAAAATAGTTACCAGTGGGAATTAATTAATAAAGAGACGACAGTTATTCATGAAGACAATATCGTATGTATTGCTCAAATTCAAACTGTCTTTATTATGAGAGATCGGACCAAGTACATCTCACCACGCCATAGTATAGTCATATACGTGCCACATGATATTCCATTATTAATCCATAGTAAACAGAAAGAAAATAATATTTTTGTATTACTTTATTACACAAAAAATTTAGATTTTTAAATTATATTCAATTAAACTACAAAGATCCTTATATGGATTAAAACAATCTGGACAAATATGGTATCATTCTCTCAGTGAGTATCTAATTAAAGAATTATATATAAACAATTCTATATATCCATATGTGTTCATCAAGAAAGGGGACATCAGATTTATAATTATCACTGTATATTTTGATGATTTAAATTTCATAGGAACTCTTAAAGAGCTAAACAAGACAATAGCATCCCTAAAGAAAGAATTTAAGATGAAAGATATAGGAAAAACAAAGTTTTATCTCGGCCTGCAGATCGGACATCTCTCAAATAAAATTTTAGTCCATTAATCCATATACATAAAAAAGATCATGAAGCGTTTTAATATGGATAAAGCTCATTCATTGAGTTCCCCAATGGTAGTCCGAACACTTGATATACAAATGAATCATTTTCGCCCTAAAGAAGAGAATAAAGTTCTCCTTGGTCCTCAAGTACCATATCTTGAAGCCATTGGTGTCATGATATATTTAGCAACTTGTACTAGACCTGATATTGCTTTCTTTGTTATTTTATTGGCTACATATAGTTCTGCACCTAATAATAGATACTGAAATGGTATTAAACATGTTATGTGTTACTTACGAGGAACAACAGATATATGTTTACTATATTCTAGTGAATCAATCAATGCTGCATAATTGATTGGATACGTTGATGCTGGTTATCTATCTAATTCTTATTGAGCCCGCTCACAAACATGATATATCTTTACTTGTTTGAATACAGTTATATCATGGAGATCTGTCAAGCAGACAATGGTTGCTATATCTTCTAATCACTTTAAAATAGTTGCGCTTTATAAAATGAGTTGTGAATGCATATGGTTGAGATCTGTAGTTTACTATATCAGAGATGCATGTGGGTTCTTTTTTGGTAAAAAAATCCTGACGACTTTATATGAAGATAACGTTGTATTACACAAGTTAATGGCGGTTTTATTAAAGATGATAGGATCAAACATATTTGGTCTAAATTCTTTTTCACATATGAATTTCAGAAGAGTCATGATATTGATATCTAGTATATACGTTCTAATGATAATCTTGTAGATCTATTTACAAAATGGCCTACATCAATATTTCAAAAGCAAGTTCATCGTATTGGTATACATCGGTCTTGTGATTTTTCTCACTAATATATTTGTTTCAGGGGGACCATTAAGAAAAAATATTTTTATTTGGTTTGAAAAATAATATAAACTAGATATGTAATAATAAGTAGAAGTAGAGATGACGTGAAACATCATGTAAATACTGATAGAGATATCCGGGTGAATGTTTTAATATATTATACTTTTTTTCCTACGATGTGGTTTTTTCCTATAGTATTTTCTTTTGAAAGATTTTAATGAGGTAACATAAGTCGCACCCACAAATATATTCTAGAAGAATATGTTCCTGAAAAGCATATTGTACTCTTTTTCCTTTGATCATGTTTTTTTCCACAGGGTTTTCCTGATAAGGTTTTAATGAGGTAGTGTTTTTCTAGTGACGGGCATCCAAGGGGGAGTGTTATGAAAGGTGTGTCTGTCCGTCACACGATAACCGTCATGTGTGAAGAGTTGTGACCTATAAAGAGGTGTACCACTTCGTCAGTGGTGGAGCCAAGATTTTCTTTAAGGAGGGGCAATGATATAAAATAATAGTAACAAAATTTTTGAGACTCATCTCTTGATCTCATTCTCTTCCAAAAAAATCTTTTGATCTCTGCAAACTTGACAGTGATCCCAATCTCCGAACTGACACATTCATTGATTCTACAAATTTTGGGATCGACCTAGACAATGAAGAATGATTAAAAAAATTAAATCATCAAATTCCCCCCCCCCCCCCACCACCAAAAAAAAAAGGGTATGGCGGTCTCTGTTTGTTGACGCCTACAAGATTCCTCAAAACCAAAAGTCTAATAAAATTTTATTAGAGAATCTGACATGGATCATGGGTTTCTTGTAGTCATCCAAGCTTTAATTTCAAATGTCAATGAAACACGCTCTAAACCTCTAACTGCATGAGAGAGAGAGAGAGAGAGAGAGAGAGAGAGAGAGAGAGATTTTTAGCTTCAGTCAAGGCTTCACATTAGTCCGTTATCGCCTGATCTGCGCCCTTGCAATCGTCACCGCCGAGTGTGAGGTTGGGAGGGATAGATCAAGAGAGGGGGGGGGGGGGGGAGGTGGTCGATATGCTTTTTCCAGAAAGAACACTACTATACGGCCATCCGGTCAACTATCTAAATCCTGCAATCCCAACATAGCACCTGATCACAACCCTCCATTTGCTTGCCGGTCTGGTTGCGTGCGATGCAACGGGCGGCTGTGATCAGTGCCACATCAGGATGCCCCAAATCTAGATGAAAATTATTGGGGGATATTTTTAGCTGGTCCGAGCTGTTACCTTGCAAGACAGGAAAAGCGTGAGAGCAGTTGGGTCCCTCAAGAGCACAGACCCTCCAACGCTCAAGTCAGAACATGTACAAACAGAGAAGAACTGTAGTAGTTGGAAAGCATTAGGGATTTGGGTTTAGAACCTGTACTTTGGAGCCATGGGGGTACCTTTATAGCTTTTTGCAGACCGTCAGGAGTTGACACGTAGCGGCGTCTTCCCGCACCTTCTATACACCCATGTGCCAACCCACATGGGCTCTTCATGGTCTTTGTCGTTTAGCCTGCCAGACGGTGGTAAAGGGGGATGTACCGGTCTTGTCCTTGCCAGGTGGAGATTCGGGAAAGCTCTAGTTTGGGAGGTCCTAGACCAAATTTGACTGGCTTCCGTGGACTGTAATCATCTACATAGCTCTACGGGGATGATGACATCTATCAGTTTAATACCGCCTTACTTTAGGCGACTTCTGCGAGGAAGAGGGCGAGCTCCTAGTTGGGGGGGGGGGGGGGAGAACCTTCAGAACCTCTTCTACCATCAACAGACGGACTCCTTGGCCGTTAGCATGATCAGGCGAGCTCCTGAGCGAGCTGTGGGTGTTGGGTTTGACGAGCTCCTGAGCAAGTTGTGGGTGTTCGTAAATATCATTCTAAGTTTTCTATTAGTAAAAGGGGTGATCTCTCCACGTGCGAGCTAGTCGCCAGGCGGACTGTGAGCACCAGCCGCGGGTGACCTCCTCCACGTGCGAACAAGTCGCATATAGTCAGGGTCAGCTCCGGGCGGGCTGTTGGCACCAGCCACAGGCGGCCTCGCGTAGAGAGCTTAGACTCGCAGTACCTCACAAATAAGGCTTCGAGGAAGATGCTGCTCTGTCTAAGGGACGCAACGATCCGCTGCCCAACGCAGTGATTCGTTACTGCAAGCGTCGGGCGGGCTACGAGCACCGGCCACTGGGCGACCTCTACCATGTGCGAGCTAGTCGCATGTGATCAGGGTCAGCCCTGAGCGGGCTGTAAGCCATGGCCACAGGAGGCCTTTGTCCAAGAGACGCAACGATCCGCTATTGCAGGCCCTAGACGGGCTACGAGCACCGGCCACTGGGCGACCTCTACCACGTGCGAGCTGGTCGTATGTGGTTAGGGTCAGCCCTAGGCGGGCTATGAGCCACGGCCACAGGCGGCCTCAGAAGACAAAGGGGTGAGCTCTTCAGCCGTTTGCCTGATCAGGTGAGCTCCTAAGCGAGCTGTGGGTATCAGGTTTGACGAGCTCCTGAGCGAGCTGTAGGTGTTCGGCCTTCTAAAATATTCTTCGACTCCTCATACAGTCACGAACCACCGATGTAAAGCTCCAGGCAGGCTACAAGCACCAGCCGCGGGGCGACCTCTTCCGCGTGCGAACTGGTCGCATGCTGCCAGGGCCGGCCCTGGGCGGGCTGTAAGCCACAACTGCGGAAGCCCTATCCAAGGGGTGGAACAATCCGCTACTGCGGTCCCTAGGCGGGCTACGAGCACCACCCACGGAGCGACCTCCTCCACGTGCGAGCTGGTCGCAAGCGGCCAGGGTCATCCCTGGGCGGGCTGTGAGCCACGGCCATGGGTGCTCTGTCCAAGGGATGCAACGATTCGCTATTGCCAGATTCCGGGCGGGCTACGAGCACCAGCCACGGGATGACCTCTTCCGCGTGCGAGCTGGTCGCATGTGGCCAGGGTTGGCCCCGAGCGGGCTGTGAGCGACGGCCATGGGTGCTCTGTCCAAGGGACGCAACGATCCGCTATAGCAAAACTCCGGGCGCGCTACGAGCACCAGCCACGAGGTGACCTCTTCCGCGCGCGAGCTGGTCGCATGCGGCCAGGGTAGGCCCCGGGCGGGCTGTGAGCCACGGCCATGGGTGCTTTGTCCAAGGGACGCAACGATCCACTAATGTAAGACTTCAGGCAGGCTACGAGCACCAGCCACGGGCAGGGGCAGACCTACATTGGGCCCAGGGGGGGCTCAAGCCCCCCCTCACTTTCAGAAAAAATAAGGTAAGTTTCACTTATCCCCTTGAAGTTGAACTCAAAAACACTTAACCCCCTTATAGCTTATTTTATTCCAAATCACTCTCTAGCGTTTGAAATATTAGGACAATACCCCTTCTGTCAACTACTTGATATCCTCATTTGGGAATTATAATATGATCGAAGCTTAATTGAAAGGGGGCAAAATGTTATCTTTTAACTATAGTGGGGTTAAATGATTCTGAGCTAAACTTCATTAGGGGGGGGGGGGGGGGGGGGAGCAAAGTGTAATTTTTCCAAAAAAAACAATTCTAACCAATTTTTGGTTGCCAACTTCACATGGAGGTGGCCACCACCAGCGGCAACCACCCCCCGCCAGTCAATGTCCACCGCCACATGGGTCACCTGTCGTCGCCGGCCACCACCCGCCGTCACCGCCCGTATTGGCGACCCACGGCCGGCTCTCCGCCCGCCGGCCACCACCGTTGCTGGCCACCGACGCCCACCATTGTCTGGCCGACACCTACCACCGTCTTTCACCTCCCACGCACGTGGCATCCCCGTAGAGTTCATCCCATGGCCCTTAGTGAATGAGAATCGACTGAGAATCGGGGCCTATTTACATGTTTTTGGGAGTATGTATGAAATACACCCCCCCCCCCCCCCCCGGCCAAAAAAAAGAAAAAGATATGATCTATCTATTTACAAGCCGTGCACCCCGATCGAGTCGGCCAGTTATAGCTCCAAATTTTCAAATGACTCCAAGGATCAAAATTCTCTTCCACTCGAGGCAAAAACCTAACAGGGCTTTTGCGACGCGATCGAAGGGTTGGGACATTGTCACACCGCCTGCCGAAGCCTTCGACTATGAGGCAACGACTGTAGTTACTTTTTAATAATTATGCCCCTCCTGAGGAAAAATCCTGGGTCCGCCACTGGCAGGGGCGGACCTACATTAGGCCCAGGGGGGGGCTCAAGCCCCCCCTCAATTTGGGAAAAAAGTTACACTTAACTCCTTAAAGTTTAGCTCAAAAACACTTAACCCCCTTATAGTTTAGTTGTTTCAAATCAATCCCTAAAGTTTGAAATTTTAGCACAATACCCCTTTTGTCAATTACTTGATTTCCTCATTTTGTAATTTTTATCTGATCTAGCTAAACTTCAGGAGGGAGGGAAGCAAAGTTGAATTTACTCAGAAAATAATTATAGCCAACTTTTGGTAACCAACTTCACATGGAGGTGGCCACCACCAACCATCACCCCCCCGCCAGTTAATATCCACTGTCATGCCACCAACCACCACCCCACCGTCACATGGGCCACCCGTCGCCGCCAGTATTGGTGACCCACGACCTTTTGCTGTACGATCGAAGGAAGGGTAGGGACGTTGCACACCGCCTGCCAAAGCCTTCGACTGTGAGGCAGCGATTGTAGTTACTTTTTAATAATTATGCCCCCCCTGAGGAAAAATCCTGGGTCCGCCACTGCCTGCCGATATATTAAAAAAAAAACTCCCAATATTAAGCCGTCATCAAAAGGATAGTCGTAAGACAACTTTTATTGATCTAACCGCAAGGGCACACTTATAATTTTCATGATCCCACATCGAAGCCCTATCTCCGGAGGTGGCCGGGCGGCTGCAGATAGATACCTAGGGCGAGAAGTGGGCGGCGGAAACAGGGGCAGCGCCGTTCTTCGGGACGCGGATGTCAACCTTCTGGCCGAGGCCGCAGTGGCCCGGGGAGCCGCAGATGAAGTAGTGGTGGCCGGCTCTCTGGACGGGGATGGAGTCGTTGCCTGTGGCGTGCGCTGCGAGAGGGGACGCGGTGTTACACTCATGGTAGTCGGCCCTGCTCACCTGCAGCACGTTGTGGTACTGATTGTTGTACTCGAACACTGCAACCCCATGACAACACGCACTGCGTGAACAAATGTGCTAAACCAAGGCCATGAGAGGTGCCGACATCGACCGCTTACAGATGGTGTCTCCGACATGGAATGTCTTGGAGGAAGCCCAGGCTGCGTAGTTGGGGTTCCCTTGGATGGTCCATCCGGCGGAATCCCCAACCTTGTAGACTTCAGCCGCGCTCGATCCGACCCCCACCGCGAGCAGCCACAACAGAACTATGGCAGAGGCCATCGGCTTTCTCTTTCTTCCTTCCTTCCTTCTTCTTTGCTTTAAGTGTATACATAGTTTGGGCCCTAGGGGGGTTATATAGTCAAAGCGCGCGATGCCAATTGACGGAACTGCCCTTCTAGGGAAACTAACTTGGACTGTCGTCCAAATGCTTGATGACAAAGCCAGACATGGGTAGGAGGCACGATCGTGCAGATGAGTGAGCCCAAGCTCATGGAGTTTTTTAGGCAATTCAGTTCATGTTCAGGTTTGTATTGAGATTCATGGATTAAGCCTGAGGACAGAGAGGGAGAGACACCAAAACTGCTTCCAACATTAAATAGTGCGTCTCTGCTATAAGATTGCCTCGATCGCTATCAGCGGTGGCGTTTTCGCATGTCAATGGCGAAGGGTGGAAAGATGATCCGGCGTCCTGGACAAATATTTCCGACGCCTCAATCCCCTTCATGTCAAATCGAGTCACCGTGAAAATATCGCCCTTCTGGAGAGGAGTGATTAAGACAGGAGCATCCTACCGGTAGGGTAGTTGCAAAATTATTGTATGCGACGGGTAGGGACGTGGCAGCAAGCATGGGCTGAAGCCTCTGCTTGCCTTGAAAAAAGTATGTAGGGTTGGGCCACCAGGGCGTCCGACCCAACACCCGAGCACGGTTACACCCGACCCGATTTCTAAGTTTTAATATAAAAAAAAAACACTTTTGCGTAAATCGCATTCTACAGCTACCTGCCCTCCCCCTCTCTTAGTGACTCATGAATTAGGGGTGTGCATCAGTTCGAAACCGACCAATTTAGGCAAAACCCAAACCGATCCAACATGGGTCGGTTTTGAGGATTTTCAATCCGATCCAAACTGAACTAAGATTGGAATTCAATCCAGCTAAAATCGGTTTGGATTGGATTGGATTGGGTGGTTGGTTTAGGCTTTGGACCATGTTCTTATTGGGCTCCCCCCCCCCCTTCTATTAGGACCTAGTTCAAACTTAAATAGTAATAATTGTTATCAAATCATTAGGCCTAAATAAGATTTTTAACTGATGTTGAGTCATCCTACAATATTGCAATGGTTGTTGGTAGCAAGGGTATATGAGGACATATGGTATATTTAATAAAATATTATATGTATATACATATGTCGGTTCGGTTCGGTTTAGGTCGATTTTGAATTATCAAATTTGATAATCAAATTAACGGTTTTTATGAACGGTCAATAAATCTTCTAACATTTGATACCCCTAGAGGTTTTAGAATTTGATGAATTTTGGTGAGGATGATCAACATGGCATAGACAACATGCCTATCAAGTTTCATCGAATTCTGAAACCTCTATGTTGGTTTTGCACAAGGTTTCGTATATAAGAGTTTCTCACTAGATCGGGGGACACACACACACACACACACAGATATATATATATATATATATATATATATATATATATATAGAGAGAGAGAGAGAGAGAGAGAGAGGGCCGATCCAGTGAGAAATCCCTTATTTGCGAAACCTTGTGCGAAACCCCCCTAGACGTTTCAAAATTTGATGAAACTTGGTAGGCATGCTACCTATGCCATGTTGATCATCCTCACAAAATTTCATCAAATTCTAAAACTTCTAGGGGCATCAAATGTTAGAAGATTTACCGACCGTTCATAAAAACCGTTAACTTGATTATCAAATTTGATGCCCCTAGAAGTTTTAGAATTTGATGAAATTTTGTGAGGATGATCAACATGTCATAGGTAGTATGCCTACCAAGTTTCATCAAATTCTGAAACCTCTAGGGGGGTTTCGCACAAGGTTTCGCAAATAAGGAGTCTCTCTCTCTCTCTCTCTCTCTCTCTATATATATATATATATATATATATATATATATATATATATATATATATATATATATATATATATATATATATATATATATATATATATATATATATATATATATATATATATATATATATATATATATATATAGAGAGAGAGAGAGAGAGAGAGAGAGAGAGAGAGAGAGAATACGGGGTATGAGCTGACAGCCCATTTGCTCAAATGGGCTATCACCGGCAGCCGTCCGATCGATTAGATCAGACCGTCCATTAATTAAAAATAAAAACCAAAAATCACATGTGTTCACAGGTGTTCTCTCTCTCTCGATCTCGAGGAACAGCCGCCCGACCCCCCTCTCCTCCGGCCCGGCTCCCTCCCTCCGGCTCCAGCGTCCACCCTCCGGCTCCGGCTTCCCTCTCCGGCTCTGGCTCCTTCTTCGGCGTCACCCCCCTCCGGCAGCACCTCCCTCGATCGGATTTGGTGCGACGGCGCCGGAGGGGGTGGGAGGGAGCCGGGCTGGAGGGGGTGGTGATGCCGGAGGGAGGGAGCCGGGCCGCTGTTGCTCGGTGGCTGCTGTTGCACGAGATTGAGAGATAGAGAGAGATAGGACGCCGGAGCGGGCTTGGGCCGGAGGGGGAGCTGGAGCCGGAGAAAGGGAGCCGGGCTGGAGGGGGTGGTGACGCCGGAGGGGAAGCCGAAGCCGGAGGGTGGACGCCGGAGCCGGAGGGAGGGAGCCGGGTCGGAGGAGAGGGGAGTCGGGCGGCTGTTCCTCGAGATCGAGAGAGAGAGAACACCTGTGAACACATGTGATTTTGGGTTTTTATTTTTAATTAATGGACGGTCTGATCTAATCGATCGGACGGCTGCCGGTGACAGCCCATTTGAGCAAATGGGCTGTCAGCTCATACCCCGTATTCTCTCTCTCTCTCTCTCTCTCTATATATATATATATAGTAGCGATACATTGCGGCTGGTAACGTGCGGCACCCCCTTCCGGGGCATTTTGGGATTTTTTTTTTTGGGGATTGATCACCTACCCTTGGATAGTACACACAAAAAAATTTTAGCCCGATCCAAGCCCTATAGGCCGTCCAAATGTGTTGATCAAAATGACAAAAAAAATGAACGACCGATAAAAGTCGATCACATTTGGACGGCCTACAGGGCTTGGATCGGGCTGAAATTTTTTGTGTGTGCTATCCAAGGGTGGGTGATCAATCCCCCCAAAAAAAAAATCCCAAAATACCCCGGAAGGGGGTGGCCGCACGTTACCCGGCCGCAATGTATCACTACTCTCTCTCTATATATAAAGTTGTAACGTTTATTGAAATTACATGATATACTGCTTTTGAAAATACTAAATCAGTAGACTAATCGACATCTTTATTCTGTCATGTTTCATAAAAAGTGAAGACCGTGTGGTTAATGAGAAAAACTTTGGTACATCAGTAGGTATCACGATCGAATGAGAAAGGAGAGCAAGCTCTCTCTTGGTAATCAGGTGTTTACTTCAGAGAACCGAGTGGACCCACAACTAGGCCTGTCAATCGGGTAGGGCTGGGTCGGTCAAGGTCTGCCCAAACTTGGCCAGAACTCTAGGTGGCCCTCCCAAGCCCGAACTCGGCCCAAAATTTTATCATCATGTTCAGCCCAAACTCAGCCCATTTTTCTTATTGGATTTCGGGCTGAGTTTAGGCCGGCCCGACTAAGAGCGTTGTGAAAGAAAAAAATCATGAAAAATTGACATTCATTATGCTCCTACAATTTATAAGTAACAATTCATCTCACAATTTCACTAAAACATAGCATCTTTGTATGGGCGACATCATACCTAAAATCGTAGGCATACATAGAGCAACAAAAACTATGAGATTCTAAATAATAGCATCTCTCCCTAAAAACCAACTTGTTCATAACTTTCTCTCTTTATATATCGAGGAGACGATTCAATAAACTAATATGTCCTTACTATTTTGGGTTCGGGCCTAAAATGGGTCGAGCTTAACACGGCCTGAACTCAACCCGAACTCAAGTTCGGGCTTGAAATCATGTCCAAGCTCAACCCAACCCTATCTCACATAAAAGCTTGGACCAAATTTTTTTGGGCCGAACAAGCAGGTATCGGGCTAGCCCATCCAAATTGACAGTCCTACCCACAACAATAAAAGTGCCACTTCGATTGAATCACAACCGTCTTGATGGAAGTGTAGTTGGGGATGAATGTGATGCATCTGTCACTGTGTCTACCATCGCACGAATGTGATTCGTTTGGCTTTGGCTCCAACTGTGATACCAACGCAGCTAGTATTAACGACATACCAAAGTTTTTCTAGTGGTTGATGAATAATTTGTTGAATTCTGATTACGTGTGGGTTGGAGTTCAGCATGAACTCTATCTAGTTCATGTGGCTGGTTGACTAATGCTAATAATAAAAAAAAATGGTAGGTTTGATATCTATTGTGTTCAGTGGTGAGGCTCGACGGTTGCTTGGATGCTTTGGGAGGAGGTTGTGGGTTCAATCACCCCCCCCCCCCTCCTCGGTTTACACAATAGTTCAGAGGGAAGCTTCTGAGTGGATTAGTGCGTATTTTAGGAGGGATTAAGTTCGAGTCGGAAGTGGATACATTGTCCGAACGGTTTGGGACACCCACAGATGTAAAAAAAACACAGAGAAAATAAATAAATATTGAAAAAAAGGGGGAGTTAGTGGTCACTGATAGTGGATTACAATAATGAAAAAGACGCTCATATTTAAATGTTAACGTAAAAGTCCCTGTAAAAACCCAACAATAAAGATTAGATATCGCGTCCTTTCTTCACTACCTGCCGAACTCCAAAAGACAATAAATTCTACTAATTTCTTCTAATTTACCAATCATGCCATTACCATGTTATTTGTATTGTCTCTCAAAAAACTTTTATCAAACCATCAAAAAACTCAAAACCAACAGAGAAAAAATTCATACGGTCACCATCTTTTTCTTCGCACCAGTTGGCAAGGAGCTCGCCGGCGATCGAGGGACAAAGATCCATCAGGGTGGCCGCCCGACCACTCCAATCGGTGGCTGAGGTCAGTGGGCCAACCCCCTCTCGGCCGCTAGAGTTTCGATTGTTGCTTTCCGATGGTGCAGGGCAACCAACCCGACCCGTCGTCTCTCTCTTTGCGGCCAACTGATGGCCGGCAGGGTGTGTGCAAACCCTACCCCGGGGCTACCTCCTATGACACCGCTCTTCGGTTGTACAAGATAATCGACCAACTACTCCGATCGATAGTCGAGGCCAATGCACCACCCCCCGTCCGTTAGGGTTCTAATTGTTGCTTTTCTGATGGTTCAAGGTTGCCAACCCAACCCGTCATCCCTCGATCTCCTTGCTTCCTGTAGTGCAGTATTGCCAGCCCAACCGATGGCCGGCAGGGCATGTGCAAAACCGACCCCCGGGATTGTATCTTGTGACACCACTCTTCGATGGTGTAGAGTGGTCGACCAACCACTATGGTCGGTGGCCGAGACGAGTGGACAACCCCCGGACTGCCAAGGTTCTAATTACCGCTCTCCGATGGTATAGGGTGGCCATCCAAACCCATCATCTCTATCCATACAGCCTATCGATGGCTAGAGCCCCACTGGGTGTGTGCAAACCCCACCCTTGGGGCCGCCTCTTATATCGCCGCTTTCTGATGGTGCTCTTATATAAAATTTGATATAAATATTCAAATTCTAAAATATTACTCTTTATAATTCAATTTTTGCGCTTATATTTTAAACATATTTTACAAATATTTAATGTTCTTAAAAATATATAATATTACTCTAATGTATCATTTAGGTCTACATTGTAAAGCTATTGCACTTTGAAATATATATGAATTTAGATTCCAATATAATTTGATCTAAAATAACTAAATTTTGAATTGATGCTCTTTATAATTCAATTATTGCTTTTATATTTTTAACTAAGTTTTGTAGAGATTTAACTTAATTAGAAATTGTGTGCCCTTTGAAATATATATGAATTTAAATCCAATCAAAATTTGATATAAAATATCCAAATTCTGAATTGTTGCGCTTTATCATTCAATTATTGCTCTTATGTTTTAAACATATTTTATAAATATTTAATGTTCTTTAAAATATATAATATTATTCTAATGTATCTTTTAGATCTGTATTGAAAAGTTATTACCCTTTTGAAACATTTAATCAAATACAATTTGATTTAAAATAACTAAATTCTAAATTAATGCTTTTTATAATTCAATTACTTTTATAATTTAACCAAATATTGTAAAGATTTAATGTTATTTAAAATGTAAACATATTCCCTTGATGTCTACATTTGAAAAGATGTTCTTTTGAATTGGTGCTCTTTATAAACCAATTGTTGCTTTTGTATTTTTAACAAACCTTACAGATATTTAATATTTTATAAAATATATAACATTGCTCTAATATATCGTTTTATACTGAATTTAAAATCATATGCCCTTTAAAATATATACAAATTAAAATTCAATCAAAATTGGATCTAAAATCACTAAATCATGAATTATTGCTCTTGGTAACCCAATTGATGCTCTTTTATTTTTAACCAATTTACAAAGATTAATATTTATAAAAATGTAGAATATTGATCGAATATAATTATTGAATCTTGATCCATGGTACTAAAAATTAAGAGCCACAATTCAAGCTCCTGAAACCAATTAATGCTCTTTACATCTGAATTATTCAGATAATTAGCGATTAATTCCTAACAGAATAAACATTTAACGTAAAAGACATCAAAATTTGGCCGATTATGTCAGGCCCTTGTCGCTTTTGACGGCAGGGAGTGGTGGCCAGCGGGGTGACAATCACCACCCACCGTCGTCGGTCACCACCTCTGCCAACCACCGGTTGCCCGCCCCGACCTCGTCGGCTGCCACCGGTGGCAGTGAATGGTGACCAATGGACCGGTAGTCGGTTGTCGAAGACAATCGGCAGCGGGCGACCGGTGGGCAATGAAGGTGGTGGCCACTGGCGATGGTAAGAAATGGCCTGTGGGGTGGCGGTGACCGATAATAGTGGAATCCCTATAGGATTCATCCCATGGCCCATAGTTCCACAAATCATGAGATGCCACCTATTTGTTTTGGGTTGGATTTTGTTAAATAACATTACTCAACAAATTAATATTCATGCGGGACCACTTTGGGACCATAAATAGGAATCCCACGGTATATTTTGTTATAGTGGCATAATATCTAATACTACACTATTCCTATTCAGGGCATTTTAAGTATTTTGGGGTTTAAAAACAACCATGTAGAACCGTAACAGAAAATACTCCTGTGGAATCATAACAGGACCACAAATAGAGACATCACGTGAATAATATTTTATAGACAATGACCTAACGTAATAGACAATGTTTCGCTATCATTTACGCTAAAAATTTCTTATGTTCGGGATTAATCACCAATTATCTGGACAAAAAACTATGGGATATGTCTCATCACTTATCAGACAACATAAACTATATATAAATTTCAGATTTGCCCTCCTACACAGCTCATTAACCCTAACCAGATAATTCATTTCCTATTTGGATGAACCCTCTCATGATGTCCTGGACTGCAGTGGAATAGGTTGAAGTCCGGCTTCCTCAACAAAACAATAAGAAAAAATATTTTTAAAAAAAACTAAAATATCTCCCAAGCTTACCAAATCAACGACATAGATTAGTATCATATAATGCCTACGATTCTTCTATTAGAGATCATATGTCATGATTTCGTTTAAGGGCCTTATAAAAGCCCAACACTAACCTTTTTAAAAGGCGTGTTCCACCGAATTCAACTTGACATTCGGATTTTAGCACCGAATTTTCTTTTTTTGTCTTGGCAATGTCAATAACCCCGAAATACCCCCATCCCCTACCTCAAGTCACCCCCTGTCCACCCCAACACACACACACACACACACACACACACACACACACACACACACACACACACACACACACACACACACACACACACACACACGTGCAGAGGCTCTGACGCCGCCCGAAGCAACCCGCATACCCATCAGCATCCCTTTTCTAACAACCCTATCTCCCTCTTCTTCCTCTTTTTCGTCCTTTTTCTTCCTCCTCATCCGCCTCCTCCTCCCTCCTCCTTCTTCCTCCTCCTCCTTCTTTCTCACCAATATTTTCTGTGCCAAACCCTAACCTTAACTAGGTTTGTCGATAAGGTAGCCGTTGACAGTTCCCGTCAACATCAACACGAGAGTGTCGACGGCTTCCCCGTTGACACTATCGACACGCAACCGTCAACATACTTGATTAGGGTAAGGGTTTGGCCCGAGGAAGATGGGTGAGGAATAAGGAGGAGGCTGGAGGAGGGAGGACTGCAGAGGTGATTGGGCTTGCCATCAAGTGCGACAAGGAGGGGACGACGACGTAGGGAGAGGGGGGGGATTAGTCGGAGGTTAGGGATGAGGGTACTTCGGGTATTAAAAAAATAAATGACCCAGGGTGCCCAGCTGAATCCAGCGGGTGCTGATAGAACGTACCTTCTTAAAACCCTCATTCACCCGATCCAGAATATATTTTTTTTCGAGTGCCAAAGGGTTGCAGGCCCCCAAAGGTACGCATAAACCCTAGCCCTAATTTTGTCTCCCATTTCTTCGTTTTTCCGTTCTTTGTCCCATTCCTTCTTTCCTACGCGAGATCTGGTTCTAAGGTTTTTTTAACTTAGGCCCCAGGGCGCGACTCTCTGCGTCGACTCCCCCTTTCTTGAAATCCTGTTATTTGAAAATTTTCTACATAGATCGGGTTGGAAGCATGATCAAGAAGGCTTCCCATCCCAATAGCATCCGCGTTCGATTCTCCCCCCCCTGTCTCTATCTATCTCAGATTATTCTGGGTTGTTCTCGAATTAATCTGATTGATTGCGCGCACATGTTGTTGTTCATTATCATCTGTTCAAGGTCTTGGAGATTTTATTCTGTTTTGATGTGGTTGAGTGTTATGTGCCTAAATAGTTATCGAGCCCGATCTCCAACAGCTTCGGAGCTTTTGGAACGGTCGGGTTCGTAACATTTGGTATCAGAGCCAACCCCATGTCCAAGGTTCGAATCCCGGAAGGGGCGACCTATAGGCTAGATTAAAATACAGGTAGATGAGTGGAAGCGGTCAAAAAGGGAAAGAGCGACCATCGGACCAGTGTCGATAGAGTGGGCCAACGAGGACGCCGGCTGCGGAAGCGTGGTGGTATGTTATGTGCCTAAATAGTTATTGAACCTGATCTCCAGCAGATTCGGAGCTTTTGGAAAAATGGTCGGGTTCGTAACATTTGGCTCTGATACCAAATGTTACGAACTCGACTTTTTTTTCCAAAAGCTCTGAACTGTTGGAGATTGGGCTCGATAGCTATTTAGGCACATAACATTGAGGGACTTGATATGTTGATCCCATTGTTTTTAGGTTTAAACCATGTGTTCTCTTGTCCATGCTAAGATAATGTAAATTTTGCATTTGAGTATAAAATAGTGAAACTTTCGATTTATGGATAATTCCATGCTAGGCTGTGATCTGTGAATGTCTCTTCTTTGAACTAAAAACACTAAGTGGTTAAAACTTTATTAATAACTTCAATGAGTCCTTCACTTTTCTTAATTCCCAATAGCTAAGGCCTTCGACGACCTATGGATGTTCCTGCATTAATGTCCCCGGCTAGGAAAGTTCTCAATGCCATTTGAAAATGGTTTGGAGGTGGAACAATTGAGGGTTTGCCGATGGTGAATCCCAACACCGCTAGGGTGCTCGTAGTCCATCTTTGCCGGAATAATCTATAAAATCGTTTTTGCTGCACGAATCTGATTTATTACTCTAGCCAAACGCTTTAATACACGAGAGAAGAGAGGGGGAAGTGAGAGATTAGAAGGCCAAATAACTCTTCTTTAAACTAAAAACAGTAAATAGCTGAAATTTTATTAATAACACGAGTGCTTTACAATGGAGATCTTAAAATATATTTATCTACTATGAAAGAAAAGACCAATACAACCACATATTTCAGAAAATACAAGTTCCTTAATGTTTTCACCATTACAATTCTATTTCAGCAAAGAAAGTGAAAAAAAGAAGAAAAACTCAAGGTTCTAAAAAGGGCTAGGCGCTAGTCGGGCGGTGGGGGGCCGCCTAGCGCCTAGGCGGCCTAGGCGGGGCCTAGGCGGCGCCTAGGCGTTTTGCCTTTTTTTTTTAATTATTTTAATTATTATTTTGATATTATATAATATATATATATATGTTTAAAAATTAATATAAGTTCAAGATTATCCCAAACCATTATTTCAAAGAACAAGTATATAACCATAATTCAAGATTGAGTGATTAACAAGAACAAAAGCAAACATGGTCCGCCTGGCCAGCCTCAGCCCGCCTGGTCCGCCTGGCCAGCCTCAACCCGCCTGGTCAGCCTCAGCCCGCCTAGACCGCCTAGGCGGCCGCCTTGCCCCGCCTAGACCGCCTAGGCGGCCGCCTAGCTCCGCCTAGGAGCTTGGCCGCTTTTCTTGAGCGCCTAGGGCCTAGGCGAGGCGGTGGGGGGCCGCCTAGCGCCTAGGCGCCGCCTAGGCGGCCGCCTAGACCGCTTTTTAGAACACTGGAAAAACTAAAAGTGAATCTTGGCTGTTGCCTTTGTATATAAGGAAAGGGAAGAAAACCTCCAATAAGTAGTTCGTTTTTCAACCTGTTTTTATATGATTTTTTTTGTGTGAGAGAGAGTTCTGTTTTTAGAAACCTTCGTGAGATGGGAATCACAATGGTGCCATAGGTGAGAAAGAGATCCAGGTGTTGTCTTCCCGTGTGAAAAGAATCATGCAACCCAAATAAAACAGGACACAAGACTTTTTGAGAGTTTTCAGATTTTTGTTACTCTTCAGATTTCCATGAGAAAGAGGGAGAAAGGAAGTCAATGGGAGACTTGATTTACGTCAAAGACGGCCCCACTAAATCACATTTCCCATGAGCTTGCTGTGCAATTTTTGTTTTCGGTCCTTTCCAAATTTAAACTCATGTCTTTTAATCAGCCAACAAGTGCTTAATTTAAAACAAAAAGAGCCATGGCTATCCTTGCTATGCATCCTTCCTTGTCTAATATTCTTCCTAATTCAATTTCCATGGAACACATGACCTGAAAATCAACCCATCCACTAATTTGACTAATTGATCCAACTAAGAGAGCTAATGGGCCTCGAATTAACCAACTTGGCCCAAAAGTTGTACTCGTTGAGTTATATGAATTACCAAAGCACCTAACAGCACGCAATTACTATCTAATTGGCTAATTGAAGAATAATTTTGGCACTTCAAGTGCCCTCCTGCATCAAACTTCAAGTGTTCTAATAGTGACTTTTCTTTTCCAACCTTTGGTTCAACTTTTGTAAAGATCGGAAAACACGGAAAGTGGTAGGTTTGCTCGTAGTTTGGTGATGAATTATTTTGATTTGTATGGTGTTTTGGACATTTTGAGTCTACTATGAACATTTAGAGAATATTCAAATGTGAATTCTTATGAATTATAACTGATTCTGTTCTTAGCCCCTTTGGCTAGTCTAATTGACTGTTTTTTGTACAAGATCTTTGTCTCCCTTCTCTTGTTATGTGTTTTATCAATTGACTGTTTTTGACTTCAACTTGCAGTGCTTCCTCTATATGTAGTAAACCATTAAGTGTAGCATGTACATTCTGGGGATATTCTACTATGTACTTTTATAAAGTTTACCCTGTTTGGGCTTTTCTTAAGGTTCCGAACAATGGCTTTTACCAACAAAATTGGAAATCTCTTCAAGCAAACCATAACATCCAATCCGCCGCTATACCAAGCAATGCGATTCATGTCATCCTCAAAACTCTTCATTGGAGGTTTGTCATATCACGTATCTTAGTCCGATAATCATCAAACTCCATGTTTCTAGCAGCGCATTATTTTCTTAATACATGTTCTACAGGACTCTCGTATGGTACAGATGATCAAAGCCTTAGAGAAGCCTTCGTTAACTATGGTGAAGTTGTTGAAGGCAAGCAATGTTTTTGTTATATTGCTTACTTGCTCGTTGCTACGAGTTTTATTATAGCTTGCTGTATGTGCTTTGAAGTTAATTCAGATATCTAATTCTTCAGCTAGGGTTATCGTCGATCGTGAGACAGGTAGGTCCAGGGGTTTTGGTTTTGTTACATTCACATGCAGTGAAGAAGCTTCAGTAGCCCGTACTGGAATGGATGGAAAGGTACTGTGTTTGAGAGCTTTTAGATTTTTTTTATCTAAGTTGACAAAAAATATGCCTTGGCCTTAAATGATGTTTATGCCTATTTGTGATCTTAACGGACGACTTCCTGTATCTTATCTCCAATCATTTTCTAACCAATGTGGTGCTACGTGATGTTCTAATAGATTTTGATATGCTAAAACCATGCTAATTGACATTCATAAATTTATGGGTAAATTTGACTTACCCCCCAAAAATTATATGCTAATTAGTAAGTCACCCCCTTTTTAATCGTTATTGGACTTACCCCCATAAAAATTTGACTTATAACCCCATAACTATATAATATTTAGGCATATCCCCCATTCTGGCTAATTACCATATAGTAATTTGGGTTTTTTTTTTTTGGGGGGGGGGGGTGAGTCAAATTTGCCCTAAATTTATTATTTGAGAAAAGATGCATTGTAAACTGTTTTTTTGTATAGATGACATTGCTGAAATGTTAAGCGTACGTGAGAAACCATCTTTCAAGGCTATGTATGTCTTTGTTTGCACAAAGAATTGGTGTTATATGCATGTCTTGTTGGATAAGTGTGTTTCATTATATGCATGCTTGAAAAGAATACAAACTTGATGGAAAGTGTGTTCAGTGATATAGAAACATATGTTATTATGCTTGTTTGGATTGTACTTCTTTATCTGTTTTTATGCACGTGTGAATCGTGTGATGTGGAAGCATTTTTGAAACCATTTTCACTAATTTTAACGTTCGATATCGACTTCCTTTTTTGGTGAATCTCAGTCAAATTCATGCCCCATCTTCATGAAATCTCTCTAGCCTACAATGATATGGATACATATGTAACCATGCTAGACACTTCAATTGGTTCATTATGACTGTTGTGGGTGCCTGAAATGTCATTTACTCGTTGTTCACATGGTTGACGGATAATTGATGTGTGGCAATACAGATACATGCCACATAGCGGAACGATAGACTTCTGAGACATCTGAAGGCAAAAATGGCCAAGCTAGGCTAGGGAACTAAAGCTAGAGAGCTCGTCCAGTGACGTACATGACAGGCTCGTCCTTCGACGACCATGCAGGGCCAGCCTTTAGACGACCTGGTGGTGACATCGTGGGTGACGACTTCGTGACGTCAACAGAGTGCTCGCCTGACACTAGGTTGGAAGCTTGCCCAAAGGTGTGCCACTGAGAGCTAGCCTGTGGGCAACCTGATGGGTAACATCATGGGTGACAACATTGTGACGTCAGTAGGGAACTCAGCCTATAGGCGACCTGGTGGTGACATCGTGGGTGACGACGTCGTGACGTCAACAGAGTGCTCGCCTGACACTGAGGGCTAGCCTGTGGGCGACCTGATGGGTAACATCATGGGTGACAACATCGTGACGTCAGCAGAGAACTCAGCTAATAGGAGCTAAAAGCTCGCCCAATGATATGAATGATGAGCTTATCCCACAACGACCTCGCAGGACTAGCCTGTGGGTGACTTGGCGGTGACGTCATGGGTGATGTAATCGAAAAATTGGTAGGGAGATCACCCATGATATTTTTTTTTCCCCTCCAAAATCTGCTTGCTTATAATTCGCGCCACCATACCAAAGAATCTCCTTTCAGTTACGTTGCAACAAATTTGACCTTATCATTGAGTAGGTTTTTCCACTCAAAGAAATGCTCGATGCTTTTATGCAGTTTAGGAAAGCGTCGGCATCAGAATTGCACCTGCAGTCATCAACTTTAACGCGAACTTCATATCCCTGAGACTTCTCTAGAGCTCTAGCGATCCTTTGTTCCTACTCTTGTGGCTCTCGTTGTTGACGAGCTCTTGGCTAGGAAGCCCAATATATCCCATGATATTTTCTTTTCCCCTCCAAAGTTTGCTTGCTTATAATTCGCGCCACCATACCAAAGAATCTCCTTTCAGTTACATTGCAACAAATTTGACCTTATCATCGGATAGGTCTTTCCACTCAGAGAAACGCTCGATGCTTTTATGCAGTCTAGGAAAGCATCGGCATTAGAATCGCACCTGCAATCATCAACTTTAACGCAAACTTCATATTCCTGAGACTTCTCTAGAGCTCTAGCGATCCTTTGTTCCTACTCTTGTGGCTCTCGTTGTTGACGAGCTCTTGGGTTTCTAGGAAGCCCAATACATCCTCATGTTCGAGCTCAATATCAGAGTCATTCTCTTCACAATTCCTAAATTGCAGGTTTTGATCTTCAACTCCAAGATGATCTTCGAATTGCTCTTGTTCAACTTCTGGATTTGTAGTCTGTTGTCACTTATTTGCCTCTGTCTTGTAGAAGTATTCCTAATCATTTTGGAATATCTCTCAGCATTGCGGAGTGTTGGTCCAACGCCTCTTGCATTATCGCTTGCCAAGTGCCTCGAGATTGGGGTCGGTTACGAGGACGACCTCTTCCTCGGACCTCTCTATGCAAGTTTGCTCGATCCTCCATGTTTCTAGCTTTTCTGACAAACTCTCATGTGGCTAGGATCTGATTTGTGATTATTTCTCGCCTTCTGCGATGTGGGACAAGTCTGAGAAGCTAGACGACAACAACCAAGGTGTTTTCTATGGACTCTAGGTGGAGGCAGATGCTCTAAAGATGTTGAATGCTATGCAGGGAATGCAAGGACATTGATCTAAGGCTTTTCATAAAAATAATCTATGTGCTCCACGCATTGTTATTAAAGGCACGCGCCTAGGCTCAGGCTCAACTAGGCTCACTCCCTGCGTCTCAAAAAGCACAAGGTCGAGCTCTATTAGAAAGGCTCGCGCCTAGGCTCCAAGTGAAAAAAAGGCGCGCCTAGTTGAACCACGTGCAATTATGTGCTCGCAGTTGATGTTTTTGGCAATATGATTAAGTTATTAAGATTTGATTCATGATTACCGTAGTCTAAATATTGACACATTGATTGAATATTATTTACATTCAAAATTATTTGTTATAGTTCTTAGGTAGGACCATATGAGCAATTGTGGGTTGGATTTGATAACTTTGATATTATTTCAACTATTACAAAATTCAATGAGTTTAAATTACTTTCTCGATTTGTATATTTCATACTAATTTAGAAGCATGTGCATAAGCACACGGATGAAATAACACATTCTATCATTCATTATTTATTTTTTGTTTGCTATAATATCACATTTGATATCTTATAACTGGTTATTGAATTTAAACTTTACATATTTGAAGATTTAATATATTTTAAATGGCTTATTTAGAGTCGTAATTCAAACCTACAAGGCTACAACGTTTGTGTTGTTGCAACAACGATCTATCCAATTTATCTTTTGTCTTAAGATTCATTTTCTTCGTCTAGTTATGCATGTTTTGAATATATATATATATATATATATATATATATATATATATATATATATATATATATATATATATATATATATATATATACACACACACACACACACACACACACATAGGGGCATGCTATGCTGCAGCATGCGGTAAGTGCGGCACCGCACTGCAGCCGTCTGATGAAGCGTTGCGTGCATCGCATGCACGCAGCGGTGCATCAGACGACAGCGGTGCGGTGCCGCACTTACCGCATGCCGCACTATAGCATTTCTCTCTCTCTCTCTCTCTATATATATATATATATATATATATATATATATAGAGAGAGAGAGAGAGAGGAAACGGGAAATAAGCTGCCAGCCTATTTCGGCAAAATAGGCAGCCACCCATTTGAAGGCCTTAGGAGTTTTAGAATGTGTTGATTTTTTGTGAGCATAAGCACCATATCGTAGATAGAACACCCACAAAAAATCAGCACATTCTAAGACTCCTAGGGGCTTCAAATGTTAAGAGGTTTATCGAACGTCCGTTGTTACTGTTAATCTGAAATGTAACATTTGATGCCCCTAAAAGTTTTAGAATGTACTGATTTTTTGTGGGTGTGCTATCTAAGGTAAGATGCATATGCTCACAAAAAATCAGCACATTCTAAGACTCCTAAGGGTGTCAAATGGGCGGCTGCCCATTTCGTCGAAATAGGCCGTCAGCCTATACCCCGTATCCTCTCTCTCTTTCTCTCTCTCTCTCTCTCTCTCTCTCTCTGTATATATATATATATATATATATATATATATATACGCCTTACTTCAATCAGGCAGCCTTGAGTTGCGCTTTGCACCTAGGCTCTAGGAGACCTGTGCGCCTTGAGCCTTCAGAACATTGCCTCCACGAGGACCCTAGATGATATGGGATAACACATACAATGCAACACACATTTCAATCCTATGACCTGGACTCAATGCCAAGCGCGCAATGTAGTGCTCATGCAAAAACAACTAAGATGATGCGGGTGAATTGCTTATTTCCAGAGGGTCGTTGGATCCTGAACATAATCTTTTGAGCTCTGATTCTAACTTGATATAGGCACCTAAATAGGTTCACTGCAATTTCTAATTTTGGATGCAAAAACAACTAAGATGATGCAGGTGAATTGCTAAGACTCGTTCGATCCTGAATATAATCTTTTTAGCCCTGATACTAACTTGACAGAGGCACCTAAATAGGTTCACTACAATTTCTAATTTCGGCGCCCTCTTGGTCAAGTACCTACGTTTAGTTTTAAATATGGCTCATATAACACAGAGAGCAAAATAAAGATCTGCTATCGTAGATCTAACATAAATATGCAAGCAATGGCACTTCAGCTTTAAGATCTAGTAATAGAAGATCAATTCTAAGCACAAAAACATATTTCTGGACATAAATAAAGAAAGGACATCAACTTATTTCAACAGAAAACAAAAGCAAACATCATACTCTAATATAAAGAATGGATAAAACAAGGCATCACATGCCGGTAATGATCAAGGACTGATGAACATGGTTTAGACACTTTCCCAGTTTTAATAGTGAGCCGATGAATGGCCAGGACAACGATATAGCTGGGGAAAGGAAAAATGGACGGGACGTGATGTCGTGCGGTGTTGGCTTGCGTGGTAGTGTTGTGATCTATGGCTTCTTAAAGGCTATGGGTCGCAGATAATAATGTTGAACAAAAAGGGCTTGTACGATAACAATGGAGAGGGAAATGTATGATGAAGATATACGATAGGATGGGAATTGAAGATGAAGGTAAAGCAGACCTAAGAAGAAGTGATAGAATGAGCCTGGATAGAAACCATTGTGAATCAATGATTTGCCAATGATCCTTCTCACGAAGCAAGGTCGGTTGTCGAGATGCGCCGGATCCTTCGGAATCACAAAGCCAATGCTGTCTCTAATTGATGGGGCCTCTTCCAATGGAGTTCTCTCAGATATATTCAAATCTGATTTCGTCTCATGTTCTCTTCTTTTTGTAGGCCTAGCGCTTCCGAAGCAAGGGTGGAGATCGAGGCATCAAGCAAACAAAGACTAGATGGAAAGGCTAAGAAGGAAAGAAGAGAGGGAGAGGGAAAAAAGATAGGGACGACTCCATGCGGTACGCGGATCGGGGGAAGGAGAGTCAGGTTACGAGAATGAAGAGGGGGATGATATTGGATGTATTCTCCTATCATGAGGGCCTTTTGGATTTCTTAAAATCCCATCCTTGAAGCCAATGACTTGCCTCATCATCAAGTGTCTTAAGTTATACCGATCCACCGTCTAATTGAGTGTAATCTTGAGATGTTAGCCATTTATTTATTACGTATAAAGCCGATCACGCATCCGAGTTAGCCCGAATTGAGCAGAAAGCCGCCTGAACACGAATGTGGATATCGCCCACAATTTAGGCATCAATTACAACCCATAATCCATATGAAAAATGTATAAAGCTGAAAATAGGGTCTAAAACATAAAAATTGTGCTACTATGATTGTAGTCTTGAAATGATTGCATAGATCTAGTATGGAAGGACATAATAGTAATTATGAATGTTTTTTTTTTTGCTTGGTTTACCTCTTTCTGACTATCAAAATTGGTTTTGCTGTAAAGTTGTTCAACTTGATCAATATAATGGCATGCTTTGTAAAAAAAAAAATCTCCCGCCCATAGATGATTGGAAGACTTTTCAAAGGAAAAATTAGTTTCCATACTTTATGGTGGATATTATTTGTTGAGTAATGCTATTCAGCCCGAAGGTTTTCCCGATTCCACTCAGCCCAATTGACGTGGCAGCGTGCAACTGGTGGTGTAAAAGACTTAAATGTCGCTAGTGGGTTTCAGCCACCAGTCGCACGCTGCCATGTCAATCGGGCCGGAGAAATCGGGAAAACCTTCGGGCTGAGTAGCATTTCTCTTATTTGTTTACATGGAGCAACGTGGCAACTGTTTAAGTTAAATGCTGATTTATGATCATGTGCTATTATGTTGGGAATTCCGACTGTATGATTGAACAGATCTATTCTTTATTAGGATCTTCATGGTCGTATGGTGAGAGTGGATTATGCTAATGATCGGACTGGTGGATTTCGTGGCGGCTATGGTGGCGGTGGTTATGGTGGTAGCGGTGGTGGGAGCTATGGTGGTGGTGGCGGGTATGGTAGCAGCGGTGGCTATGGTGGTGGTAACTATGGTGGAGATAGCTACAACAGCGGAGGTGGTGGTGATTACGGCGGTGGCAGCACTGGAGGTTACGGCGGTGGCAGCAGTGGAGGCTACGGTGGTGGCAGCAGTGGTGGTTACGGGGGTGATGTCTACAGCAGTGGAGGTGGTGGCTATGGTGGCAGCAGTGGTGGCAGGAGTTACGGCGTTGCTGAAGGAGGCGGGGGTGGCGGCAGCAACAGCCACGTCGCTGGTGCTGCTGGTGAGAGTTATGCAGGCAGCGGCAGTGTTGGTGGCTATGGTGGCAGCAGTGGTGGTGGGAGTTACAGCATTGCTGGCGGCGGCGGCGGCCCTGATGGCCACGTCGCTGGTACTGCTGATGAGAGCTATGCAGGCAGCGGCAGTGTCGGTGGTAGTGGGACCACGGGCTATGGCAATGTCGATGGCCAACTCAGCAGCAACCTGAGCGGCACAGGAAGTGGCTATGATAATGGCAGTGAGGACGACCTGTTGGAAGACAGCTTCAAGGACAACGATGAGGAGCCTGATGACTACACCAACAGGCGAGGCTGATGGAAACTTCCTTTCACCGTTCAGAGCAGGCTGTGATACATTTGAGAGACAGGGAGCTGAATTGCGAGCTTGAACGATGTTTGCAACTATAAAAAATAAAGACCTATATGTAGTCCCTGGGTGCTGACAGGGCAGTCTATAACATCTTTGATCTTTCTCTTCTTTCTCCTTTATGGATGCAAATCTCTGAACAATGAAGCAGTTTAGATTGGTACTTTGATCTTGCTCGAGGTTTTCATTTATGCAACTGTATGCTTTGGGTTGTATAGTCTGCAGGGCCGGCTCCAGCACACCGGCTTTTTATCTCACAGGCTAGTGTCCGATTTTAATCCTTCGTCCTGAGGATAGATGCAGAGTGAGTTTGGACGCCAAAGAAGGAAGAGAATTTCACGAACCTAATGCTTCATCGTATGTATGTGTTTGGTTGGTGCGTATGTATCTGTTTGATTGGTATTTGTACAAACCGACGACTGACCTAACTGAAAGCTGCTTGCTGTCTTTTTGTGGATGATTATGGTTGGATCATATGCTATACTTGGTATTTTGCCAACAATACTCTAAAGGGATTTTTACAAATCGACCCTGAAATTCTTTGCATTCGTAAACGCTTACTGAATCAACATTGCAGGCCCATCAAATGATCCAAACCTCACACATTGACCCCTGAAGTTGCATGGTATTTAAAATGAAGAATAAATAGGCAATGGTTATTTTATACTGGATTTTAGTTACTTAAATTGATCGATCTTTGTTGAAGTTGGACTTAGCATATAACTAACCTAACCTAAATCTAATTTGGACCTAGCTCAAATTATTCACAATTTAAAGGAGAATTTAGGGGAAGTCTAAAGACATTAAGGATAAAATGAAATCTAAAAAAAAATCAAACTACTAACCAAATAAAGTAATAATCCTTTATTTAGAATGCCACCTAACTATAGGGGTCCATGGGTAAGATTTGCATAATTTGAGGGGTTTATATAAAAATGTTGATTTGGAGAAGGCCTATATGTAAAAGGAAGATTTCATGGGCCAGTTTATAAAAATCCCGACCTTTAAATGATAGCAGTTCCATACAAATTGGGCAGTGGTTCTCTCTCATAGTACTTTTACTGTAATTTCAGAGGAATTGAAGACAAAAATTCAATGTGTCCCAAAATTTCTATTAGTTGTTATAAACAAAGCTAACTTGAACAGGAATTCACAAGGAAAACTGAGGCTGAATGACTGCCTGAAATTCCTCTTCACTAAACTCAATTTTTAATTCCCCCCAACTTTCTTTAAAAAATATATATATTATTCATCCATAAGAGAGAGCATCCTTTGAGCATAGGTCAGTACAGGAGAGCCCTGTCTAGTTTTCTCTAGTATTTGTTGGATCAATGTCTTCCCCTCTTCATCATCAGAAATATCATCCTTACCATGTTCTTCGCCTCCCTCGATCGTGTCGATTGATTCCCTGCTCCAGCAGACCCATGTCGCCTCAGTCTCGAAAGCCCTACTGTTCGTTAACGGCTGATTTCCTTTGCTGTCTTCGAGCTCCCAAACTATACTCCGATCGGATTTACTTACCATGTACCGATCAATCCATTCGCTTGTGTTGAGGGGCAATGGAGGGTCCTTTGTCTCAGCCATCCTCATGAACTCTTCGTAAGCTTCATCGTAGGCATCTAAAGCATCACCGGAGAGGTTTAAGCACAGTGGGCCGTTTGATTCGATTACCATCGGGCTCTCTTGGTTGGAGGAAGATCCTACATCGCTGTTCGAGAGGGCTCTCTGAGAGATCAACCGCTCAGTTTCGATGGACTGGAGCTGCCTCTGGCTCTGCAGGAGCGCTGTTTCGAGCTCTTTGATTCGCTCCTCTAGCCTGGCCTCGATCACTTCGTGGAGACGTAGACTGAGCTCTTTGGGTGGAACTGAATAGTTGGCGTCCTGGGTGTGTGTTGTGGAGGTGCTGTTAGTGCTTCCGGTGCCGTCGTGCTCGGCGTTTTGTGCTCCCCGATTGAGCATATCGGCTCTCAGTTCCCCATGAACAACGTCCCCGATGAGGTCGCGATCAAGCTGCAATCAGAAACATCAAACTAAGAACCTGGGAGAAGTCATTAAGATCAATTGGCATTCAGCCAAAGGAATGTGAGTCATATGACAGATAATTAATCACACAACTCTTCATTAGCATAATATAATAGTTTTGGGATCCTTAGTATAAATTTTGGGAGGGTTGATGTTAGGTTCATAGACGGTTGAAAATCTTTCATGGAACACTCCTCTTATTTGTGCTCCATAGCTGACTCACTCGATTAAATATTGTCCATGTAGCAGTGCTTGATTTTCATCATGCAAAGAGGAGGATAAATAGTTTTGAATGAACATGAATAATTACTCCTACCATTGTTGGAATATGCTCAACCAAATATCCAAACTTGTTCTTATGATATTATTTGAATCACCAAGTATGAAAAATCCTCAAGTTTTTGTTATTTCTGTAGGCCCAACAATCACTTTAGGCATTTTCTTCAGTAGCACCAATGGGTTTGAGGGAAATATATCCACCCTTGGTGAAATGATCTCCAAGGTAGTCATGGAGAACATTCAAATTTATTCATTTCATAGAACATAAGCAATGGGCCTCAAATTTTGCCCTTATTGGCATGCTGAAGGCATCGAATTTTTCTTGGCCACCACCATGCAACAAATAGAAAAATGAATCCACTAACCTAGGGATTCTTAAATAAGAAAGGTAAATAGATGTGAATGTTAGCAACATCACATATGTGGTTTACGTGAATTGGCCTCAAGATCGCATATGCTACCGCTTATGCGGTCGCATATGCTATTTTACTATTTTCGATTGCATAAAAAAATGCGCAAAAATAAAAAAAGAAACAGAAAAACATCATTAATGTTACGGTTCATATATGCAAAAGAACAAGAAAATTCATTTATCTGATTGTAGATTGTAAACAATTAGAATGTAGGCTATAGCCGACACACTTAGAAGTACAAGTAATAATAAAATAAAAGGTAAAGTCTAAAGTGTGAAGCTTACAAGAAGATTACAAGTCTACAGATAACAAAATAAAACAAACGTATGAATCATGGCTTCACCCATCTCTCTATGAATCATTCACAACTTATTGTGGTATTGCATGAATTCCAGGTCAATGAGCTTCTTTTTCTCTAATTGACTCCTCTTCTTCATAAGTAGTTGTTTAACACTTAAGAATATAATAAATTAGACAAGAGTTCGTTGCTTAGCAAATTGAATTACTAAAAGTATAGGTGAAAGTTAAGATTACTGGTGAATCGGTGATGACCCGTTCACTGGTTGACATCGATCCTTAGTAACTAAATCATCCCATACACTGGTTGATGACCCGTTCACTGGTTTCGTCCGAACCTGAATTGGTTCAGATTTTTGCCGATCGGAACCCCAAACCCGCATTAGGATTTGGTTTATACCATCATTCTATGAGTTTAAATGTATATATGTAGTTATTGGCCATTCCATGATTCAATATTTTGGTAAAAAATATTGAAACTAGAAAGAAATTAGAAATTAGGTTTGAACCACCTCGATCCGAACCCGAACCTGAACGAACTCTCAAGCCTTGATTTATCATCCGGAGGATAAATAAAATGGCAGAAGGGAAAGCACCTCTGTCCTCTAACATTTAAGCTGAAGCCTTAGGGAACTGCAGTGATAGTTGTCAGTTAAAGAGGTTCTTGAACAACAAAGAATCCATGCCAAAATTGCATCTAGCATTATTATTCTCAATCTATTACCAAAACCCCTCCTTCCGACCACATAACCATGAGGAAACCAAGGAATATGGTCATGGATTTTTCCATGTCATACTTGACTTTATTATGTCATTCATCCTCTGTTCAACTTTCTCCACGCATAAGATAGAACATTGTTTTTTTCTCTATCTGGAAAAAGGATCATTGAGACAAGAAGATGACAGTTAGCAAAAATCTCTTGTTCTCAAGTGGAAGGCTCAATTCTACATAGGCTTGGGACGATAGGCCTGGATTTTTTGTCTCCACCCTTACAAGGAAAATGTATCAAATATGGCAAATACACGACTTACCCTCTAGCTTTCCATGCAAAATTTAATAAAGATGTACAAATCTTTCTTTGAGCAATTGAGCAAGGCAAACAAGTAGGAAAAAGGCAGAAGTGAAGCCAACAGGATTCCCAAGTAGACGGGAGTCATTGGACATGACTTGATGGTTATGGTTGTGGTTATGCAACCATCATGATCTTAACACCTTCATCTTCCTCAAATTTCTTCTTCACATAATATTAGGGCTGGCAATTTCGGACCCGACACGGCAGACCCGACACGACCCGACACGAAGTTAGCGGGTCTGGGTCAGGGCTAAACGGGTTCGGGTCGTAGACGGGTCGACACGATAGACTCGTTTAATAAACGGGTCGGGTCTGGGTTTAGGGTCTGGACACGGTAGACCCGGGAAGACCCGTTTAGTATTCAACGGGTCGTGTCGGGTCGGGTCTACCCGCAACCGATACTATAATATATAATACCAGCGGGTCTTTCGGGTCAGGTCGGGTCGAGTCGGATTGGGTCGGATCGGGTCAACTGAATAGTCCCGGGTGATAAACGGGTCTTACCGGGTCTACCCGTTTATTAGCGGGTCAGGTACGGGTTTAGGATCTAGACACGATTAGTTAAACGGGTCGGGTCCGGGTCTGGGGTTTTTGGACACGAACCCGACTAGACACGACACGAACCGGACACGACCCGACCCATTGCCACCCCTACATAATATGTTCAATGTTTATCAAAATTGACACACTAACCATCTAAAGTAGGCTTTATCTAAAATCTCAAGAATATAACCTTCTATAAAAGTTAAAAGAAGGATCCTACTCGCCTTTCGCTTTTTCCTCCACCATTCACTACCATATTCAACAATTCTCGCTTCTTGCTAACATTTATCATCTTGTGAAAATACTTAGCATTTTTCCTCCTTGTTTTATTACATGGTTGCTTCCAATGAATTCCTGCCAACCTACGGAAACTCTCCACTCTCTTTTCACGTTTCTTATTTTTCCTCAGAAGAATGCCCCTCTACCTCTTTGTCTAAAATATTCCAACAAATGGATTTCTCCAAAATATCACTAACATCTCACGATTCCATTTCTTGAACAAGCTTGAGGCAATGAAGTTTTTTTCTTCTTAAATAAGTCATATATCAAGTTCACCCTCTCTAATCCTAGCTGAAAATTGCTACATGTTAGCCTGCTAGGGTTGCTCTGGCGCACCACATATTAAGCACATATTTATTTAGCCTATCAATCTTCATGTTTCAAGACAATGAATAGCCATATCCATCCAGGTCCATGATTTGGGACCAACTAAAAAGGCTTTGTTAAAGAACCAATCCTGAAACCAAGGACAAGGAGTGAAGTTTCCTTTTCATTATTCAAATGTTCCAATTAGCTAAGATTTATGAACTTCTAAGGTGCTATTATGCTTTAAAACGATCTCAAGAACAACTCCCAGAACCAATGACAATCCAAATAAGAAAATCCAGTGTAGGGACCTAGACAACCTCTTCGATGTCCAAAGCGAGAGCGGCAAGAATCTTCCAATTATAATTATTAAAATGTTTTGGTAGAAATGTTCAACGTTGGCGAGATGATATTAGTTGCCTACTTTTAAGAAGATTGTAGTTTTAATAATATTGTACTGAGAAGCTTGTGTTCTTGCCTCCCTTTTGAATTAACGGTGATTCTGTATAAGTTGAGCCTCTCTTTTGTAGTAACGGTAATTCCACATAAGTTGAATAAATTCAAATGCAACCTCTACAGAAGCATCACACTATTTCCACATTCTGGTATGTTATGGAAACATCAAGCCATCTAAACATAACACTATCTTCTTGTTCTTAAGAAAAGTGAGGCATGCACAAATGAAGATAAAAGCCATTGACATTGTCGTTCAAACTACTTAATTCAGTGTGCAAGCATGCTAGCACTGATACATGTAGAGCATGGTACCCTACAACTCGTGTGTGCACACGCGCGCACGCGCGTGTGTGTGTGTGTGTGTGTGTGTGTGTGTGAGAGAGAGAGAGAGAGTATACATATGTAGAAATCTCGGAGAAAAGTCATTAAAACTGTCATGCATAACTAGTCACATGTGCATCTTTTCTCTTCAGACTTAATTTTATGTCATCACAAGAACTAGCTATTACTTTGTAATGGTAACTAGCATATTGTCGTGCAGGTACAATCAATTTATCTTGGAGGATCAACATAAGAGTCCACATCTCAGTAAGTCATACAAAATGAGAAAATTGTTTGCTATAATTCAGTAGTTGGAATAATAGCCTAGTTTGCACTTTATCAGTTGTCATATGGCATGTTTGGAGACCTTATATATGTTGCAATATTGGAAATATGCGCTAGAAAAAGCGGACGCATTAGAAAGCAATTGCACCTACTCGGATATTATTAATTTCCATCAAGCGCACAGGATGTTCATAATATTTTATTTGTTTAATACAATTGTTTGAAAACTACCGCATCATCATATGAAGTGAGCCCGTTAGGAGTTAGGCTAAGACCCATAGACAACTGTTTATAGCACAGTAAAATCACACCCAACAAAACCAAAATTTCATAAAATATCGTCAGTCAGATGAGAACAAACGATTACCTCACTGAGATCGGACATCCTTCGTTGCAGATTGGAAGCATTAATGTTCTGTTCCAATCTCTCGAGTTCAGCTTCCAGCTCTGCTTCAATTTTACTTAGTTCTTCTAGGTTCTCCCCAGTTCTAGGCAACAGTTGGCTGTCATACTCTTCTGTTCCCTGTGCAGTAAAATGTGATGTTGGATTCTGATCTTGGAACGAGACCATATATTCTTCTATTCTGGATTGATAGTGACTAGCTTCTTGGCATTCGCATGCTTCATTGCTTAATTCCTTTACAATCATTGAATGTTTCATGTCAAGTTCCTCCTTTAAATCTTTGACCAGCTCTTCACTGTGCTCCAATGACTTATTTAACTTTTCTACTTCTATCTTATTTGAGAGTTGAGTGGACATCACTCCAATACTGAATCCGAGACAGAAAAGAAGCATTCCATCTAGTGAACCTGGTATAAAAATGGTGTTAGATAAGTAGCTAGAAACAATAGAAAAGACTGGGCAAAAAAGTTGTCAGAATTGACACTGCGGATGAGATCAAATGATTCAGGCTTCTAATGCAGAGACTTTACAGTCAACATTCGCAAGCAAATGATAATAGGACCAGTCATATATTCTGCAGTGTTAACAGACGAACCATAATAATAGACAAAACAGGCCTGTCATGCTTAAAAGGTAGAGCTTTGTATACAAATCTATGACGAACATAGAATACATGCAAAAGAATCTTAAATCAGTAAAATGAATTTGAACTAGAAAGTTAGCTACCTGATAGTAAGTAAATGTGTCAAATATAAGATCAAATATCGAGCAAGTTGATGCAAACAGCATTTATTCTATCACAAAATAGCAAAGCCTCTTGGCATTGTAAGAGTGACCTGTCACTGTGACACATGTCAGGAAGAAATTACAAGTCGACGTGAGTTTTGTATCAACATGTAATACACACTTGGACACCTTGTCAGACTCTTAAACATGGAATCAAATGTCGACAAATTTCCAACGAAATCACCGAAATAAGTTTTTTTTTCAAGGGTCCGACATAGCAATTGACCGAATTTTTAATAGTACCAAATTTCCTTCCGACATAACGAAATGTCGGCCGAAATGACTGATATTTGACCGAAATGACCGACATTTGACGGAAATCCAACATTTTGTCTTTTTTCCAGACAATTTCACTGAAAATTTCTATCTTTTTTAACAAAACAAAGCTCATCTTTATCAGTAAGAAATTATATTTTTTCTCAATTTCGATTTTTTTTCATAATAGACAATATTTTGCTGTCATCTTTATCCTAAAGTATTGTTGAAATATTCCATTTCTTTTTCATATCAAACAAAAAAAAATTAAAATCTGACCGAAAAACGATAAATTTCCATCGAAAACACCGAAATTTGACAGAAAAACGAAATATTTCCACCGAAATTTGTCTTTCCATTTTACAATTTTTCCACCGACAAATTATCAAAAAACAAATTTTTTTCTTTTTTTGGCCGACCAACATGGACACCTAAAACGACATTTAAAACCTTGCTCTTAAATACGTCTCCTTCAATAAAAGATTCAGAAGACCATGTTACATAGAGAACCAGATCCTCCACATATCTTGAGTGTTGCATCCAATGAAGAGAAATATGAATGTGGACCTTAATATTATTTTGTGCTAGCGTATGATGTATCTTATTAATATGTAGTTTTGTAGGCTTAGGACCCATTTGGCAAATCTACAAAGTACAGCTTTTTGATTTTTTCTAAATATAAGTGTTATTAGGTAGAAAAAGTTTGTTTGGCAAAGTTCTACAAAGTAGAGCTTATTTTGAGCAAATATAGCTTCTACCTCTATTGCAAAAAGTGTTTGGGAAGCTACTTTTTCAAGCCGAGTTTTTTCACTTATTTGAAGAGATTTTTTTTGGCCATTTCTGCCCTTGATGAGTGAAAGATATTACAAAAAGTGGCGGCAATGGCGGGGTGGTAGTGAAAGTGATGGTCAGTGGACACTGCATCCACCACGAGCATCATCATCAAGCATGGCTGCCACTATCATAGGCGGCATCGCCAAGCGTGATTGCCCCCGCCCGCCACCACTACCGACCAACCACAACTACCACATTCACCAACCGCTGCTGTCGTTGGCTGCCGTCAACCATTGGCGTTGGTGGTGTCAATGGCGATGGGCGGTGGCCGACAATGATGGTTTAGTAGCAGTGGCAACCACAATGATTGGAGGAATCGACTAATTAATAAATGACATGAGTGCCCTACAAAAACCTCCGCAATTCTTAGTTACCAAATATACACTTTATATTTTTGAGCCTTTTCGAGTAGATTTTCCAAAGTGAATAAAAAACAAAGTATAACTAATTTTGATGTGTACGTTAAAGCTACCGTTTTGTCACTTAGTTTAGTTATGGCCCTTGCGGATAGCCACAAGATCAATATGCATGCCATAAAAGTAAATAAGTTATGGAATAATTAAAATATAGCAATATATTAGTATTATGATTCATCACTTTTAAGAATTTTGAGTTGATGAATTTAATAGACAGCAATGTGAAATTTAAAAATTGCCCAAAACAAAGTTATACCAAATTCAAGAATGCCATGACAAAAAGGATCTGTTATCTTTTTTTTCTATATATATATATATATATATATATATATATATATATATATATATATATATATATATATATATATATATATATATATATATATATATATATATATGAAAGTAGTGCATTCAATTTTCAATTTAACATGTAAGTATGTCTATCAATCGGACTTGTTGGATCTCAGAGTCTGTAAAAAAACTACACGTGGACAACAAGATTTAACAAGACTCATTGATGCATAATTTCAGACTGGATCTGCTTTCCTAATAATAATGACAGGAAAGAAGATTTCTTGCTTGTATGTACATAATTCTCCCAAACAAATACAGGCAAGTTAGCCACCATAAACTAAAAATATCTAGACAAAATGCCCGATGGAATGTTACCCAGACATAAAACTAGATAATCTTAGCGAACTCAAACTTGTTAGAATAATAAAGTGATGGCGAACTTTGCTTTATTTGTTTATTTAGCGAAAACACTGTCAATGAGGTCAATCAAATCAAAAGCATATTATCGTAGGATCACAGGAGTTTTGTGGAATATTTTGGACTTGCATCAAATGACTGAAGACACTTTGTTTCATGTAATCATTTTAAAAAATCTTAGAAAAAAAGGGTTTACCAATTGCTCTTAGCATACTGATAACAGATGACAAAGCTAACAAGAGGATTGTATTCTAGAGATTTGGCGCGATTTGGTAATATTATAAATAAACTGATTTGGCACCGTATGTCCATATTGTTAAACTCGCCGGCACCCTCTCTCAACCTATATATTCAACTGCTTAGATAATATTTATTTTTTCCAAAACTAAGGATAAAGGTAAATCATAATTGTTCCTCGAAGACAATTTAAGTTAAGAGTAACACATTATGAACATACGGTGGTGGTCCTACCTTCCGAGTGGGAAAATTTGAGAGATCTCCCTGAATTGGAAGCACGCAATCTTCCATGCTGGACTTCTATCATCTTTCTTTTGGATTTTCTTGATTCCGGAAGATGAGGAACCCCAATCAAAGGTCCGATCACTCCCGAACTGATCCCATCGGATTCCCTATGAAACACTGTTTCAGTTGACATGCTAGAAGTAACATCATCAGCATTTTTATACAATCCATTTTCTAGCCGTATGCTCGAAGAATCATAACGCGACCTGCTGATTATTCTGCTCCCATCAGTTATTAAGAGAGGCCTCAAAGTTGGCGCAGGCGGAGAAGGCAGTGAGCTAAAAACATATTCATCAATTCTGTGATTTTCATCGTAAAGCTGCGGAATGAAGCAGCTCTCGATTGAAGTAATGGGCTCACCATAATATCCTTGTGACCGCCTTCTTCTAATCAAGCCCTGGTAACTACCAAGCCGATTGTGAGAACCATTACTTATTGGGGAAAGCAAAGAACTTGCGAGCCCACTCCTTTCGTAACCACACTTACTAGAAAAATCACCATTTTCCTCCATCCGCTTCCGATCATCATTAGAATTACCCTTTCTAAAAATCCACGGCTGCAAGCTCAACAGGGAACGGTCGTTCCTAACATACGCCCGCGAACTAAACGAAGCATCTCCACCACTCCCACTAGACGAAACTATTTCCGCCAGCGAAGCAACAACTCCCGATGTTACCAGATCATCTCCGCGAGAGTCGGATGAAACCTTGCCCCTGCTATTACCAGAAACATCTTCCGCCACTTGCCTCCGGATCAATCTACGGAAAAGACAGCTCCCAGATCCTGCGTTCTTCTCATCCGCCTGTTGATCCATCGAATGCAGCACACGGACTTTGCGCGATTATCACCCCCCGACCGAATGGTTCCGGCGAGCCTTCCTCACCCGCATTCACTCAATTCTTGGAATTCTCAGCAGAGTGCCACGACCCGTTGGGTCCTCATAAAAGAATCAGACATTCCACTCATTCCTAACGAACAGAATCATCAAAGCACAAGAACCCATAAAGGGAATCCGCGCATAAATCCCAAAAAATTCAAGAAGGGCATTGGCATCACCATAACCTAAGATCCGAAATGCAGAAATCCTCAGAAACGAGAAAGAAATGGGGAAGAGCCGGAAAACCCCAGATCCAAAATCCCAATTGGGATGGCATTAGAAACCCATCAATTGATTCATCAGAAACCAACCCACGACTGATCAGCAACAGAAACAAATGCGGGTAGAAGGAATGACCGACCTTGGCAGGGCACGAGGCATCAATGGAAGCAGCAAATCTCACCCAAAGATCCAACCAATCGAGAACGAGAGTGGGTTTCTCAGTGGGGGGGGAAAGGGAATCGAAGCAAACAGGTATCAAGCGGGCCGTGGATCGGGAGCCTCGCTTCTCTTATTATCTCCATGTCTGGAAGTAAAAACCTATGTGAGATTCTCAAAAATAAATGAAAATAAAAACTATGTGGGCTATTATCTCCTTGTCCTGAGCTTACTGGCTAGAATCAAAGTTAGGTTGATAATTTTTTTTTGTTTTTTGTTTTTTGTTTTTTTGCATATAAATCTATAACCATATTCTTATATCCTTTATGAGCCTTGACTATACACTATTTGCATATTGATCCCTCCAAATGTAATAAAGGAGCTTTTTTTTTTTAATTTCTAAATAACATTATTTTAAAACTTTAATTGATACGATTCTCTAAAAAAAAAAGTTTCTTAATTGATACATAACTGGGTGGTTATCGACTGGCTCATCTCTAAGTGGTACTTCCTATCTCCTTTGTTGGAGAGGTTCCATGTTCGACTCCCAGTATTGACATCGTCAAGCAACCTTTCCTTTCAAATTGTTGTTGCCTTGTTTGTGTTGGGTATTTTATTCTATGAAGACATGCAAATGATGACTAGCGCAATATAGAGAGATTACAAATCTAGTGCAAAAAGTAGTTTAACAAACTATAGGGGTTTAGCATGCAAAGTTGAGCACAACAATCAATCAAGGTTTAGGTTGTCCTAAGGTTGTCTACAGATATGGCAAAGAGGTGGGGAGGAGGAAGAAGAACAAGGAACTTAGCAGTTGTCGAGGCTTGTGCTAGCACAATGCCCTGAAAGCTATTTCGCCGCCTCGGTAGGTGCTTCAAGGCCTCCGATGAATGCTCCCCAGAGTACAACGACTGGACTCCTCTTCAGCACCGAAGGGAACCCCTTTGGGACTCTCAGCGTACTCTAGACAGGAACAGAATCACGAACGAGAAAGAAAAGAGAGAGTGGAGAGAGCTCTTTGCTTGGTGTGTCTTCTGGCTTCACAGGACCCTCTCTTATATAGAGGTCCTTAGCCATAACGTTCACACACTCACAGCCCGTTGCATGCAGCGTACTGATGAGCATTCACTGCTCTGTCGGGTGTAACGGTTGCATGTGACAGTGCAGAGGTCCAGGTTCGATGAACCTAGCTCAGCCTCGTGAAGAGTGTAACGGAAGGAATAAATCTCTATTAAAAATTAAAAACCAGTGTAAAAGAAGGCCCGAAGCCCATTCGCGTCCACGCGGCTCGCGAGCCGCGGCCCGAGCCCGTGCCCGACCCGGCCCGGCCCGGCCCGGCTCGGCTCGGCGCGTGCGCGCGCGTGTGTGGTGGGCTATGACTTGGCTCTTGGGAAGCTACAAAGCCCAATGAAGGGAGTTTCATTATAAACGCATTAAAAGATCTCCCCACAGGCAATATGGGACTAAACCAAAAAATCGGTTTTTTCATTCTCTATCAAAACCAATTTTTTGTAACAATCCCCCACAAGAATGAAAATATCGAAAAACAAATCGAAAGAAGTATTCTGGAGTACTTATAAGAGTATGTATAGACATAAGGTGTTTTTCGACTTGAACCTTTGCTTTGTGTAGACCTGCAGGACTTACTAGCTGACAGTGAACTTACGTCTTGAACTGTACAGCTATATATTGTAAGTCTAGTCGACAAGTCTCACCCATACTCTCATATACATCATAGAGTCTCATGCGGTTGTGCTCTTTATGGCCATGAGCCTTCCCCAGTTTTCTTGAGTGTTCTAGAGAATCAACCTCAATTCTCATAGAAGCGGCCACACTTCTACACTCATATAGGTGCTTACTATCAAGAGTGCTCTGTATCTATATACCCCACTGGTATGCCAGCTATAGTTAGCATTAAGAGTCTAAAACTCAGCCTCTCAGCGATACAGAATGTACTATCACATCATAGGGAGGGGAAAATTTTGATAGCACCCCCACAAATCCCTCGAATAACTTGTTTTCCCATTGAACCTCGATCTTGGGATCTCCAATCACGTAGGTTGGGTTACCGTTATTGGAGACTTATTAGTTTATAGGCCTCAGCCCCATCCCCCTCGATGTACTTAGAACTAACTCTCTAGCTAGTCTTTTAGTTAAGGGATCTGCTAAATTATCCTTTGACCTAATATAGTCAATAGTAATTATCCTATCTTTCAATATATGTCGAACAGTGTTATGTCTGTGACGAATATGTCGTGACTTTCCATTATAGGAGTTATTCCTGGCCCTCATTATAGCTGCTTGGCTATCACAATGAATTGGGACAGCAGGAATATGCTTTGGCCAAAAAGGAATATCTATAATGAGATTCCTTAGCCATTCACCCTCTTCACTAGCTTTATTTAGGGCTATAAACTCCGACTCCATAGTGGACCGGGCAATGCATATTTGTTTGGATGATTTCCAACAAATTGCACCCCCTCCAAGGGTAAACACATACCCACTAGTGGATTTGGTTCCTGAGGAATCCGCAATCCAATTAGTATCACTGTATCCCTCTAGGACAGCTGGATACCTACCATAGAAAATGCCATAATCTAACGTATGTTTTAAGTACCTTAGAACTCGGATTAGAGCATCCCAATGCTCTTGGTTAGGGTTAATAGTATATCTACTAAGTCTACCTATCGCATAGGCAATATCGGGTCTCGTGCAGTTCATGATATACATGAGACTGTCAATTACCCTAGAATATTCTAGTTGTGATACACTAGGCCCTAAATTCTTCTTCAGGTGTACTGAAGGATCATATGGTGTTCTGGCAAGTCGATAATCAAAATGACCGAACTTCCTAAGCACTTTTTCGATATAGTGAGATTGAGATAGAGCTATGCCATTGGAATCTCTCTTAATTTTGATTCCAAGAATGACATCTGCAGCTCCTAAGTCCTTCATATCGAAGTGCCTACTCAAGAAGTCCTTGGTCTTGACCACTACTTCTAAGTTGGTTCCAAAGATTAACATATCATCTACATAAAGACATATGACCACACAAGTCAAGTTATTGACCTTAGTGTAGATACATTTATCTGATTCATTAATTCTGAACCCACTTGAAGTTAACATATGGTCAAACTTCTCGTGCCATTGTTTTGGAGCCTGTTTGAGACCATAAAGAGACTTTTTTTAGTCTACAAACTTTTCCAAACCTTGCACTATGAAGCCTTCGGGCTGATCCATGTAGATCTCTTCCTCTAATTCTCCATTTAGGAATGCAGTTTTTACATCCATCTGGTGAATTACAAGGTTATGGATAGCAGCTATAGCTATAAGCAACCTAATGGATGTAATCCTAGTCACTGGTGAGCAAGTATCAAAGAAATCTACTCCCTCTCGCTGCTTATATCCTTTAGCTACTAACCTAGCCTTATATCTTTCTATGGATCCATCTGCCCTAAGCTTCTTCTTGAATATCCATTTACATCCAACTGTTTTACAACCAGGAGGTAGCTCAACTAGCTCCCAAGTGTTATTGGATATTATGGACTCAAGTTCACTATTTATAGCTTCCTTCCAAAAGATAGAGTCAGCTGAGGTCATGGCTTCATTATAACTAGTTGGATCCTCTTCAACTAGATATGTAATGAAGTCAGGCCCAAATGAAGTACCAGTCCTAGTTCGCTTGCTCCTTCTCGGTTCGATCTCTTCATTATCTGAAGAGTCATCCATCTGTCTAGGAGCAGGCCTCTCAAGCGTACTGGGCTCCTGAGGTTTTTCATACCTCTCTCTATAAGGAAACCGATTTTCAAAAAATTCGGCATCCCTAGTCTCGATGATAGTATTATCATCTATGTATGGGTTTTCAGAATGGATTACTAAAAACCTATACGCACTACTGTTCTGGGCATATCCTATGAACACAGAGTCAACTGTTTTAGGACCCAGCTTGGTCCTCTTAGGGTTAGGTATGGATACCTTCGCTAAACAACCCCACACTTTGAGGTGTTTATAGGATGGCTTCCTACCTCTCAGAATCTCATAAGGAGTCTGCTCAGATTCCTTAAATGGGATCCTATTAAGAATATGTGCTGCTGAGAGCACAGCTTCCCCCCACAGGTTCGTAGGTACCCCTGAACTGATCATCATGGCATTGACCATGTCCTTTAAGGTCCTGTTCTTCCTCTCAGCTACTCCATTAGACTGAGGGGAATATGGAGCAGTGGTCTGATGAATTACACCGTTGTCTTCACAAAATTTAGTGAATTCTCCGGACTCATATTCACCTCCTCTGTCCGACCTAAGGACTTTGATCCTCTTCCCTAACTGGTTTTGTGGGGGGAAATTTTCGAGCCGCCTTGATCGAGAATCCCACCCCACAGCCTTGATTGAATTTGATAGTTTGTAGAGTTAGAGAGATGGGAGAGTAGATAAAAAGAGTAGGGAGTGATGACACAATGATTGGTGACGGAGTTCAGTCTTACGACCTACGTCTCCGGGCGAGAGGTGCCACCTGATCTTCACTATAATTTGAGTAAAATGAGGGGTGAGCGTTCTCTTGACAGGCCAAGAGAAGCTTCGTATAGTGGGGTTGCACGGAGCAACTAGAAGAGTACAAGAAGGAGAGAATTGAGCTCTAGTACTTGCTCTGGAATCCTCCTCCTCTGATTGAATGACCAACCCCCTCCCTGGATGCCTTGGGGGTCCTTTTATAGCGTAGGCATGTGCCCGATATGGCAGTGATGATATGGCGCTGATGACGTGGTACTGGTTCTGGGCCTCCTTGCTGGGCCCTTATTGGGTCATTGTTCGGGCCCAATAAGGGGGGGGGGCTTGATCTGCGAGCCCCGTAGAGTGGGCCCATGAACCCGGGCGAGCTTACCCACTTGGGCCATTGCGCGGGCCCATGCCGCTCTGATCCGGTCCGGTATAATTTTTGCACCCACAGTTACCCCCTCCCAGTCGGGTCAGGACCCCCTGGGTCGGCTGAGATTCCAAGGTGCAAACGCCTCAGGATTCTGGCATGGTTGACAAGGGCCGTCGGTGTCGCGGTTCGTATTTACCGAGAGGGTACCGAGACCCTTTTGCCTTTTCCCGACCGAGAGGATGCCGAGACTCCTTTGCCTTCTGCCGACACCGAGACCCTTTTGGTGCGAGCCAAAAAGCCTCGGTTTTGCGAGGAGGCGTTCTCGAAAAATTAGTGTATTTTTCGACCAAGAGTATACCGAGAGGATACCGAGAGGGTACCGAGACCATTTTGTCTTTTCCCGACCGAGAGGATGCCGAGACTCCTTTGCCTTCTGCCGACGCCGAGACCCTTTTGGTGCGAGCCAAAAAGTCTCGGTTTTGCGAGGAGGCATTCTCGAAAAATTAGTGTATTTTCCGACCGAGAGTATACCGAGAGGATACCGAGAGGGTACCGAGACCCTTTTGCCTTTTCCCGACCGAGAGGATGCCGAGACTCCTTTGCCTTCTGCCGACACCGAGACCCTTTTGGTGCGAGCCAAAAAGTCTCGGTTTTGCGAGGAGGCGTTCTCGAAAAATTAGTGTATTTTCCGACCGAGAGTATACCGAGACCCTTTTGCCTTTTCCCGATCGAGAGGATGCCGAGACTCCTTTGCCTTCTGCCGACGCCGAGACCCTTTTGGTGCGAGCCAAAAAGTCTCGGTTTTGCGAGGAGGTGTTCTCGAAAAATTAGCGTATTTTCCGACCGAGAGTATACCGATAGGGTACCGAGACCCTTTTCCCTTTTCCCGACCGAGAGTATACCGAGAGGGTACCGAGACCCTTTTCTTGCTGTCCTGGTTTTGCACAGGAGATCCACGGTGTTTTTATTGTTGCAAGATATATAGAAATCCAAATGACTTCAAACTAGATTCAAAAGTTGCGTATCGGAGTTCTTTATATACAGTCCAAATTTCAGCCCAATCAGAGCTTGTGACCAAAAGTTATGGCCGTTGTACCTAAGCCTCTCTGAGCAGATCCGCTGTCCAAATTTTGCACTGAAGATCAACGATATTTCTATTGTTACAGGAGCTATAGAAGTTCAAATGATCTCAAGCTAGATGCAAAAGTTGCGGCTCGTAGTTCTCTATTTACAGTCCAAATTTCAGCCCAATCGGAGTTCGTGGCCAAAAGTTATGGCCGTTGTACCGAAGCGTCTCCGAGCAGATCCGCTGTCCAGATTTTGCACTGAAGATCAACGATGTTTCTATTGTTACAAGAGCTATAGAAGTTCAAATGTCCTCAAACTAGATGCAAAAGTTGTGGTTCGTAGTTCTCTATTTACAGTCCAAATTTTAGCACAATCGGAGTTTGTGACCCAAAGTTATGGCCGTTGTACCGGAGCCTCTTCGAGCAGATCCGTGCTAGGCTGTTGTAGACACCGAGACCCCCTCCCCTCTCGGTTTTTGACGAAACCGAGGGGTGGACTGTTGTTGATGCCGAACACCCACCCTCTCGGTTTTCTGACGAAACCGAGAGGTGGACTATTGTTGATACCGAACACCCCGACCCTCTTGGTTTTTTTGATGAAACCGAGAGGTGGACTGTTGTTGGTGCCGACACCCCCTCCCCTCTCGATTTTTTGCAAAACCGAGAGGTAGGCTATTGATGGTGTGTCATCACCCCCTCCCTACTCGATTTTTTATGCGAAACCGAGGAGGGGCTGCTCGTTGATACCAACACACACCCCCTCTCAGTTTTCTGACAAAACTGAGGGGTGTGCTGCTGATGGTGTGTCGTCACCCCCTCCCCACTCGGTTTTTATGCGAAACAGAGGGGGGGCTGCTTGTTGATGCCAACACACACCCCCTCTCGATTTTCTGACGAAACCGAGGGGTGTGCTGATGGTGTGCCGTCACTCCCTCCCCACTCGATTTTTGTGCAAAACCGAGGGGGGGTTGCTTGTTGATGCCGACACACACCCCTCTCGGTTTTCTGACGAAACCGAGGGGTATGCTGATGGTGTGCCGTCACCCCCTCCCCACTCGGTTTTTGTGCGAAACCGAGAGGGGGTTGCTTGTTGATGCCGACACACACCCCCTCTCGGTTTTCTGACGAAACCGAGGGGTGTGCTGCTGATGGTGTGCCGTCACCCCTTTCCCACTCGGTTTTTGTGCGAAACCGAGGGGGGGCTGCTTATTGATGCCGACACCCCATTATTGAGGCTGCTAGAAGAGGCCAAAAAGTGTCGGTATTGAATATAGTGTGTTTTTCGAATTTCAGCCCCATTTGAAACCGACACTTTTTCGATAAAACGCTGGTGCGCGGGGATGTCGGCAAGGGACAATGCTATATTTGAGGGAGCTTCTTAGAGATAATCTAGGATGACGCCGCATGATGGCCAGCCAGTCTTCACCCAATGTACTACCGCACCTGGTTACTGTATTCGCCAGGTACTACGGTCACGTGAGGGTTTTGACTTGGCCAAGATCAAGGAAGCACCATTTTATCCCGTGTTACCCACCATCGACTGCACCAGTGTGGAGACACGCACTGACAGAGTTAGACCAACCACCCCCTGACCGGTTTGGAACCGTTAGTCGTTGAGAAAAGGTGACGGCCAGTGACAATCTGATGCTTGGACCTGAGTGACAAGACTAAGCTTGGACTTTTGATCGAATGCCAATACGTCGGCGACGACGTCTCGGACTTTGTCTTCGAATGCCAAGGGCTGGGCCTTGGGCTTATAGAGTGCCAAGGCGTTGGTCGCCTCGAACTTTGTCTTCAAGTGCCAAGGGCTGGGCCTTGGGCTTGTAGAGTGCCGAGGCGCTGGTCGCCTCGGACTTTGTCTTCGAGTGCTAAGGACTGAGCCTTGGGCTTGTAGAGTGCCGAGGAATTGGTCACCTCGGACTTTGTCTTCTAGTGCCAAGGGCTGGGCCTTGGGCTTGTAGAGTGTCGAGGCATTGGTCGCCTCAGCCTATGTCTTCGAGTACCAAGGGCAGGGCCTTGGGCTTATAGATTGCCGAGGCATTGGTCACCTCGGACTTTGTGTTCGAGTGCCAAGAGCTGGGCCTTGGGCTTGTAGAGTGCCAAGGCATTGGTCACCTCGGACTTTGTCTTCTAGTGCTAAGGGCTGGGCCTTGGGCTTGTAGAGTGCCGAGGCATTGGTCACCTCGGACTTTGTCTTCGAGTGCCAAAGGCTGGGCCTTGGGCTTGTAGAGTGCCGAGGCATTGGTCACCTCGGACTTTGTCTTCGAGTGCCAAGGGCTGGGCCTTGGGCTTGTAGAGTGTCGAGGTATTGGTCACCTCGGACTTTGTCTTCGAGTGCCAAGGGCTGGGCCTTGGGCTTGTAGAGTGCCGAGGCATTGGTCACCTCGGACTTTGTCTTCGAGTACCAAGGGTTGGGCCTTGGGCTTGTAGAGTGCCGAGGCATTGGTCACCTCAGACTTTGTCTTCGAGTGCCAAGGGCTGGGCCTTGGGCTTGTAGAGTGTCGAGGCATTGGTCGCCTCGGACTTTGTCTTCGAGTGCCAAGGATGTCTCCTTGAACTTGGTGCATGTCAAAGCGGCGACGTCTGCCTTGGACTTATTCTCATCGCCTCGGATAAGTATAGTTGATAGTTTAGCTTGACCTGGATTGTCAGGAGCATTTTTATCTAACTTTCGCCTTTAAGGGCGTAGCCGAATTGCCTTTGAGCTTCCGACTTGAATGGGTGGAATCGAAGGTCTTTGGTTGACCTTGGTTACCAGGAGCTTTTTATCGGACTTTAGCCTCGAGAGGGCGTAGCCGAATTGCCTTCGAGCTTCTGACTTGAACGAGCGGAATCGAAGGTCTTTAGTTGACCTGGGTTGCCAGGAGCCTTTTATCGGACTTTAGCCTCGAGAGGGCGTAGCTGAATTGCCTTCGAGCTTCCGACTTGAATGGGCGGAATCGAAGGTCTTTGATTGACCTGGGTTGCCAGGAGCCTTTTTATCGGACTTTTGCCTTGAAAGGGCGTAGCCGAATTGCCTTCGAGCTTCCGACTTGAATGGGCAGAATCGAAGGTCTTTGGTTGACCTGGGTTGCCAGGAGCCTTTTTATCGGACTTTAGCCTCGAGAGGGCGTAGCCAAATTACCTTCGAGCTTCCGACTTGAATGGGCGGAATCGAAGGTCTTTGGTTGACCTGGGTTGCCAGGAGCCTTTTTATCGGACTTTAGCATCGAGAGGGCGTAGCCGACTTACCTTCGAGCTTCCGACTTGAATGGGCGGAATCGAAGGTCTTTGGTTGACCTGGGTTACCAGGAACCTTTTTATCGGACTTTAGCCTCGAGAGGGCGTAGCCAAATTGCCCTCGAGCTTCCGACTTGAATGGGCGGAATCGAAGGTCTTCGGTTGACCTGGGTTGCCAGGAACCTTTTTTTTTTATGCCTTAACATGGTGGAATCGAACTTCGAGAGATTTGATTTTGAGAAAAAAGAGATACTTTATTGATACAACAAAGTAGCGGTTACACTTTTTCAGAAGTTGCCCAGCGGACGTTACGATTATGCATCCATGTATTACATTGACTTTTTTTCTCCACTGCTGCTGCCTCTCCTACTCTCGACCTGGTTCCTTATTAGTGAGGTAGCCATCGAGCCGCCCTTCTTGGATCAGGTCTTCGATGTGATGCTTTAGCTTCCGACATGTAGAGGTTGGGTGGCCATGGCTGCGATGAAACTCACAGTAGGCTGTCGTATCTCCCGCCTGGTCGAAATTTGGAGGGAGAGGCTGTGGCCACTTGCAAAAGGGCTCGTTCTGCAAGTAGGTGAAGATGTCTTCAATGGAAGTGTTCAGCTTAGTGAACACCCTTTGCTCCCTTGGAGTTCGCCTCTTTTCTGCTGGAGGGGCTTTCGGATCTTCATTGTACCTTTTGGCCTGGGCCTTTTGGTCGGACGCAGCATGGGCAGACTTCATGTAGCGTGTTTCATTCGAAGCTTCATCATCTTTCTTATGTCGGGAGTCACGAGACTCGCGTAGTCTTCTGGCCTGCTGATTGTCTTCCACCTCTATCTTCCGTTGTACGTGCTTGAGCATTGCCTCTAAGGTACTGGGAGGATACCGGATGAAGTCGGTGTAGACGTGGAGCTCTGGCCGGATAGCATTCTGGAATGCCAGCATGATGGCCTCCTTATTATGGGACCGACCGGTGAGCTCAGAGTGCTCATTATGAAACCTCATCATGAAGCTCCTTAGAGACTCATCGGAGCCCATCTTCAGCCGGTAGAGTGTATCCAGCTTCTTTTCCGGCTTTAAGTTTAGCCGGTAATGGTCCATGAAGAGTTCAACCAATTCTTTGAATGTGGTCACCGTACCAGTAGGCAGTGTGTAGTACCAGTCGAGGGCAGGTCCCTCGAGGCTTCCCGCAAACATAAGGCAAAGAACATGGTTCTCATACTCGTAGGGCGTCAGGGCCTGCTTGTAGGCTAGGATATGGAGAGCAGGGTCTCCCTGGATGCAATTGAACTTTGGCAGGCTCGGTGTTCGCCAACCCATAGAAAATGGTGTTGCAAGAACCTTGGGATGCAGTGGCCCCACCGAGGTGATTAGCTGCCTACGGTCTTGATGGCGGCGTCCCACGTCGGTAGTATGCCTTAGTCGGTTGAGCAGCTCACGGGCATCTGTTGCTTTCGTGTGCGAAGGGATAGAATGTCTAGTAGACCCTATTGACTGAGGTGATCCTTCTCCGCGATAGCTGGGCGCACCGTTGACGTCGAGGCGATCCCACACCGTTTGCCTTGGTGCTTGTGTGGATACTTGACGCATCTCGATACGCGGCACATGTGGTTCTTCAAGATGATGACTCACGGCTGGGCAAGTCCTTGGTTGGTCTTCATCAGTAACTAGAGAGTTGTGGGCCACAACCCCCGCTCTTTTGGCCGCCTTCTTTAGGGAATCCCTCTCTTGCTCGAGGGCCGCATTCTTCTTGAGGAGATTTAGCAGCTGGAAATCAGCAGCCGAGATCTCGTATGTAGCCTAAGGCTTGTTCCCTTGAATAGTGTGTTCTTTGCCAGATCGACACCTCGGGGATGACGGGTCTCGCTGATCACTGTGCCCTTCTGGATGGCTGCCTTGCGGCCCCAGCCGCTCCCGAACATTTCTTCGATTGGTTGCAACCGAGACTTCTTGTTCTTCTTCGATCAGCATATCGTTTGTTCGTTCAGCACCCGCCTTTGGTGGGTTGGTGCTGGCCTTCACCATCGAGCGTGTTGATGTCGGCGCGATGAAGGCGTTGATGTTGATTTGGATGAGGACTTGTGGCTCGTCATCGCAAGTTGAATAGGAGTCGGTAGAGGTGTGGGTAAGACCTCTAACGATATCCCACAGACGGCGCCAAAGATTGTGGGGGGAAATTTCCGAGCCGCCTTGATCGAGAATCCCACCCCACAGCCTTGATTGAATTTGATGGTTTGTAGAGTTAGAGAGATGGGAGAGTAGATAAAGAGAGTAGGGAGTGATGACACAATGATTGGTGACGGAGTTCAGTCTTACGACCTACGTCTCTGGGCGAGAGGTGCCACCTGATCTTCATTATAATTTGAGTAAAATAAGAGGTGAGCGTTCTCTTGACAGGCCAAGAGAAGCTTCGTACAGTGGGGTTGCACGGAGCAACTAGAAGAGTACAAGAAGGAGAGAATTGAGCTCTAGCACTTGCTCTGGAATCCTCCTCCTCTGATTGAATGACCAACCCCCTCCCTGGATGCCTTGGGGGTCCTTTTATAGCGTAGGCATGTGCCCGATATGGCAGTGATGACGTGGCGCTGATGACGTGGTACTGGTTCTGGGCCTCCTTGCTGGGCCCTTATTGGGCCGTTGTTCGGGCCCAATAAGGGGGAGGGCTTGATCTGCGAGCCCCGTAGAGTGGGCCCATGAACCCGGGCGGGCTTACCCACTTGGGCCGTTGCTCGGGCCCATGCCGCTCTGATCCGGTCCGGTATAATTTTTGCACCCATAGGTTTTCTATCTCAGACTTATAGGATTTAAACTTGGACAAGCTCTCGTCCTTACTCTTAAGGAGAAAGATTGAACAATGTCTGGAACAATCATCAATAAATGTGATGAAGTACTTGTTCCCTCCTCTCGTAGTGTAACCTTTAAGGTCGCACACGTCTGAGTGGATCAAGTCTAGGGTTTCTAGGCTACGCTCTACACTCTTAAAAGGTTTCTTGGCATATTTAGCCTCTACGCATATGCCACACTTTCCATTTAAGGATGAAACACATTTAGGTACACTACCTAAGTTAACTAACCTTTTAAGGGATTTAGAGTTAACGTGTCCTAGTCTAGCATGCCACAGATCAAAAGAATCACACAAGTAAGCAGAAGAAGATATTTTATTATCATTAGTGAAAGAGGTTACATTCAGCTTAAACAAGCCCTCATAAAGATAACCCTTTCCCACAAAAGACCCTCCCTTAGTCAGGACAAATTTGTCCGACTCAAATACAAGCTTGTAGCCCTTCTTGCTCAGCATTGCTCCGGAGACCAGATTCTTTCGGATGTCTGGGACGTGAAGCACCTCCTTCAGAGTCAGAAGATTTCCAGAGGTGAACTTCATAATCACATTCCCTTTCCCAGCGACTTGAGCAACTGAGGAGTTCCCCATGTACAACGACTCTCCTTCTTCTGCAGGTGTGTAGGTGGAGAAGCAGCTCTTCGACCCACATATATGTCGGGTAGCTCCCGTGTCCACCCACCAGTTTGCAAGGTTGCTGACTAGGTTGGCCTCAGTGACCACCGCAGAGAAGTAACCACTCTGAGCTACGTTCGCCTTTGACTTGTTCTTTGGCCGGTTAGCTGCATTGAAGCGACATTCTTTAGCTAGGCGTCCTGGCTTGCCACATACAAAGCAGTCTCCTTTCGGCTTCTTCTTGAACTGAGGCTTGGAAAGCTTGTTCTTCTCCCAGGGCTTAGGAGCAAGAGCCTTCTTTTTGAAAGACTTCCCCTCCACGAGGTTGGCCTTTCCTTTTATCATAGAGGTTCGCTCCCTTTGCTCCTACACTCGATTATCCTCCTCTATACGGATTCGGATAACAAGATCTTCCAGGGTCATCTCCTTCCTCTTGTGCTTCAAACTGTTCTTGTACTCCTTCCACGAGGGAGGCAACTTCTCTATGATAGTTGCTACTTGGAATCCCTCGCAGATTTTGTACCCCTCAGCGAGGACCTCATGGATGATAATCTGTATCTCCTCAAGTTGGGAGACTACAGACTTTCCATCTTCCATCTTAAACTGTAGCAGCTTCCTGACCACGAACTTTTTTGACCCGGCGTCCTCTGTGGCGTACTTCTTCTCTAAGGAGTTCCACAGGTCTTTGGCGGACTTGCAGGTGAAGTAGACATCATATAGGTCGGGGACAAGGCAGTTGAGGATATAGTTCCTACATAGATAATCCTGCCTCTCCCAGGAGTCTAAGTCGGTTTGGTTAGATGAGCCATCATCCTTAGAGATAAGGGTAGGCTTCTCGGACGAGATAAGGTCGACAACCTTAAGGATAGTCAGATAGAACCTAAGTTTCATCTGCCATCTCTTAAAGTTCTTCCCATCGAATGGTTCAGGCTTCTCACTAGACTTGCTAGGTTTCCTCTCCATCTCAGTAGTCATCTAGGAAGAGTTCCTTTTGATTTTTAAAAAATTTGACGACCAGGTCAGCTCCAGGAAGGAGGTGGAGCACTTGGCTCGCTTAAATACCAAGCTTCCTAGGGCAATTTAATGTCGGTTTGTCAAGCTTTTCTCGACACCGCCAAACTTATGAAAAATCAAAAGAATTCTAACAGTTAACAAGAGACTAGATCTAAACACTCTCATATTGGATCTAGATCTAAACGGAATAGAATAGAATGAGATACCTTTCAGTTATTGGGTATTCTATTCTATGAAGACATGCAAATGATGACTAGCGCAATATAGAGAGATTACAAATCTAGTGCAAAAAGTAGTTTAACAAACTATAGGGGTTTAGCATGCAAAGTTGAGCATAACAATCAATCAAGGTTTAGGTTGTCCTAAGATTGTCTACAGATATGGCAAAGAGGTGGGGAGGAGGAAGAAGAACAAGGAACTTAGCAGTTGTCAAGGCTTGTGCTAGCACAATGCCCTGAAAGCTATTTCGCCGCCTCGGTAGGTGCTTCAAGGCCTCCGACGAATGCTCCCCAGGGTACAACGACTGGACTCCTCTTCAGCACCGAAGGGAACCCCTTTGGGACTCTCAGTGTACTCCAGACAGGAACAGAATCACGAACGAGAAAGAAAAGAGAGAGTGGAGAGAGCTCTTTGCTTGGTGTGTCTTCTGGCTTCACAGGACCCTCTCTTATATAGAGGTCCTTAGCCATAACGTTCAAACACTCACAGCCCGTTGCATGCAGCGCACTGATGAGCATTCACTGCTCTCTCAGGTGTAACGGTTGCATGTGACAGTGCAGAGGTCCAGGTTCGATGAACCTAGCTCAGCCTCGTGAAGAGTGTAACGGAAGGAATAAATCTCCATTAAAAATTAAAAACCAGTGTAAAAGAAGGCCCGAAGCCCATTCGTGTCCACGCGGCTCGCGAGCCGCGGCCTCGGCCCGAGCCCGGCTCGGCGCGCGTGCGTGTGGTGGGCTATGACTTGGCTCTTGGGAAGCTACAAAGCCCAATGAAGGGAGTTCCATTATAAACGCATTAAAAGATCTCCCCACGGGCAATATGGGACTAAACCAAAAAACCGGTTTTTTCATTCTCTATCAAAACCAATTTTTTGTAACAGTTTGCTCATGCGAATCATGGCCGTTGATATCATGTTCAATAGATTATGATATTTAATAAAAGTAGTAGTTATGTTGTCTTCTCGGTTTCGTTCTCCAGATCCCTTTGAGCCCATGCTCGCCATGTCATCTGACCGCCTGGCTAGTCCATAAAAAAAAAGCTGGGCCATTCAGTTAATTTAAATAACATAAAAGAATCGAACATGGTAATCTGAAAATTAGTTTTAATTGCAATGTCAAAACACTATTCAGATTAACGGGCTCATATGTCCATTAATATCGGTATTCAGATAATATGTTTAATGAAGTAGAGAACTCTTCCAAACATCTTGGAGAAATCGATCAATTATTGTTCATTGGGACAACGCTTCCGTCGTCGGAGATAAGTGAATAGTACTTTTCCTTCTTGAGAACAAAGTATGGAGAACACTCCTCCACCAAGCAAAACTTTTCATATTCTTATTGCCTCTTCACCACCCCACTTTTTCAAGGACAAAAACCACTCCAAGATATAGTCAAGTACGCAATAAATGAACATCTACTTATACCAACAACAAAACAAGCTTTTGTGCCATGCATCATGCATGAATGAGAGAGAATGAGTGAAAAAGATGGAGAGAATAAAATTTTGGGTGCATGCAACCTACACCACAATATGCGGCCACCTCCACATAGGAGGGACAACCTGACAATAACGCCCTAAAAAACCCATGTGAACATATCTCATGAAATGCTTTTTGTTAAATATATGGAGACTGAGCATGAGGCACTGCATGGAAGCTCAAGAGCAAGCCAAGGAGAAGATGTCAAAGTCAAGAAGAAGCCGGAGCCAAAGCAGAGCAGTAGAGGAGCACCGAAGGATGGGTGGTGGAGCTGGCCCTACCACCAGACACCACCCAGTCAATGTGGGATGGTGCGCACCAATTGACATCTTACGCAGGATGTGGTCTTTGTTGACCTATTTGAGGGCTGTTGTTTAGGTTCTAGGCCTTTATGAATTGGAGACTTATTCCCACTATAAAAGGGGTTTTGTGGGCTTATTTTGTAAGACTCTTGAAGGGAATTTTTTTAGAACAAAAAAATCAAGAGAGATTAGGAATTCTGAAATCCAAGGACTTGTGAGGGGAGAGAGGAACTCTTGTAAAGAGTGATTGCTCTATTGTTTTAAACAATAGTGTAATCATGCATGAAGGGATACGTAGGCATCTTTGTCGAACCTTGTAAATCTATTTGACTCTATTTAAAATGTGATTTGTGTTTGCATTTTGTTTCTTCTCTTGTGAATTACTTATGTGGTTAAAGTCGGAAGACCACAAAAGCTTGTAAAATTGGAGTTAGTACACACTGAAATGTGGGGACCTGCTCAAGTATCATCTCTTGGTGGATCTTTTTATTATGTTACTTTTATTAATGATACTACTGAAAAGCTATGGGTGTACTTCATGAAGCACGAGTCAGAGGTGTTTGACACCTTCAATAAGTGGAAAGCTTTGGTCGAGATAGATACCAGGTTGAAGGAGAAGTATTTAAGGCCTGATAATGACTCTGAGGAGTATTGCACTAGTTCTTTCCAGAAGTATGTGCATAATGGGATTAGAAGGCAGAAGACGATTCACAGGACGCCACAAAAAAATAGAGTTGTAGAAAGGATGAATAGAACCATCAATGAGCGAGCGAGGTGCACGAGGATATATGTTACTAAACCAGTTCTAAACTGATGTTATAAGCGTAACAACATATTTGATCAATAAATGGCTATCAATCGCTCTGGATTTTGGACTACCAGAAGAGGCGTGGACTAGAAAGGAATTAGGCTTGGATCACCTTAGAATATTCGGATCTATGTCATATGTCCATGTGGATTTTACTGAAATAAACAAACTAGATACCAAGCCTAGAAAGTGTCCATTGATTGGATATAGGAGTACTGAGTTTGACTATCGGTTTTGGGATCCCGAACGCCAGAAAGTCATAAGGAGTAAGGACGTCATATTCAATAAGGAAGTAATGCACTCGGAGAGCTCAAAACAAATAGAAAATCCTAAATCCTAGAGTTTGCAGAATTTGAAAAAATTTCTACATACATTGTTTTGAAGCCCCTGGATGAGAATGAAAATATACAGGAAGAACATGTTGTCCCACCACAACTGAGAAGGTCGACCAGGAGTACCCGTGGTCAACCCCTATTAAATACAAATCTTCTCTCAGTAATTTATTATTGAGAGATGGTGATGAACCTGAATGCTACGAGGAAGCATTGCAGGTAAAGGCAAAAAAAAGTGGGAGCATACCATGGATGATGAAATGGACTTACTAGAAAAGAAATAGACTTGGGACCTGGTGAGCTTACTTAAAGGTATGAAAGCTTTGCGTAACAAGTGGGTAAACAGATTGAAGAAAGAGCATGATGAATCAAAATGATACAAGACCAGGATGGTAGTAAAAAGCATCCAACAGAAAGAAGCCATTGACTATACAGAGGTATTTTTCACCCGTGGTCAAGTTGATAATTATCAGATCGGTGTTGAGTATTGTGGCAGTGGAGGATCTACATCTAGAGAAGCTAGATGCAAAGACAATATTCCTACACAAAGATCTAAAAAAGAAATCTACCCACAACAGCCATAGGGATACTCTATAGCAGACAAGAAAGACCTAGTGTGTAAGCGAAAGAAGAGCTTATATGAACTGAAGCAAGCGCCAAGACAGTGAGATATTGGATTTGATAGATTCATGGAAGAACTAGATTCACAATATATAATACAGATCGTTGTTGCTACTTCGAAGATTATAGAACATCCTATATTATACTACTATTATATGTGGATGACATACTTATTGCAGGATCAAACATGCATGAGATCACAAAATTTATAAAAAAAAACTCTCACAGAAGTTTAATATGAAAGATTTAGGTGTAGCAAAGCCAATCCTCAAGATGAAAATCAGTAGAGATAGGTCAAAGAAGAAACTGAAGCTATCTCAGACAGAGTACATGACAAAAGTACTCAGGAAATATAACATAATGAAGGATAATTTAGTTAGCACTCCACTGGGAGGCCACTTCAAATTATCCAAGAAATAGAATGCAAAGACATGGGAAGAAAATATTGAGATGACTAGAGTACCGTATGCATCTGTCATGGGGAGTTTGATGTACATCGTGGTGTGTACAAGACATGTACATGAACAACCGAACAACCCAAGCAGGAAGTATTGGATAGGGTACAATGAATCATGAGCTATCTAAGAATTATCACAGATTTAGTATTATGATATGGTTGTTCTGAGATCAGACTATGGGAATATGTTGACTTGGACTTGGCATGTGACTTGGACGGTAGAATAAGCACCACATGGCATGTGTTTACCTTAGGAAGTGCAGCCATATATAAGTTGGGTCTCAATGTTGTCAAACATTATGGCACTCTCGACAATAGAGGCAGAGTATGTTGTTGGTACAAAGGCATGCAAGGAGATGATATGGTTGCAGTAACTTCATGACGGAATTTGGAAAAGAGAAGGGAATTTGCACACTACACATTGATAGTCAAAGCACGATTCATCGATCTTGTGAAGAACTTAGCTTATCATGCGAAGACGAAGAACATAGACATCCAATTTTACTCCATAAGGAAGTTGTTGAAAGAGAAGCTGATAAACCTAGTGAAGAAAATCTATAATCAGAATCCTGCAGATATGCTGACAAAGGTTGTCACAGTGGAGAAACTAAAGTCTTATTCATCTTTTATTGGTTTTCAAGCCTGAAGATCAGGGCAACACCAATTGCAGTTGGGGGTACGCCAACCAACATCATGTACAGGATTTGGTCTTTGTTGACCTGTTTTAGGGCTATTGTTTGGGTTTCGGACGTTTATGAGTTGAGGACTTGTTGCTACTATAAAAAAGAAATTTTGTGGGCTTATTTTGTAAGACACTTGAGCAAACTTTGTGAACAAAAAATCAAGAGAGATTAGGGTTTCTAAAACCCCGAGGGCTTGTAAGGAAGAGAGGGTGACTCTTGAAAAGAGTGATTGCTCCATTGTTTCAAAGTACAGGAAAATTGAGCATGAAGGGAGGACGTATGTATCTTTTCTGAACCTCGGTAAATCTATGTGTCTCTTTCTGTGGTGTGATTCGTGTTTGCATCTTTTTTCTTCTCTTGTAAATTATTTGTGCGGTTTGGATTGTCTGGTGATCATGTTTGTCTTAGCTAAACGATTTTTCGTCGATGAATACAATCACCACGATCTGTGGTATCTTGATCGATAAATCATAATAGTTTTGAAGGTGTTATCGTACACACGGATGAACATATGTAAGTAAATTTGAACTACGCATTAGTAGTTCACGACACAAATGGCTTTTACAAACATACTCCGATGATTACTCAACATTGTCGATTTAATGATACATGTTTCATTTTTCAACCTCCCCGGAGCTTTCACAGCTTTTTTTTTTGAGATCGGCGGGCCCGAAACCTTTCTGGCAATGGATCCACTTTGGGCTTGTACTAATCCCTCCGAGAATGCGCATTGACCGACTCGGAAATTTGCTACGCATTCCTAGGTAAGTCAAGGTGCGTGGGGGGGTGGGTGGGTGGGTGGGTGTGTGTGTTGGGGGGGGGGGTGGAATAGCAACTTGTTGGGTTCGGATCAGGCTAGTAAACACAAGTTAGAGGGGGTAATCAGTACTCATACCCATATCCTACCAAGACCTTGTTTTGGGTACAAAATCTAAACCCATAACCAATGTTCCGGGTCGGGTTTTCGGACTTCATTACCACCCCTTTCACTCAAGTAACCCGAGCCAAACCGACCCGACACGACCCGACCCGTTTAGTAAACAGGTTAAACGGGTCGGGTCGGGTCAACCCGCTTATTAGGCGGGTCGGGTTTGGGTTTAAGTTTTTGACCCGTTTATTAAACGAGTCGGGTTCGGGTTGGGTGTTTTGCCCTTAAACATATGTCTCAACCAGACCCGAACCCGACCCGACCCGACCCATTGCCACCCCTACCTCTGATTGAGTAAAGTTCAGAAATATAATAATCAAATACATTATATCATAGTAGTATTATTTTAGAAATACATGTGTGTGTATATATATATATATATATATATATGGGGGGAGGGATACTCTTACTCATGAGCACTTACTCATGAGATCTTACTAATGATCCCAGCCATCCATTGCGATCTTGATGGCTGGGATCAATTCTCTCCCTCTCTTAATCTCTCTCTCAATCTATAACACCCGACCCCAACCCCATCCCCTCCGGCTCCGGCAGCCTCTCGACCCCCCCTCCGGCAGCCCGATTCCCTCCTGTAGCCCCGCGACCCCCCCTCCGGCAGCCCTGACCCCTTCCCCTCCGGCTCCGGCTCCGGCAGCCCTCTAACCCCGACCCCGCAGCTCCGCACCCGCCGCCCCGCGCCTGCCCGTCGCCCCGCTCCGGCCCGCGCCCCGTGCCGGAGCCGATGGGGGGTCGGGGTCGGGGTGGGGAGGGGGTAGCTGTTCACATTTGAGAGAGAGATATAGAGGGATGGATGATCCGGGCCCTCCATCATGATCAGAACTGACAGTCCGAATCATTAGTAAGTGGCACTTGTAAGAGGCCATGAGTAAGAGTATCTGTCCCCTATATATATATATATATATATATATATATATATATATATATATATATATATATATATATATATATATATATATATATATATATATATATATATATATATATATAAAGAGAGAGAGAGAGAGGCATGCTAGGGCGCGGAGTGCGGTGCGTGCGGCGCCGCACCACAGCCGTCTGATGCACTGCTATGATGCGTGCGATGCACGCAGCGGTGCATCAGACGGCTGCGGTGCGAGGCCGCACGCACCGCACGCCGCATTTTAGCATTTCTCTCTCTCTCTCTCTCTCTCTCTCTCTCTCTCTCTCTCTCTCTCTATATATATATATATATATATATATATATATATATATATATATATATATATATATATATATATATATATATATATATATATATATATATATATAAAATGGGTTATGACATGTCATAGGGAGTACCTATGACATATGATGAATTAGTAATCCTAGGATATTTAGAATATTTTGATTTTTTACGAGGATGATCAATATATCTTAGATAGAACACCCATAAAAAATCAGCACATTCTTAAATTTCTAGGGGCATCAAATATGCTTTTCAATTTAATGGATAAAATGGATAGTCGATAAAGCTTCTAACATTTGACGCCCCAACAAGTTTTAGAATGCTTTGATTTTTTGTGGACATTCTATCTAAGATAAGGTGATCATCCTCAAAAAAATTCAGCACATTCTAGTATTACTAATTCACCGTTTGGCATAGAATACTCTTTACGACACTGTCATAGGAACCCAACCCTCTACCCTCACACCCCAAAACTCAGGTGGTAAGAGGAGGGTACACCAGAGGGTATATGAAGTGGATGTTAGGTGCCCCCCTTTCCGATGTGGCACTAACCGGTGGACTATCCCCCCTCTCCTCAAGCTAAGCACGCGGAGCGAGGCACAATAGCTAGGGGGGCGCAACCAGGAGAGAGCCCAGCTCTGATGCCATGTTAGAAGGGGAGAGAGCTAGGGTTTTGGAGACTGAAATGGTTCTCATTAGGTGGGGCAAAGCCCAAATATACACAAGAGGTCTTAATGCGAGACTCATATATGAAGACACTATACAGTAACCCAACCGTATATACATCATTGAACAGCTATATTTATCTATATTTATAATTATATATCTCTATTTATAACAGCTGCAGACTTACATTTATTTCAGTTGTCAATGAGGAAGTTTTGCATGTTAAATCACACAAGATGGATATTGAGTTTCAAGAATTTCCTTTTCACCAGCCATTTTATTCTCATTGCAGAACATTTACATACAAACCAGAGCTCTTCATGCAATAACCATCTGAACTTCTGACCAACAAATGTCTTATTAGGGCACCTCAAGTGGCTAATGTCGTCCTTGCGCAACTGTCAAAAGTGCAAGCCAAGATGTCACGATAATCACGGAGGATCGTGAAGTGATCGTAGACCTTTCCGTCCCTGCTTTTCTTGTACTCGAACAGCAGCGTCGAATGGTTGAAGGCTGTGAGCTTCACAAATCCATAGTCAAGGTCCTGAAAATAACTCCATTTGGTTCTGAAGGGGACGACATCAGACACGCTGGCTCCACCACCGCCAACCACTACATGGGTGGTTGCTGCAAAGGGACCACTGTAGAGGTGTGATCCATTGCGCACGCAAGTACTCTGCCAAGAAAGAAGAAAGATGATGAGTATCATTTAGCATTACTAGTAAGAAAACGTGGGTTCAGCTCGAGTACAATCGAGTATATTCAATCCAATGAAGTCATCAGCTCTTCTGGAGGAATCGAATGAAAGAAAACAGAAACTATGTCGTAACTAGGGAAAGGATCGATGTGGGTTAGTTCTCCAATGAAGTTATTGTAGTGAACTTCTAGATTTGTGACATGGGCTTGTTAAGCCTATGCGGATCATGGTTTGAGAGTTCGTCTGAACTCGAACCAGTTTGGATTTAGGCCAATTCGAACCTCCAAACCCCCATTATGCCCCAGAATAGGGACTGACTCAGATTCCATTTATATCATCATTTTTATTGGTTTGAATGAAGTATATGTAGTTAGTAGCTGTTCCATAACTCATGTATCACAACTTAGATCTGAAAGGACCGATTCGGATCCGAACAGGTGAATTAGACCCTAAATCTGATTAATTTTTCTGTTTGTGCTATTTTTGGCCGAACTGAAACCTAAATCCGAATCAAACCGGCTCTTTTTTTTTCCCCGTGTTCAGGTCTGAACACGAACCCGAATTCTCAAGTCTTCATGCAAATGGAACTAGCTTGAATGAAAAAAGGCAGTTAATAGAAATACTAACCTGGTAGACTGGGCATGTCCTCTCGTAGTTGTGAACGTGACCGAAGAAGGCAATGTCAACCTTATACTTCTGCCACAGTTCTTGAAGGCTCTCTCTTCCCATTGGTTCCTCAAAGGATCCTTCTTCACCGTAGAAGGTATCGGATGAGTAACCAAGAACCCGATGTGCAAGGAAGATCAGCCATGGCTGTTTGTGCCTATCAACAGATGAAAGGCAATGCTCGATGAACTTATACTGCTCGGTCCCCGGCCTCCAGTCATGCTCTGTGTCGGCTATACAGAAGCGGAACATACCATAATCTGTCGAGTACCTGGAAAAAGAATTACTAGGGTTTAAGATGAATTCCAGGGTCATGATAGCTAGAAGCACCAATGAAGGAGCTGCATTCGTGAAAATTGGGAAAATGAAAATACCCTCAATTGAAACTAAAGAATGGGGATTCACAGGTATGAGATAACATCAGTAGTCAATATTATGCAATTGACTTCAAGCCACTTAAGAACCAAAGTTCAGGAGTAATTATATCATGAAACATTCTCGAATATATATGTCTTGATCTAGGACATAGAGGTCTTGCACAATGATATTCATAGCAATTTATGATTGGAAAATTATTAGATGAAAGATTTAATCTCAAGAAAGGTACTTAATAAGATCTGTTCCAAAGCTGTGAGGTATGATAATAAACTATTAATCCAGTACTTAGGATCAATCTCTCTAAAAAAGGCAAGAAATTACTATATACTAGTAACCTTTGATAATATGATGACACGATTAATAAACTGTTAATCTGAGATAATAAGATTTTCAGAAAATCTTATGACAGATAGAAATTAATATGAGGAAAAGAAACACAGATGCAAAAATTTAAATGATTGACTATTTTATCTAAAAGGAGTTCTAAATCTAAGTGATCCCGTATTAATAAGAATTTACTGAAAGTAAAAAAGGATCCAGTAGCAGTATACCAGAACTTAGCTCTGTTCTCAGCAGGAACATAAAACATGGTTTCAGCCAACACACCACATTCCCCACCTGAATCCAGATTCCCATAGAAGGATCCCGTTCCAGGCCAGTCGCGCTCGTGGTTACCACTGCAAACACTGGAAACTTTATTTGATATGCAAAAAGGATAGAGAGCTCTTGCATGTTGACTGACCTTCCAATCATGTAAGGCACGGCTGAAGCGATGGGTTCAATTTGTGAAGTAAACTGATCCCACTGTGAGATGTACCCATTTGCATAGCAGATATCTCCAATATGGAGAACTATATCAATATTGTCCAAGTCATTGATAAGCTGGTGAGTAGTGTTGAGGGAGCCAGGTTGGAAGTCATTATACTCGTTAGAACCATCAGCCTCTGCCTGAGAGAGAGAGAGAGAGAGAGAGAGAGAGAGAGAGAGAGAGAGAGAGAGAGAGAGAGAGAGAGAGAGAGAGAGAGAGAGAGAGAGAGAGAGAGAGAGAGAGAGAGAGAGAGAGAGAGAGAGAGAGAGAGAGAGAGAGAGAGAGAGAGAGAGAGAGAGAGAGAGATGTATCAAAACACTGTTCTAAAATACATGGATGGAATAATGAGAGGTCTTTCTAAACGATAAATATAAGATAACAAAAACAGGGATTGGAATCAAAACAGTGTTCTAAAACCATTACCCAGTATAAGATGGACGTGAAAACCTACATGACATGATTTATCCAGGCCATATGCTATCTCCTTAAAAGAATCCAACAAAGGCCTTACCTTTCCCATATCACCAAATATAACAACGTGCTGTAAAGAGTTTTGTCCAGGGTAAGGAGATGCTCTGAAACTGTATGTCCGACTCCAAACATAAGAACCATTGAATAATTTGTGTCCGAGTTTGTAAGTATACCTGCAAGTTTAAGAATTACGGACATTATGGTTCATGTAATTACCTATAGAACATCTTTTCGTTCATTTTCTGAGTGGATGAAAACACAACATGCATTCAACTTTTTGGACTCGCAGGATAAGTTTAAATTGGACAGGAAGAAGCAGTAGAAGAGATAATGAACTTTGAATTGGGCCATAAGTCCTTCAGAAAACTTGTATGTATGAAACCAGGATCGCGCCAACCCACAGTCCGAGCAGGAGAACCTGTAAAAAGAAATGAAATCAAAGTAATTATAGTAAATAGAAACACACTCCATTAGTTTCCATATGGTTCAGGATTTAGATTTGTGCAATTTCAAGCTAACACGACCATAAAGGGCATTAAATCACAAACACCTACAGCTGTACTACATATGAGAATGTTTTAGGTCAATAATTGGTACACGTTAACCATTTCCGATAAAACTCTACCACATAAGTAGGGGACTTCTAAAAACAAACAAATGGGAACATTGAATGTTATTAAATTGATGCAAACCCAACACAAGTGAACTAGCCGATATAAAAGTCAGAAGCTCAATGTTAAAAGGAAAAATATAAGGTTAGTCCAGGGTTTTATAGATGTCTCCAATTCCATACCTGTGAGCTAAGATTGAGTCCTCGCAAATGTCCATGGCAGAGTATTCATTTAAATCTCTACATAACATCAGCTTTGGTAAACTATCTAGATAATGAAATCCTAAATAAAAAATTCAAAATGACTTTGTAAAATGTTAGATGAAGTAAATCGTTAACGACCAACAATGGACCTAACATAATAACATCTCCCACCTTTCCTAGGAGACATGCATGACAAGGTCAGACAAGTAGAAACTGAGGTCAAATGTTCAACCAACTTGTAAATCAAGTATGAATGTCACGTTAGGATCATTACCAAGTACACCAAGGAATAAGGTATTAAATTTATAAGAACTAAATGTCAAATAATAATTACAAAGACACATACAGATAAAAGACTAACTATGTTTTCTTTCAAAGGAATTCTATCTAATCATTTGCAAGGCAAATAACAATTAAATTGCAAGTGGACTAGAATCATGGATAGAATCCAATTGCAGAATAATATGGTCAGTAGGATTTTTGAAAGTGATTCAAAAACTAAAAATGAATCTTTTAGTTAAAAGTTCAGAAGGATCAATTGATTATTATTTTAGTATTCTAGAAAAAATTTCTTGAGTTAGTCAATAATTCCCATATACAAGTGAATTATAAAACACGGACACATACAAATCAATAATACAACCAAAGGAAGTTGATCATAGTTATATGCAACTCCATTTTTTGTCCAAAATATTCTCTCTCCTTTAACTAGTCAAGCACAGGATGCTTAATACCTTGAGAGAGCTGTGCTTTACTTCAAGGATATACGTTACATGAAAATAATATTAGAATCATAAAAAATATATGTATGAAAATGATTCGATCACTTTATTTCAGATAAAACTATACGAATATATATGAAGTTTTACTATCTTCCACTAATGATCTCTTTCTTCCATTTATTTGCAACTCTGTGTTACCTTTTTCTCACCATTCCCCATTGTCATCCAACCATACCTTTACCAACATTGATTGCCTCCACCTGCATGTACTCCTCGTGTTCCACTAGGGAAGAAATTGATTTAAAATAGGATGATAGAAGAATAAGATGTGTGCGTGTGTGTGCACGGGGGGGTAGTTCTCCCTCGATTCCTACTAGTCAAAGTTTCCTATCGGATGAGGCCTACTACGGTGGGCTCCGATATTCTTCTCCGTTCACTTATAAGACTAGCAATTAGGTTAGAGATCACCAGCCCTCTGATGCCCAAGTCAGGCTCACAGCAAGAAGGTGGAGGAGAGCGAATGGAGTGCTAGAGTAGTAGTATTAACTCACTGATTTCAAACCCTTTGCATAGTGCAACGGATGAGCATTTATAGGAGTTCCGAGGTTGGAGGTGTCGACACATGTCCGGGCACATGGCAATCAAGTGACGTTGCCTGATTAATGCAGTGACCTCTCCCCAAACCTAGATGTCGACAGGCGAGGGTGGCACCCGGTGCGCCTGACGCTTGTCACGCCGCCTGACACCTGGTGTGTGTTAGGCGACAAGCAGGCTCTTGGACTAACTTCTAGCCCTTAAGCTCTGGATGGCGCTAAGGGTGGCAAACCTCACTAGCCCACCCCAACGCCGCTCCCCTTAGCTTGGCAGGAGATCTCTAGGTCCTCGAAGGGGAGGGCGGATTAGTGAGGTCACCTATTGCTCGACTTCTTGATCGCACACACTGTCACCACCAAGTCGCCCAAAGGTAGAGCCTGTGTGGTCGTTGACCACCAAGGGCGATGCTATGCACATTCTTAGGGCGACTTCCTGGATGACGCCATGTTGATGCCATCTCTGGATGAGTTCCTCAACTCGGTCGGGCACCCGGATGACATCATGCCAACTCATCTCTAGGTGAGTCCTTTAGCTCAGGGTTGGCTCATTGATGATGTCATGCTGACGTCATCTTTGGGCAAGCTCCTTCAGCTTGGAGCAAGCTTCCGGATGACGTCATGCTGATGCACCATGTATGTTCGACGATCGGTCCTGTTCATAGCTTCCCTGACTCCATAATGGTGTTCATGGCATCGCCACTAGGTCGCCCAATTGTTGTTCCTGCATGGTCACCACATGTCTCACCCCTGGTGTAAACTCTCAAGTTGAGCTTAAGTTGGTGCCTTTTTCCTGTCAGATGGGATTTCTTTAGGTCTTATCCATAATCTTTGTATCCTTTGTGGTGCCACGTGGTGTACATCCATGCTACCACATGTCTCTTATCCATACCGCCACGTGGACGATGAGCGGGTGACATTTCGGGAACCTATATAAGGTGCAAAGTATAATGTCAACAGAGGATGTAGGAAGGTTATTAAGGTATAATACTAAAGTATGAATGGTCATTTGTATAGTAAAACATTTCAACTATCATTACAGGTGTCTTGGGACTAAGGATGGAACCAAAACTACTTCCATTCCTAATGAGCATAAAGGTGACTTTCTGATAGATCAAAAATAAATAAGACTTATGTTCAACAAAGCAAGACCATACCATCATTGGTCAAGGTTGGTTTAAGAGTAGAGTAATGACCCCATCAGGTGTCCCTTACTGTAAGTTGGAGGGTTTGATGAATATATCGCCATTAATCGGGCATAAAATTCACCTATCATGGGTGCCTGCCATCAGGCGGCCCTGACGCATCATGCCCACCACCTTTCGGTATGGGATGCCTAACAAGGTCAGTTCTCATAAGAGTATTGCTTCTCCAAAAAGTAGATGCTTATCTATGCCAATTAATTATTCATGTTAAGGCCTCTTACTAAAGAATTAAGCAAATGGTAAATAGACTCCTATTAGCTATAAGCAAAAAATTGAATTGAGATATGACAAATTAGATGTTAATTGAATTTTAGAACTATCATCTCTGAATACAATTTTTCCCTTCAATATCAAGTACGATTTATTTAGAGACTTAATGTGATTACTTAGTATAAAATTTTGAAAAGACTGTATCGATAAATGGTGGGGGTTTTAAAACACCAAAACTATGAGAGAACCAATGGGTGTATGAAGCACTAAAAGCTATGCAAAGGTGCATTTGCATTATTCAAAATCAATGGGAGGAGACAGAACAAATAGTAGCCCTTCTTTATCCCATCCCCATATCAATCCTAGCCACTCTTTATCTCAAAATCGTGCTTTATTATACAAATGATTTTTAACCATGTATACACATTCGTCAATCTACGAACATATATTATCACAAAATCAATCCTAACTGACTCCATGGCTTCCTCAATGCTAGAGTTGCAATGTGCCATATGGCCACATTTTTTTAGAAATCCATCTAGATGCAGGAAGGAGAGAGAGAGAGAGAGAGAGAGAGAGAGAGAGAGAGGGGGGGGGGGGGGGGGGGAGGCTTGACCCCTACCAGTTTATTAAAATAGGAAAAAAGGTTTGCATTGGAACATTAAAAAAACTGAAGAGATTACAAAAATGAAGAGATTACAAAGTTAAGCTTGTCTTCTTCCTCCCCTTGGAGAGGAGTCTTCCACAACTTCAGCAGAAAGCCAACAAGATTTAAAATGACTTCCTTCGAGGCTTGTTTGTTGCAAAAAACCCGGTTATCTCTCTCATTCCAAATACTCCAGTAAATAGCAATGACTAAGCAGTCCCAAGCAGTTCTCCAAGTCTTCTTAGTGTGATTGTTACTCCACTTGGTCCATAAGGATTTTAAAGAACCTGGTCTTCCTCTTATGTGAAGCTTTGATTTGACATATTTCCATATCCAAGTAGAGAATGAGCAATGAAGGAACATATGACTTGTGTCTTCCCGATGGTAACCACATAGATTTCAGGATAAGTCAGAAATATTTGGATGCTTCCTTCTACAGAGATTGATTCTAGTGAGAATATTATCCTGGATAACTAGCCACATAAAAATTCTCAGCTTTAGAGGAAACTCTAGTCAACCAAAAAGAAAAAATCATATTCAGCAAGTAGGGACATGAATAGAAGCACGTACCATACACTTGAGAGATGAACATGCATGACTGAAAAAGTTCCAGTGTCATAAAATACTAATAAAGGGAATTGCCAATAGATGGAGTTGCATGGTATCTGAGTTCAATTTTTGGTTGAAGTCTCGTATAATGTACAGAACATCTTATTTTAGAACACTATGGACCCATACTTTCCGCAAAACTGAAGCCTTCAATGAGAGTGGTCTGTTAACTATGACAACAATCTTCTTCAACGAACAACATTCTAAAACTATTAGTTGTTGAAAAATCTAGATGTTAACAACTTGAAATTGTCAAATGTCAATTGCTTTTGCTAACTAATCATTAGGGCATTCAGCCCATTTGGGTTAATGTTCTGTTTTCTGCATAAACATGCTAAGATTTCAATTAGAGGCTTCTAAAAACATTAGCAAATCTTACAAAGTCTGATGAGATGACCAAGAGGGTCAAAATACAACATATTTCAAGTGAACAAATTACAAATAATGAGTTATGGTTGATCAATCACCCTTCAGGTCAAGTTTCTCATGTGTGTTGAGAGACACTTGTATATACTGTCCACACCGATCCAGAGATCATCTCTCCAAGATTATCTCTCTCGATCCAGAGATGTGGCTTTCTCGACGACTCTTTGATTTCCTGGAATAGCAAGTAGCAAAAGAGTCTCCTGCTCTAGTATAGAGGCTAAGTATTGTGCGATACCCCAGACTGTTGTAGAGGTAGTTTGGCTACGCCGTCTCCTCTCTGATTTGGGTGTTGCATTTCCTACTCCTACTATACTTCATTGCGACAGCGTGCTATTCAGATAGCCACCAATCCGGCCTTTCATGAACGGACGAACACATAGAAGTTGATTGTCACTTTGTCCTTCATTTCTAACCCACTACTCTATCCCTTCCTTATGTCTCCTCTATTGAGCAGGTCGCAGACTTCTTCACCAAGACTCGTACATTTGCATGCTTTCAATATTTGCTTGGCAAACTCTCGACGATTGATCTGCTGTGAGTTTGAGGGGGGAGGTTAGAGATACTTGTATATACGGCTGTATAGTGTAGCATCACTGTATGGGCTTTATACTTTATACATATTCGTTTATGGTGGACTTATACCATCTGTGTCCATATATTGGGTTATTACCTGCAAGGAATATGCTTCATTCTATTCCAAAACCTTAACAATATGATATCTAAAATTTTAATGATGAAACAGATGGGCAGAGAAGAGGAAGAATTACAAACCACACATGCTGTTACGACTAAAACTCAGTGTCCCAGCAGGAGAGCGCATTTGGCCTTCTCCTTGTGCACCCCATTCAACAAAAGGTTTTGCCTCATTGATGCCATATCCACTTGTCCATGTCACAGCCATCTGGTAGCATATTTTGCTAGACCCATTAATTTGAGCGGAATAATTACGAAGAAAAGAGAAATACATGCTACTATGCAAAGAAACACTTTTTCTAATCAAATTAGCTGTATTTTCTTATATAAGGCTGTTAATGTATAGAGATGGGTCAGGTTACATGTACAGTCGGGTCGGGTTGTATGGTCATACATGTAAATATATATTGGGCTTGAGTCCCTCAATAGAGAGCATTCCATTCCTCTCCAAACCCTAGCCGTCATCTTCTAACATGGTATCAGAGCTGGGTTCACCGTCTCCCTCCAGGTGCGGCCCCTTCTGATTGTGCCTCGCTCCACGTGCTCCGCTTGAGGGGGGGTGTTGAGGAAGTCCACCGGCTAGTCCCACATCGGTAAAGGGGGCATCTAACGCCCGCTTAATATACCCTCTGTGGACCTACCCTTACAACCCGGGTTTTGGGGCGTGAGGGTATCTAACATGGTATCAGGCATAAAGCAGCATGCTAACTGTTAGATACCCTCACGCCCCAAAACCCGGGTTGTAAGAGGAGGTCCACATTGGGTATATTAAGCGGGTGATGGGTGCCTCTCTCACCGACGTGGGACTGTCCAATAACACTCCCCCTCACACAGAGCACGCGTGGCAAGGCACGATCGGTGGGGAGCACCCATAGTGGGAGTAGGAGCAGGAGACGGTGAATCCAGCTCTGATACCATGTTAGATACCCTCACGCCCCAAAACCCGGGTTGTAAGAGGAGGTCCACATTGGGTATATTAAGCGGGTGATGGGTGCCTCCCTCACCGATGTGAGACAATAATTTAAACCTTAAGGGACTCCAATTTCCAGGTACATGCAGCATACAGTGAAATTACAAGCTACATTCAAAAGAGACAGAAAATGCATGAGAGGGACAAAGGTACACATTTTGATTGCATTAAATGCATAAAGAATGAGGATGATGGATGGCTGTAAGAGATAAGACCAGGAAAGGATTGTGATAATACTTACAGAAGTTGCTGAATGAGTCTAATGCTAGGAAAATAGAGTTGGGAGAAAAACCATACATAGAGGCAACATTAGTAGAAAGAACTATACAATGGGGTTTGTGAGGCAATTTTAACAAAGATGAAGAGAAATAAGACTGCAAAATCCGTGTTGGCTTGGGTTCAAGAATCCTTAGAGAACAATTTGAAAAATGAGAGAACCCAATATGAAGGGAGTAATAATAAATCTATTAAGGAGATCTTGAAGAAAAAGAGAATCCAAGATTGAAGCAATAGTAGTGAGAAATCAATATTAAAGAAGGAATATGCTCACAATCACAAAAATTACCACTAAATCAAACCAATGAGTCACACTGAGTAGCTATGGAGGAGCGCAATAGAACAAAGGTTTAGATGTGTAACATGGATTGCAATAATAAAAATCAGTTTCATGCTGGGAAGGCAAACCATTATGTGGTTTTCTAGATGACTGATACTAAATTCAGAGTGAAGACGAAGAACCTAATATTGTCATAAATAATTTAAAAATATCTTATGATGCAATATCAAAAGAGGTTATACATGGGCAATGATAAAGAAACTACATACCAGAAGGGTGTATTGACGATATTGTGTACTGCAAAGAAGATGCATGTACAAACTTGTACAGATAATAGATCACCAAGATATATATCATTGCAAGCCTAAAGAACTTGAGGAGGCTCTAGCAATCTCCAATCACAAATAATAAGTAATTAAAAAGTGATTACTTTTAGGCAGCCAATGGTAGAATAAATTCCTACAAAGTAGAGGTCAGATTTTATTAAATTCAACCAATGAAAAATTCAGAAAAGTAGGATCTCAGAACCTTAAATTTAGGACATAACAATTGACTTCACCTTCATCTACTCCCTGCCCCCTCTTATTAACACATACTTCCTTTTCCTTTTCACAATGGCATTATTTCAACTATCCATCATCTCAATCATTGACTTCTAAAAATAATTAACTCCGAAGGCTTAATCTATTATCTACAAGGCAGCTGTAAAGGGATAAAATAAGGAAATATTAACTCAATCATAGTACTAGAATCTACCTAATACTAAGATCTAAACCTTGACCTAACCCATTCATAGAAGTTATAAACCCAAGAAAGTTACAAAAAATAGCAACAATAAAGCATAAAACAACGGAAATTTTTTTGAGCAGGCTTGAAGATTTGTCACATGACTAATAACAGTCCTAATGAAAAGGGTGCCGTGAATACAACTTGTGCAATCCGAAAGGAAGGGTAAACACAGAAGATCTTGATCAATTAACAAGAAATTAAGACTTCTGAGTTTGGAATCATATAGTTTATGTTTATTTTTCTTATGTTAGTCCCAGTTTGTTAGTATTATCACAAGTGAAATAGAAGCCTCCACCAAAAAAAACAACTTAAGGATCTATTCAGAATGAGACAAAATGTGAAAGTAAATGAGATGATTTACATTGATTAGTAGAAGAATAACAGCAATAAAGAAAGCTAAATGGACTTACCTCATTCCATGATTTTCCTTGAGCTATACGTGGGTAAACGGGTGCCTTTGGATTTAAAAAGGTCACTGTGTTTGAACTGGCTATCATCTTCGGCTGATATTTTAAAGAAAAGATATTTAAGTTAGCCTAGACCATAATTGAAAGAAAGAAAAGTTGCACAACTGTAATTTAGACCTCCAGATGTAACTCAATGAAAGAAAAGGATTTATAGTACGGAGACTGGTACGAACAAATTTTGCATATGAGTCTATAGAGTATAATTAATGGAGGTTGGGACTGAGATATAAAGCAATTATCCTTTTTTTTTTTTACTTGATGAATAAACAGAATTTCCATCAAATTCAAGAACTTTAGGGAAGGAGATCAAATTTAAAGATTAGAACTAGGACTTCCCAAATTTTATCACATAAGTTTGGCAAGACTTAATCAAATATCCACCATTAGTTTTGTGATATCCTGATACAAGTTCTATAAAGAGTTGCTCTTCTCAAATGGAGATGGATAGCATACCGATAACAATAGAAGCATGGAATCTATACTAGCTTTATGAATAACTTGAGGAATATCATACAAGAGTGGAATTGTTAGCTTACATTTAGCAGCCCGCCGGAAAACAATGCAAAAGAGAAATCCTCCCTTTGATTGATCAGTTGAAGTTTCAATGATCCCTTTCCCGTTTTGTAATAGTTAAGATTTGTGTAATTTGCATATTGGTACTGCAAAAAATTATGAGGCTTTAGCATTATATTCAAGAGAAATGCCACCTCTTTAAAGCAATATTGTTGGATTTAAATTTTAGCACAACAATAGGACATGATTTCAATAAAAAAAAAACAAAAAGTTAAGAAAGAAAAGACATTAGTACATAGACTAAATGAAAGAATAAGAGAGTGAGTACCAACTTTAATAGGGGAAGTGCATAGTAGTGGAGGCTCTTCCCATCGATTTTCGGATTCACAGATGGAAGCACTGAAAGGTTTAAGAAGGCATCAAATCAGGCCAAGGAAAAAAGTTCTTTTTTGGTGATTAGATCATAAACCATTACCTTAACTAAAGCTTGCCCATCATCTAGGGTGCCCTTCTCCTAATGAATCCTTCCTCATTATTCAATTTGTGATTTTATTTATGTTTTAGAAAATATTGGGAACGTAACAAGTTTGGGCAATCTTTGTTGCTAAAAGCACCCTAAAGAAGGCCAATAAACTGCTTGCCTACACTATGAATTATGAGAACCAAGATATATGATGGAAGAGGCTGTCAATTCCTTTTTTGTTTGTTAAGAAAAACAACTTCAAATAAGCTAGTCCAATTCTGCAAGAGAAAGCATTTGTACCTGAAATTCGCAGGAGAAAAAACTCCTATCCAATCATCATTTGATGGCTTTGGGTGGCTATATTCTAGAGTTACCCATTCACTATTTTGACCCTGTAATATACAAAGAAATTCATGAGAGTACTAAAAACAAACACACCTTCTCCTAATGGCTCAAACATATCATGCACAATCAATTTTCTGATCCATATAGCAAAACCCAATTGTTGGAGATTGTGAATATAGGATTTTGTTGTTGTGTATATTTATCACAATACAAACATGCTCTTTGTTGTCTGTTGACTATTCTTTCATTCATCATATCTATTTGTCATATTTGTAACGTTGGTATAGATGTGTGTCCTATAAACAAATTCCCAATGAAGTCTTCAATATTGATGGAATCTATGTGAAAAAAAATGAACCTAGTTCTTACCGTGAAACAATGGAGTTTCCTAACTATAATAATTGGATTGAGGCGATTGATGAAAAAATTTAGTTCAATGGTAAGAAATAAATGAGGGACAATGGAGTGGCAGAGTGCTACCAAGGCACAGATCTAAGGTCCATGGTTACTCTAATTCGGATTGGGGAACTCACAAGTCTCCATCAGGTGCCATATTTTTTTTATTTAGGAAATGTGTATTTTCCTGCGTTAGCAAAAGCAATTGGACATAGCTTATATCCATCAAAGCAGAATACATGTAGTGAGGTTACTCGTGAAGCTGTTTGGTCCTGAAATCAAATCCAAATATTTTGTGACATAACACTGGCCTTGTCATACTTCTAGAACCAAAGTTCCACAAGAAGTCTAAGCACATAAAAAGGTAATGTTGCGATGAATAATGAAAGTAGATGATTAGATTGCTGAAAGCTATACACCTATGAGGGATAAGCCGGTGGACCGCAAGATCAAACTAGTAACAAAGCATGCTTTTGTAATCATATCAATGAAATGGGGCTGTGATGTGTATGACAAGCAATTTATGCAGCTCGGTCTGTTGAGTTTCAGGGATGGTCATTCTCATATTGAGATGTATATATCTTTTCCCTTTTACACATGTATTTTCTCTTTTATTGTTATGTGGTATTCTGACCCATACATGACCTCACCTTGTTGTATACCTTTATATTCGACCTTGGAAGAGTCATTGTGAGTGTTAGTTCTTCTCCAAAGAGTCATTGTGAGTGTTGGTTCTTCTTAAAAGGCCTCCAATCTCCATCACTTGGCCTAAGATAGAAGGTATGAAGAGTGAGTTCTCTTTTGTGGCTAGATATCTAGTACCACAGTACGTTCATACTTTTCTTTCATACATACACCGGTGATAAAACGTCATATTGAGTATGCTTTGCGATCAAATTTCTCCTATACCTTTATCAGTTATTCATCATATTGGGATAAAAAGTTCCCAAACTTTTACAGTCAGAGATTCCACCCACAAAAGTCAAAGGGATAGGTCCCAAATGTCAAAACAAAAAGAACAAAAGAGAAGAAAGACTCAATTTTGACAAATGAATGTAAGAGGCCAAGTGATTTTCCAGACTTAAAAGTTAAAACCCATAAACTTGAAAAGGTATAACTGGATAAATCACCCAAAAGTTTAAACCTGAAGGCCTAAGATATGGCCAATATGACTTTGCAATAAAGCATTGGAAAAAATTACAAAGATGGAAAAACCAGCTAGGCATAAAAGAGACCACTAGGAAAAGGGGCAGAAAAATTCTCCAAACAATAAATAATGAAACTCTACCACTCATACATACTCTAGCAATTGTGAGAGTACAGCAGACTGAGAATTAAACGATCACAAGACAAGAAAACTAGAAGTAACAAATTGACCAACTAAAAGCTTATTTCATAAAGAATATGTTATTTACCATGCAAAGTGTCAATACGCCATTGATATGTAAAAATAAGTAATAAATCCATTTAGAGAAAGATCATGGTAATCTCTGTGTGGTATTGATTAGATGAAAATATAAGGAAACAACAAATGTATGTATATATATATATAGAGAGAGAGAAAACGGGATATGGGCTGACAGCTTATTTTCAGTTTAGGCTGTCACTGTCAGCCATCTGATTCTCATCCAGTGAAGGGCTCAGATTGTATATGTTGTCCTTTGATGAGAGAGAGAGAAACTCAACCACCGGCCCACGACCTCTCTCTTTCTCTCTGTTTCGCTGAGAGAGAAGACCACAGAGAGAGAGAGATCGGCTCCGCCTGATCTCTCCGCCCGCGTCCTCAACCCCCGAGCCCGCGTCCTCATCCAACGCCTGATCTCTCCGCCCGCGTCTTCAACCCCCGAGCCCGCGTCCTCATCCCCGACGGCTCGGCTCCGCCCGATCTCTCCGCCCGCGTCCTCATCCTCGACGGCTTGGCTCCGCCCGATCTCTCTGCCCGCGTCCTCAACCCCTGAGCCCGCGTCCTCATCCCCGACGGCTCGGCTCCGCCCGCTCTCTCAGCCCCCGAGCCCGTGTCCTCATCCCCGACGGCTCCGGCGGGCGGCGCCCCCCTCACCCTCGCGCTCGCGCTCAACCATCTCTCTCTCTCCCTCTCTCTCTCTCTCTCTCGGCCCCTTCGGCGGTGTAACCCCCTTCGGCTGTACCCCCTGACTCTGGCCCCCCTTCCACTCCGGCCTGGCTACCGTCGTGGTTGCGTGCGTCAGCGACGAGGCTGCCGGCGTACCCCCTGACTCCGATCCCTATGGATGCATAGGGGAAACAATGGGGGATGGGTTGGTCGACAGTAAATGAGAGAGGACTCTCATGGCTACTCCCTTGCGAGGGAGGATTCAACTAGACCTCAGTGTCCCATTTTGGTCCCTTTAAAGACTTGGTTGTTAAATGTTAGCTACCATTACATAGAAGGTCCCCCTCCTATCGAGTTTGCTCTTTTTTTTATTTCTTTTTGTCAGAAATCTGCAGTCCATGAAAATCTGGAATAAAATGGAGAAATCACAAACCAAGCATAGGAGTCCAATTTTAATATACTTCTTGTTCCTAGGTTAAACAGTTTTTGAGTCCTAGATGGATTGTAAATCTCCTTACTTGAGCATAAATAAGGACGAACTTCCATCCATTTTAAAATATAATATATGCATTAAATACATTTTTAAGAATTTGTTGATTTTTACAAGAAGAGTGCAATTTTGGCATTCAAGTTCTTCTTTCCTCTTGTTAGATACCCTCACGCCTCAAAACCCAGGTTGTAAGGGGAGGTCCACAAGAGGTATATTAAGCGGGTGATGAGTGCCTCCCTCACCGATGTGGGACTATTCGTCAACACTCCCCCTCATGCAGAACACGCATGGCAAGGATTCTCCCACGCGGAGCACGCGTGGCAAGGCACAATCAGTGGGGAGCACCCAGAGTAGGAGCAGAAGACGGGCTACCTCTGATACCATGTTAGATACCCTCAAGCCCCAAAACCCGGGTTGTAAGGGGAGGTCCACAGGGGGTATATTAAGCGGGTGATGGGTGCCTCCCTCACCAATGTGGGACTATTCATCAACACCTCTCTTTCACATTGTTAGGAGATGACGGCTAGGGTTTGAAAAGAATGGAATGCTTCTCATTGAGGGACTAAACCCAATATGACCCGACTGTACATAGAACCCGACCCATCTTTATATTAACACTCCCCCTTAAACTCACAGTCGATCATGAACCGAGAGTTTGCTGATAAAATGCCGGAAGCGAGCAATAGTCAGCGACTTTGTGAGGAAGTCAGCAGTCTGGTCCATCAAGTGAATGAATGGTAGGGAGATGGTGTGGGCGAGAAACTCCTAGCGAACATAGTGACAATCGACCTCAATATGTTTGGTCCACTCATGAAAAACCGGGTTACTAGCAATCTGAATAACACTCATGTTGTTGCAAAAGAGAGAGTAGGCTCAGAGATCACGACGCCCAAGTTCAGAAGGAGATGACGGAGTTAGACAATCTCTGTGGTGGTGGAAGCCATAGCCCAGTATTCGGCTTCGGCGCTGAAGCGAGCAACAAATTCCTGTTTCTTACTGCGCCAAGAGATGAGGGAGTCACCAAGGAACACATAGTAGCCGGTAGTAGAACGGCGAGTAGCAATATCTCCAACCCAATCTGCATCGGAATAAGCACGCAGTACCAGCGAAAATGTGGAGGAAAAAAATAGCGAACGAGTGAAGGTTCCCGTAGATAGCGAATAATCCGAAGAACCGCTCATAGTGAACAGAGCAAGGAGCCTGAACGAACTGGCATATAATGCCAACAGCATGGGCAATGTCGAGCCTAGTCATGGTGAGATAGACGAGCATCCCAACCAGCCTCTAGTATCGAAAAACATCCTGGAGAGGCTCACCATCTGTAGAAAGGAGCTTCAAATTAAGCTCCATGGACATGTCGGCAGTACGAGAGTCAGTAAGAACAACATCAGTAAAGATAATGGAAATGTACTTCTGCTGGGAGATCAACAGTCCACGAGCTGACCGGACAATCTCAAGACCAAGAAAATATCGAAGAGTACCCAGATCCTTCATCTCGAACTGACTCTGGAGGTGACGCTATAGTGGCACTGTCATCCTCGGTGATGATCATATCATCCACATACAGAAACAGAACAGCAATACCCTGACTGGAGGGGCGGATGAACAGAGCATAGTCAGAGTATCTCTCGACAAACCCAGTTGCCAGAACTGCACTGTGGAATCGCTCAAACCAAGCAACAAGGCCTGCTTAAGGCCATAGATAACCCGACGCAGACGACAGACATGGCCGGAAGGAGCAGAGATGCCTGATGGAGGAGCCATATACACCTCCTCTGAGAGGTCACCATGGAAAAAGGCATTAGTAACGTCCATCTGATGGAGAAGTCACCCTCGAGCAGCTGCCACAACTAAAAGGGTGCGAACGGTGGTCATCCGAACAACTGGAGCAAACGTCTCCTCATAATCAATTTCATACTCTTGGGAGAAGCCAGGAGCAACAAGGCGAGCCTTGTGCTGCTCAATGGAATCATCAGATCGAGTCTTGATCTTAAAGATCCATTTGCAGCTGACAAGCACCACGCTAGAGGGACAAGGAACCAAGTCTCACGTCTAAATCCATTGAAATGCCTCAAGCTCCGCTGTCATGAACTGTCGTTACTCTAGGTGCAAAACTGTCTTACGGTACGACTGGGGCTCCCGAATGGAGTGGAGAGCAGTGAGAAAGGCCTGGTAGGACGAAGAATAGGAAGCAACAACGAAGTGTCCAGAGATGTCAGGAAAGGCAGGCGTAAAAGCAGAGTAACCAAACATATCAGAAGAGTAGTCATATTTGTCAAGAGGGTGATGTTCGCGCGCAGGGTAGCACCGAACAGGACCAGGATCAGTGACCGGAGAGGTAGGAGCAGCTGTAGGCAAAGGAGTACCAGTGGAGACAGTCTCGGTGGGAGGTACTATGGAGCGACAAACATAGACACGCGTGACAGATGGTGATGGTGGAGGTGGCAGGGAAAGAAGAGGGGGAGGTGATGGGGGAGACGAGGGAGGTGGGGTGGAGGGGGCGAGGGAGGTGGTGCAAATGGGGGAGGTGGAGGTGAGGAAGGTAGGGGAGGCTCAACCGGGAAGGGCACAACCGTGGGCGTGGGAACAGGATACAGAGGTAGGAAGGGGATGGTGAGAGAGGGTGGAGGCGTAAAGAGTGACACAAGCGGTTAGGAAAGATCCCGGGACTCAGTGGAAAAGTAAGGGACATCCTCAACAAAGAAGATGTGACGAGAGACACGGATTCGGCAAGCCAAGGGATCGTAGCACCGATAACCCTTATGCTCCCGACTAAACCCCAAGTTGACACACCTAACAGACCTAGCAGAGAGTTTTGTACGCTCATGGGGAAGGAGGACAAAACACGTGTACCCAAAGGTACGAAGAAGAGAGTAGTCAGGGGATATGGAGTAAAGCCGCTCGTACGGTGCAAGACCAGAGAGGGTAGAGGACGGAGTGATGTTGATAAGGTGAACGGCGGTCAGAATGTAGAACAAAAGTAGAGCTTGTGTTGTCTCAAGGACATGTCGATGTTTGCGTTCGGCAACACCGTTCTATTCATGGGTGTGGGGGCACGACTGTTGGTGAAGAGTGCTGTGAGCCTGAAGGATCTCACGCATCTCAGAGGAGAGATACTCCCGGGCACAGTCAGACCGAAAGGTCTTAATGCGCCGATCAAACTGAGTGTGAAGCATAGTAGTGAAAGTCCTGTAAATATGAGAAATCTCGGAGCGGCGACGCATGAGATAGACCCAGGTACAGCAAGAGTAATCATCTATGAAGCTCACATAATAAAAAAAACCAATAAATGAGGCAACTGAAGCAGGATCTCACACATCAGAGTACACGAGATCAAAAGGGGCGTTGGAACGACAAACACTAGTAGAAAAAGGAATAGCAAGGTGTTTTGCTAATAGACAACCAATGCAAAATTGCAAACAGAGAGGAGGAAGGATACTCGACCCAAAGTGCTAGAGCGAAAAACGCTTTGGAGTCGATCACTGGATATATGACCTAACCTTCTGTGCCACAAATCGGCATCAGAGGTGACAGACAGAGTTGACGGAGTGGAAGTGGGAACCTGGAGTTGATCCAACTGATAGCGTCTCCCTACTCTACGACCCAGCCCAATTCTCTGATCAGTCAGCAAATCCTTCACAGAACAAGAGGAATAAGTAAATGTAACAGTCAAGCCAGAGTCATAAAGAGAACTTACAGTTATTAAATTAATGTTTAAAAGGGAAGCATGGTGAACATGAAGTAAGGTCAAGCGACCAGTGAGATCGGAGGCAGGGGTGATAAATCCACACTGCGAAAGAGGTACAAGAGTCCCGTCAGCAGTGCGGACCCCCAGGTGGGTGGGAGTAGGGCTACAATTCGTGAGTACTGAAGAGTCAGAGGTAAGGTGGCAGAAGGCACCCAAGTCGAACATCCATGCAGCAGTAGTACCATGAGTGGCCGATAGACCGTGATCTATCGAAGAGCTGGTAGAGGCAAGGTACTGAAAAAGTAGCTCCTCAATGTGTTGGAGACGGTTAGAGTAAGACCAAGGCTGAGCAAGAGGGGTGATAGGCGATATCGAAGTAGTGAGATCAGCGGTAGCAGCAGTCCCGCCATCATGGCGAAGGGGACCCTGACTATGTCCACGGTCGACTGATGTGATGGAGGGACGTGGCCTGAGAACACCGTCAAAATGAAGAGACGGAGGACTTGACGATCAGCCACTGTGTCCACGCAGTACGGGAGCCAAAAGATGCTGCAGGAAGCCATATAAACAGTCCCAAAGTTGTCCCGCTGGGAGAGAGAGGAGGGAGCGAGGCCTATCAACGCGAGATTGGTGCAGTGCAGTCTGGGCGGTCCGGCACAGGGGAGGTGGGCGGTCCAGCACAGGTGTGGTCATAGAGGAGACACGGGCAGGTGGAGGGAAGACGCATGGGGGCTTGGGCAGTGCAGGCATAGGGGAGACACAGGGATGCCGGAGGGAGACGCGGGCAGGTGTCGGGCAGGCGCAGGGAGGGCCTAGTCGGTATGGCACAGGGGAGGCGTAGGGGGGGCCTGTTCTGGGTCGGGTGCGAGCACATGGGAGGCGCAGTGGGGCCTAACAGGGGATTGGGGAGGGGGGAGGTGGCCTAGTGGTGTGGTAGGTGTCAGGGAGGTGCAGGGGGGTCGGGATCGGAGTGGGTCCGATGGGGAATGGGGATCGGAGTGGAAGGGAGGTGGGTCGGGAATGGACCAGTGGGGACTGGAGAGGAAGGAGGTGGCCGGTGGGGGTCGGAAGGTAACGGGGTGGAGGCGGGGGGGCGATAGGGATCGGGTGGGGGTCGATGTGGAGAGGGGAGGTCGGAGGAGGTGCAGGAACCAGAGGAAGAGGCTGAAGGAGATGTCGGTACCGGAGGAGGTGTCGTCGTCGCCTTCGCCGCGGGAGAAACCCTAGAGCTCCGATACCATGTTAGGAGATGACGGCTAGGATTTGAGGAGAATGAAATGCTTCCTATTGAGGGACTAAGCCCAATATATATGTATAATATAACCCGACCCGACTGTACATAGAACCCAACCCATCTATACATTAACACACATGTACTTACTGATTGTATGCGTTGATTGCTCAAGATCTTGGATTGTCTCCACATCCAGTTTGGTATCAAAATAGAAATTCTTTTCGTTCTGTGAAGAAGATCATGAAATGACGACAAGGCACGGATGGATGCCGAGTATGCAAGTTCCTAGAGTCAATCAAGCCAATCAAGGAGAGACAACCATGATGAAAAGACAAACACAAGAGCTTACCCCAGATGCAAAATCTACATGTGAGTAATGAGGAGAAGAACGAGGTCACGATCTCGAAAACGAATGCTCAGATCCATCATCCACTACAAGTATCCTCTGCCTTGTATTTCTTTTCCAGAGTATCTCATAGTTCCTTGACAGTCTTTGAGTTCTTGTAGACATCGAAGAACGAGTTCACCAAAGTATTGAGAATGCGTCCACAATAGGAGTAGTCGTCGGCCTCCCACTTCTTGTTCTTCCAAATTCATTCGGGTATGGAGTCATGCGAAGATAGATGATCTTCTAACTCTTCAGAAGGAAATGGACCTTTCGTTGTCAACACTTTAAATGAGATCCGTCAGATGTTTAAAGCCTTAGTGGAGGATGATTTGAGGCAGCTTTTAAGACATGCCATTTGGAAGGAATAGAGTTTTAACATTATAAGATTGGGTAACTGGAACGGCGTATAAACAGTGGAAGAAAATAGAAGAAATGGTGTGCCCAAGGCGAGGATCACTCTTTCCTTAAAACTCTGATCGTTCTAACAGGATTGGCCAACAATAGGACAAACAAATGAGTATCTAGGATACAATAGGTGGCTAGTATTGGGACTTTTCAAATTGCTATCTTGAGATTGGCTATCTTTCCTTAAAACTAGTTGCAATGGTTGGCTACTAGTCACACAGGTTAGCGACCCGACTTGCACTCGCATCCACAGCTGCACTCACACCCTCATCGAACTCGGATACGAACGCAACATATTGCAGCTCGGCTCGGCATGCTCACACACACTCGCGAACACATGTGTGTGTGTGTGTGTGTGTGTGTGTGAAGTTTCACTATCAAAAGACAAAAGGGATAAAAGCTTGAAATTTCCAACAATTCTTGCTTCAAAATTTAGGAAACAAATATTCCTCCGAGAACGAAATAAAAAATTAGAGAAGAAAAGCAATATCATTTAAGAATACCTCGAATCCAAGAACCAGGGGGGAAGCCCTGACATAAGCTGACTCATGAATGGCAAATACAGCCCTATGAATGGAAATCCTTGAAAGGGGTTGTTCCCCACTAGGCCTCCCTTCCCCAAAGCTCAACAGGCTCCAGATTATCGACAACATAACCAACTCACTCAACTTCATCATACCAAATAACCTGAAACTGTCGAATCAAAGAGAGAAATAACCATGCCTCCCAAGTTCCCAAAAAGTAAACTTGAAAAACCAAACACACATAAAATCTGATCCGACATGAACATGAAATGAACACGCAAGAGCTCCAACAATTAAGCAAAAAGTAGGAACCAAGATATCAACTATAAGCCGAAACCAATCACAGAAATGCTTGAATCAAACCTGATCATGATGAGGGCACCCACATGCAACTGATAAATTGAAGAGAAGAGTCATTTGGTCCACATGAGCGGAACCAGGATTTTCCCTTGGGGGGGGGGGGGGGGGGGGGGGGGGGGGGGGCAATTTGCAAAACAGTTGTTTATGAAAACTCTCAATTAATGATTCATGACATACCCAGAAAACCAAAGCAATCAAACTCACACAACAATATTATTGACATTTATTTTCAAGATCACATGAAAAAAAGCGAAACCCAAGGAATCTTAACAAATATTGGAATAAAAAGAAAAACAATACATTAATCCCCGGCTGCAAGGCATAGATCTTTCTATTTGTTTTCCATCAAATTAAATAATATATACATTTAATTCCAAGATCACATGAAAAAAAAATCCAAGGAATCTTAACAAATATTGGAATAAAAAGAAAAATAACACATTAATCCCCGGCTGCAAGGCATAGGTCTTTCTACTTGTTTACCACCAAATTAAATTTTAAAAAATGATACATATATACAAAAGAAACGGATGAACTTTATCACCAAAAAATATTAAACAACAACAACAACAACAAAAAAGCGGAAACAATACACAAATACTGATGAAGCAAACATGAAAATCCAAACATCTACTAAACCCATGAACTTATCATGAAATGAGATCAAACCCATTAAGGAATTCAACGAGGAGAACCGGAAAAAAAATATTAATACGGATTATAGTGAGGAAGACTAATTCACCTTCAGAGATGTGATCTTCAAGTCCTACAGAGGAATCCAATCCCCTCGATTCGAGCTCTATACCCACGACACCAAATAGTCCACACATCAGGACTACACTGTGATTGCTCTTCAAGTCCTATGGGATTTTTCAGCAGACAATCCCATTGAAACGCTATAAGAGCATCTCTAGATGACGACCCATCCGATGGGCCCCACCCAAATATGGATAATATCATCTGGAATTGCTACGTAGCCAACTAGTTTGCCAACTTTTGTGTTGTCAACTTTAGGTTTCGGACTTGGCCGGATCTGACCTGAACCGGACCCGTCTAACCCGAACAATGGGCAATCATGGGTAAAGTTGGTTAAAAACTGAGACGGATTTGAATAAAAAAAGATCAACTTAATTTCAATTTGGACGGAGTTGGACATCGAACGTCCCAACCCGAGGAAATGACATACTAGGGTTGAATGCTTTGGTAATTTTTTTTTTTTTATGAAAATCAAAATCTGTCTGCTTGATATTCAATGCTAAGAATTTGTTTGAAATATGTGAGGATATGGGTTGGACTTTATGTTTTCATTATGCAAATCAAAGATTGTTTTTTATGCAATTCTAAAATCTATTGGTTTTTTTTCCATCTATTTATATGCACAAGTATTTTTAATTGGGCAACCCGTCCATTATTTTATAAATTGGGCAACCTGAATAATTAGAATGGGCAAGTACGGGTTGGGCTTCCACAGATTCCCTGGATTCCACGGGCAAAAAAAAATGACACACTAGGGTTGAATGCTTTGGTAGTTTTTTTTTTTATGAAAATCAAAATCTGTCTGCTTGATATTGAATGCTAAGAATTCGTTTGAAATATGTGAGGATATGGGTTGGACTTTATGTTTTCGTAATGCAAATCAAAGATTTTTTTTATACAATTCTAAAATCTATTGGTTTTTTTTTCCATCTATTTATGTGCACAAGTATTTTTAATTGGGCAACCCGTTCATTATTTTGCTAATTGGGCAACCCGAATAATTAGAATGGGCAAGTACGGATTAGGCTTCCACAAGTTCCCCAGATTTCACGAGCAAAACGGATTAAGGTTTGTGCAAGTCGGGTTGGGCATGAACAGAACCCTCAATCCGCCTAATCGGTCCAAGTCGCACCCCTAGTCAACTTCAATGGCATCCCCCTAAGGCTCATCTCATGGCACCCATTGTTTCCAACAATAATGACCTGCTAGCACTCCACATCACGTGGAGTTGGCAACAAAAGTTGGCAAAGGCGTTGGCTATGTAGCATTACTAATGTCGTATGGATTGGGCAACAGGACACTCAACAAGACTATGGAGGTTGTAGTTATTGTTGGCGATCGGCAAGGAGAGATAGAGGTTGAGGAGAAAGTGGGCCCTCGCTTTCCTCTGGTTTCGTCTGGTAGCTCCGATGAAGAGATGGGCTCAGAGATACAGGCAGAGGATTGTGAGTCACATGCGGCTCCTCCTCCTCTGCCTCGATGGACGGATCTGTTCCGCGGCCCAGGCGGGGATGACGGCCCTCATGCGGACACCGGCTCCGATGGGTCGGTGGCAAGAGGCCCGTTTTGGTAAACGGAAGTAGCGGTGTTCATGGTTCGGGTTGGTTCGGTTTTTTGATAAATTTGGAACCGAACCGAAGTTGATCGGTTCTCTAGAAAATGGAACCGAACCGAACCATTTCTTGGTAAAAACCGAACCAAACCAAACCGAAAAAGTTCGGTTTGGTTCGGTTCGGTTCGATTCTGCAGGTCTTTCAAATTTCTCGTCATCACACCATGAGGCGTGAATGGTTGAGCCGCTGAGTTGGTTCGGATTTTATTTTTAAGCCTTTAACTTTGGGTGCTACTATTTACCCCTATAGAATTACTAGTAATAAGCTTAATTTTTCACTTTGAGATATTTCATAAGTTGAGATTTGGGGGTGCTAGTAATTATGTGGTAACACCCTTCACTTTTTAGTTTCATCACACCGTTGAATACTTGAAAGTTTTGAATGCACCGAATGGTGATAATTGGGGTCACCATCATGTAAAGTACAATATTAGTGAGATTATACACTGTATAGTAGCAACTACTAAGGTTATAGTACCCATGGTTCGGGTTGGGTTGGTTCGGATTAAAAAACTCACAACTCAGAACCGAACTGACCATAGCGGGGTTTTTTTTTTGGAACCGAACCAAACTGAACGGTCAAAAATACCCGATCCAAATCGAACCAAATAGACCGGTTTGGTTCGGTTTGGTGGGCCAACCCGAACCGAAGAACACCCCTAAACGGAAGGGTCAGGTTCGACTCGGTGGGCCTCAGGGAGGCGAGAGCACTACGGTTTCCGCAGGGACGGTGGCGGGTAACCGGGCGGTGCTGGTTACTTCGTCTGGTGCACCGTCACGCTTCAAGCAACCGCCGGTCATTCCCCGGCCCAAATCATCGGCTCACCCACCAAACAGCCAGTTCAAGCTGTGGTCTGGCCACGTGCATGTCACTCTGACCTAGAGGCCTTGTTTCCCGCACCACATGATGATCCCTTTCTCACTTCACGTAATTCGGCGGTCCCACCAAGGGAGTCAGCATGTGAGAACCCTACTGGCATTTCGTATGGAATGGGATTTCCTTTGGTTTTGGTTTATAATATCTTTCATTTTCGATCGTCCTGTGTCTCCTATTGTAAGAGGCTTATTCGGTAATATAGGATCCAGAAGTCCTTATCCTTTTTGAAACACGTGTTGACCAAGCCTCGGCTAGCTGGGTTTCGCAGCGTCTTGGGTCTGGATGGCTCAGTTTTTGTGTCGAGTCGGTTGGTAAGTCAGGTGGTATCCTTACCTTCTGGCGTGGTGGCCGGTTGGAGACTACCTTCCTCTCCTTCAATCACTACAACAAAGAGGTTTTTTGTCGACAAATTTTTTTTTTCTTCCATCGGTATAATATTGATTATTACCGACGGTATTAAAAATATCCGTCGGTATAAACCCAATTGAATTTTTTTTTTTTTTTTTGCTGACAATATTTATATACCGTCGGTATAAATATTTTTACCGATAGAAAATATATTTTATGTTGGTAAAATATTATGTTATGCCGACGGCAAATAAATTATCGTCGGCATTATAATTTTTTAATTATTTATTAATTATTTGATATTTTTACCAACGGAAGCTAAATATTCGTCGAAAAAAAGTAATATTTACCAACGAAAATATATATGACCGTCGGTATAAATCCTGTAAGTAAAAAAATTAAAAACCCGATTAGTTTTACCGACAGAAATTTAGGTTCCGTTGGTAAAAAACCCTGCGATTATTATCAGAATCTGATCCCCTTTTCTGTTTATTATCTCTCGATCGAATTATCCCTCCCTCGTGTCTCCGACCTCCCCTCCCTCGTGCCTCCGACCTCCCCTCCCGCACGCCACCGACCGGCTCCGCTGCTCCTCCTCCTCGAGGCCTCCCTCTTCTCCGCCGACGCCGCTCCTCCTCCTCCGCCGATGCCACTGCTCCGGCCTCCCCTCCGCCGACGCCGGTGCTCCTCCTCCTCCTCGAGGCCTCCCTTTCCCTCTCCGGTGAGCTTCTCCTCCTTCTCCCTCTCCGTTGAGCTTCTCCTCCTCCTCCCTCTCCCCCTTAGTTTATTTTGTTCCAAATCGCACCATAAATATATTATTCTGAATTTTTCAGAAATTTGGAGCAATGTGCTTGTATGCGCAAAAAAGGTACGGGTCGGCTTTATTGCACAAAACGAGATTACAATTGTGGCCGGGACCCGGGTTGCTCGGGTGTAGCGAGTCCGGGCTGCGGCGAGTTTTGATCAGGGGATTGTGGGAAAGATCTTCTGGGGGATCCCTTTGATCCGCGTCTCCACGTGGTGTTCGTGCGAGAGCTCTGAAGGGGCTGCCCAGGACAGGGGTTTTACAGGGAGAGGGTTTTGGAGAGGCTAAGGAATGTCCACCGTTGCTTTGTCCCTTCCGTGCTTCGCGCTTTCTCGGCTAGGGGGTTTTTGGCTTTGTTCCTCGGTCTTCGTGTCTTCCTCGTTCCTTGCTTGACCTTGGTGTCCTTGATCGTCGGTTCGCGGCGTCGATCGAGCTTTTGGCGTTGGCTTTGGCTTTTGCTTTTTGGCTTTGGCTTGGCTCCGGCGTGGCTCTGGCTTTTGCTTTGCTTTGGCGCTTGCACTTGGACGTAGCTGGGAGAGACTTGCGATGCTTTCGTTCTTCCGGACTTCGCGTCGTATCGGCTAGAACGTGCGGTGCTTTTGCTCGTGGCCGGCGTAGTCGCTTGGCTTTGGCACTTGCTTTGCTTTGGCGCGGGCTTTACTGGGGCTTTGCTTTGGCTTCTTGCGTTGCTTTAGCTTTGGCGTTTACTCGATCTTCTTCTTCGAACGACGTGGGCTACTTCTCCGGTGCTTCGACGGTTTGCGTGTCAACGGGACTTCTCTTCTTCTCCGGGCTTCTTTGGCGTGATCGGGGTCGAAGAATGCTTTCGAAGATGGTGGGGGTAGCACCGATCTCCGTGCGACGGTTGTAGCGTCGGCTTTTGTTGATGAAGACGACGGGGTAGTGACGCTTCAGATGATCTGTTCCAGCCTTTCTTCTTCGTGGATGGTGCAGATGTTTGTCGAAGACGACGTGGTGATGACGCTTCGCTTCTCTCCTCCGGGCTTTGGGGCTTGATCGGGATCGAGGACTTGTTGGAGACGACGGGGTAGTGCCGCTCCTCTTCTTCTCCGGGCTTTTGGGCTTGATCGGAGTCGAAGCTTGTTGGAGACGACGGGGTAGTGCCGCTCCTCTTCTTCTCCGGGCTTTTGGGCTTGATCGGAGTCGAAGCTTGTTGGAGACGACGGGGTAGTGCCGCTCCTCTTCTTCTCCGGGCTTTTGGGCTTGATCGGAGTCGAAGCTTGTTGGAGACGACGGGGTAGTGCCGCTCCTCTTCTTCTCCGGCCTTTGCTTCTGGCGTCCTCGGAGTCGAAGGGTTCTTCTTCTCCGAGCTTTCTTCTTCGTGAACGGAGTCGAAGGGGTGATCGTCGTGCGCAAGGGTCTTCACGTTGATGAGGACTTTCAGTAAGCCGATCCCTCGGGACAGGCTTGACTGTGCCTCGTGAAGCCTTGGGTCGATGAAGAAGCGTGCTCTCTTCTGCAGAGCTCTGGCGCTTCGTCTTCAATTTCTCGACCTGGCCTTGGTGACGGTTATGGTGTCGGCATCTTCTCCGGGCTTTTGGGCTTGATCGGAGTCAAAGGCCTTGTTGACGACGACGGGTGTAGCGCCGCTTCTCTTCTTCTCCGTGCTTTGGGCTTGATCGGAGTCGAAGGCTTTGTTGAAGGTGACGGGTGTAGCGCCGCTTCTCTTCTTTTCCGGGCTTTTGGGCTTGATCGGAGTCGAAGGCTTGTTGGAGACGACGGGGTAGTGCCGCTCCAGACGATCTGCTCCAGCCTTTCTTCTTCGTGGATGATGCAGACGTTTGTCGAAGACGACGGGGTGATGACGCTTCGCTTCTCTCCTCCGGGCTTTGGGGCTTGATCGGGGTCGAGGACTTGTTGGAGACGACGGGGTAGTGCCGCTCCTCTTCTTCTCCGGGCTTTTGGGCTTGATCGGAGTCGAAGCTTGTTGGAGACGACGGGGTAGTGCCGCTCCTCTTCTTCTCCGGGCTTTTGGGCTTGATCGGAGTCGAAGCTTGTTGGAGACGACGGGGTAGTGCCGCTCCTCTTCTTCTCCGGGCTTTGCTTCTGGCGTCTTCGGAGTCGAAGGATTCTTCTTCTCCGAGCTTTCTTCTTCGTGCACGGAGTCGAAGGGATGATCTTCGTGTGCAAGGGCCTTCACATTGATGAGGACTTTCAGTAAGCCGATCCCTCGGGACAGGCTTGACTGTGCCTCGTGAAGCCTCGGGTCGATGAAGAAGCGTGCTCTCTTCTGCAGAGCTCTGGCGCTTTGTCTTCAACTTTCCAACCATTTTTTCCTTCCCCCACCCCCTCTATTTATAGGCAAAGAGGTGGGGAGAGAGATATGGGAACTCTTTAATTTTAAATCCCTTTTGTATCTCTCTCATAATTACCCGGATTTTATTCATCCATTGATGACGGGAATAACATTTAATTGTTTTCCTTTTCTGGCGGGTGCAATTATGGCTGGATTTTGCGCACGAAATCGATGGCGATCGGGCGCTTCGTCTTGTGCGTCGGATCGAGGGATCGGCGCAGATCCGCGTGTGTGCAGACGTCATACGCTACCTCCCCCCGCGCATGGCGGTATTTTTTCCTTTTCTTTCTTTTCTTTCCTTTTCTTTTCTTTCCTTTTTCTTTTCTTTCCTTTCTTTTCTTTCCTTTTTCTTTTCTTTCTTTTTTTCTTTTCTTTCTTTTTTTTTTCTCCCTTTCCTTGCAGGGCCGGCCGGCCCCTCCATGGGGTTCGGTCCCCACTAGGGCCGGCCCTATAGGGTTCGGACCCTAGTAGGGGCCGGCCCCTCTTGGGGCGGGGTCCGGGTCCGTGTCGGTGCGCGCGAGTCGGGTCCGCGTGTCGGGTTTGCATCCACGTCTGTGCGCGCGAGTTGGGTCCGCGTGTCGGGTTTGCATCCGCGTCGGCACACGTAAGTCGGGTTCGGGTCCGACGAGATTCGTGTGTCTACAAATGCCCCCTCAAGGACGAGTGCGTCGGTGAGAGCGTGTCGGGTTTGGACACGTAGGAATCGTAGAGCGCTTGTCCTTGATTCCTTTTGTGGGCGGGGTTGGAGGAGCGCGGCTGAGGTGCGAGTTGCCTTCGCCGCCTCTCTCTTCCTCTTTCTTCTTCTCCCTTTTTTTTTTTTTTTTTTTTTTTTTTTTTTTTTTTTTTTTTTTTTGAACCACTGGAGCTCCAGCGGCAGTGGCAGGGTCGACCAGGGCTGCGGCGGCTGGGCACGAGGCCAGCGGCGTGCGGCGCGCAGAGCTGGGTGCCGGTGCGAGCAGCTGGCTGTGGCTCTTGCTTGTAGAGAAGACCCTCGCTAGGGTTTCGATCATCTTCCTCGTTGCGGACTTCTTTTGCTCCGAAGTTTGCACGGACGTCGAAGGTGGCCGCTGTACGGAGTTCGAGTGTGGCACGAGGGCGGCTGGAGTGCGAGGACGGCCACGGTGCATCTTAACGGAGGACTATTGCCCCTTCTTCGGTGTGGGAGTGCGATGGCGAGGCCGATTGTCGCAGCCGAGGTCGATGACGCAGGCGTAACGAGAGAAGGAGGCGGAGTCGTCGTGGCCGAAAGAGGTGTCGACGGCGCAAAGAGAGGAGGTGGAGTCATCGCGGGTCAGGTATGGCGACTCTAACTCCTTTTTCCTCCCTTTTTTTTTTTTTTTTTTTTTTTTTTTCTTTCTTTCTTTCTTTTTTTTCTTTCTTTTTTTTTCTTTTCTTTCTTTTCTTTCCTTTTCTTTTCTTTCTTTTCTTTCCTTTTCTTTTCTTTCCTTTTTTTTTTCTTTCCTTTTCTCTTCCTTCCTTTTCTTTTCTTTTCTTTCTTTCTTCTTCTTCTTCTGGTTCTGGTACGCGGAGGCGGCAGCAGCAACGGCAACCGGGGCAGCGGCGGCACGGGCGGCGGCGCGCGGGGGCGCAGGCGACAGCGGCAGCGGTGCGGGCAGCGGCGGCGGCGCGCGGGGGCGCAGGCGGCAGCGGGCGCAACGGTGGCCGGGGCTGGGTGGCCAGGCGCGCGGCGGAGCGGGTCCGGCGGCAGCGTGGCCAGGCGCGCAGGTGGCACGCGGCGCGGGCGGAGGCCGTCGCCGGGGCGTGGTGCCGGAGGTCGGGCAGGACGGCGGCGTGCGCGAGTCAGGCGCGGGGGCCAGCCACGTCGGAGTCGGGCGTGGGGGCCGGCGTGCGCTCGGGCGCGGGTTCCCCCCCGACTGGATCGGAGGAGAAGGAGGAGGCAGCGGGGCCCCCCCCCTCCTCTGCTGTCTGGTTCTCTTTGGGGGAGAGGAGGCTGCGGGCCCCGCTTTCCCTTTTTTTTTTTTTTTTTTTTTTTTTTTTGGGCCAAATGGGGAGGGGGCTGTGGTTTCCTCTCCTGACCGAACACAACACCTTTTTCTTTTTCTTTTTCTTTCTTTCTTCTTCTTCCCTTTTTTTTTTTTTTTTTTTTTTTTTTTCTCTCTCCTCTTCTACCGGTCGGATGCGGAGAACAACAGCAGTGGTGCATGGCGCAATAGCTGCGACACGGCGGCATCCGGCATGGGCGCGGAGTGCGACGCAGGCGCGGGCCGTGGCCGGGGCGCAATAGCGGTGTATGGTGCGGCACGAGGCGCGGTGGCCAGCTGGTGCGGCGTGGGGCCCGGAGGCCGGCTGGTGTGGCGCTTGAAGACGAAGGCTTCCGTCGGCTTGGAGACGAAGGCTTCTTCGATGCTTGGAGACCGTCGGCGGAAGAGTGCTGCCTGGGGTTGCACGAGACTTGCTCCGTCTTCCCGGTGTCGCCTCTTTTGTCGACGGCGGCGGCGATGGTGCTCGGCGCTTGAAGACGAAGGCTTTCGTCGGCTTAGAGACGAAGGCTTCTTCGATGGCTTGGAGACCGTCGGCGGAAGAGTGCTGCCTGGGGTTGCACGAGACTTGCTCCGTCTTCCCGGTGTCGCCTCTTTCGTCGGCGGCGGCGGCGATGGTGCGCGGCGCTTGAAGACGAAGGCTTCCGTCGGCTTGGAGACGAAGGCTTCTTCGATGCTTGGAGACCGTCGGCGGAAGAGTGCTGCCTGGGGTTGCACGCGACTTGCTCCGTCTTCCCGGTGTCGCCTCTTTCGTCGGCGGTGGCGGCGATGGTGCGCGGCGCTTGAAGACGAAGGCTTCCGTCGGCTTGGAGACGAAGGCTTCTTCGATGCTTGGAGACCGTCGGCGGAAGAGTGCTGCCTGGGGTTGCACGCGACTTGCTCCGTCTTCCCGGTGTCGCCTCTTTCGTCGGCGGCGGCGGCGATGGTGCGCAGCGCTTGAAGACGAAGGCTTCCGTCGGCTTGGAGACGAAGGCTTCTTCGATGCTTGGAGACCGTCGGCGGAAGAGTGCTGCCTGGGGTTGCACGCGACTTGCTCCGTCTTCCCGGTGTCGCCTCTTTCGTCGGCGGCGGCGGCGATGGTGCACGTTGCTTGAAGACGAAGGCTTCCGTCGGTCTTGGAGACAAAGGCTTCTTCGATGGCTTGGAGACGAAGGCCCTCTTGGCGGCTTGAAGACGAAGGATTCTTCGACGGCTCGTGAAGACGAAAGCTTCAGTCTTGGCGGCGAAGCATTCTTCGGCGGCTTGGAGCCGAAAGATTCTTCAGCGGAGTGTTATCGTCTTCTTGATGCGGGAGCATAATGACAACGGCACGGTAAAAAGACGAAGCCGAGTGTGGTGGCAATCGCCTGGCGCGAGGATGAGTCGGAGGCGTTGAAGGCCAGGGAAGGTGGCTCCCTCCTTTTTTTTTTTTTTTTTTTTTTTTTTTTTTTTTTTTTTTTCCGGAATTGACTTTACCTCTCGATCGGCCTTGCACTTTTCATATCCTTGCAAGATTCGTCCCCCTGAGTACCTTCCGAAGGCTGGCTAGATTATTGATGAGGTCAACCGCGGGTTTAGAGTTACTAGCGAGGTTGCACCTTTCTGGTAGCAATGTCAGCTTGAAGGACACCGAAATAGGCGTTCTGAAGAGGATGACGAGGCCACGAGCATCAATCAAGGAGTAGACTACTTTGGTTGTCTTTTGTTTGTCGATCTTGACCTTGATGACAGCTCCAGTGGTTCTTGGCTTTGTGGAGGTCACGAAGGCTGCGGTTGTTGTTTATGCGTCCGCCATTCTTCGGGTTGCTGCTTTTGACTTCAGTGGCAGTTTCCATCCTTCAGGTTGGCCTGAGTCTTTGCATGAGCCCGGTGGATTTCAAGGCAACGACTCTTTTTCTGCGGAGCAGATGCGCACCTTCTTTGGAGGGTGGCGAGCTTCATTGCTTACGACGGTCTTCGCTGGAGGACGCTTCCTTGGGCTTAGCTGCGACTGAGGGGGAGAGACGTCAAGCATCGCTTCAGAAGCTGGAGAATGCCCGAGCGACCAAGAAGACTTCTGGAGCAGAGTTTGTGAAGCAGCGGAAAGCTGGCGACGCATCGAGAGTTGACTGCTTCCCTACCCCTGGAGTTGCAGCGCGTGTAAGCTGCGGAGGGCGAGCCACTTCGGTGCCTTAAGGACTTTGACTTGCTACTCGTGCGTCGCTTTAGAAGCTGGAGTTCTGGGGAAAGCTCGAGCAACCGAGAAGACGTTTGGAGTAGAGCTTGCGAAGCAGCGTGAAGAGCTGACGAATTGCCTGGAGCGGGTGGAATGATCGAGAAGGCTGCCGGAGCGATCCTTGCGAAGCAGCGTGCATAGCTGGCGACGCGTCGGAAGTTGACGGCTTCTTTACCCCTAGAGTTGCGGCGCGTGTAAGCTGCGGAAGGCGAGCTGCTTTGACGCCTCAAGGACTTTGACTTTCTTGTCATCCTTTAGTTTGCTGACCGGATTGATGGTTATGCACTCACTTGCCTCTGGACTGGCCTTCTGGGACGACGTTGGGATGTTTCTTTTTTTGTCTGGACTGAACCTTTGTAGGTTGCCTACGTACCCTACTGAGAGGGATCAAGTCGCACGTAGTTCGTTTATTCACTTTTTTTTTTTTTTTTTTTTTTTTTTTTTTTTGGCAAGGGGGGTAACCTTGCGCTAGGCAAAGTACCTTTTGAGGGACTTGCCACTGGTAGGCAAAGTCGCCACTGGTTCGCAGCTATCGCCCGCCTTCTTCGCTTCAATATAGTTGGAAGTGAAGATCTTCTTGACTGAAGTTTTGATGATTGCTGGAGTTGGACTGGAGTCGATGCCCCGGCAATTTGGAAGGATTTGTTCGCCGCTTTTGCAGAGACGAGCTTGAGTCTTTGTCAGGCGATGTGGTATTGCAACCGAGGGTAGTGAACCCATGTGCACTGTACTTTCTTCGTTGTGGCTGGATTTGAACATCAACTCGGTGGAGTTTTGCCCCCGAGTGTTTTCTGGCTTGATTGCGAGTTGCTCAGAGCTGGTGTACTCGGAAGACTCGGTTGAGATCGAGACGTGCAACAGACCATGTAACGGTAGTGTTGTCTCTTGCAAAGTGATGAAGTCGGCCTCGGAGAATGATGACGCTGGTTCCTTTGCTGGAGTGGAAGGCGATCGTCCTGGTTTGCGAAGCCACTTAAGTGCGAGCCGCAGGACTGAAGCAGCTTGAGCAAGCAACGGACCGTCTCGCATCGAGCTTGATTTGAAGTTGACATGAGTTTTCCGTCTTGATGCTGGCGCTTCCTTGTTTTTGTGCACCATCTGGCTGGAGGATGTCACTGGTTTTGCAAGTTGAGAATTTTTGTCCATCGCAGCTGTTTTGACTTCCTGGACTTGTGGAGCTTTTGCTGGAGGAGCTTCTGCAACGAAGTCTTTGGCCTCGTAAAACTTGGCATCAGCAAGGTGTGCTTTAGCCTTGTTGAACAGCTTGTCGTTGGCAGCGCTGCTTCTCCCCATGCTTTCGATGTTGGTGTCGCTTTCTTCATCATCTTCCCGGAGCACTTGGTGGACTCCCATCATGTAGCAGGAGACCTTGAAGTCTTGATCAGCTTCAAGGAAGCAATTGGGAAAGAACTCCTGGAGTGTTGCCGGCTCTAGGAAGCTTTGCTGGAGGAGATTCTTCAGATTTACTGGTGGTACTTTGGACGTCTTTCTTCCTGGAGCTTCATTCTTTTCCTTGAAGGACTTTCTTCTGAGGAGTTTTCTTGTCGCCCGATCTTTCTCATGGTTAGCTAGGCGTGCTATCCTGTATCTTGATCGTCGTGGCCTTCTCCTTCGAGGCGCCATAGCCCATGTGTTAAGATCTTCCTCGCCAAGGTGAAGAACTGGTGTTGCGACTGAAGGCTCTTCCTTGATCAGAAGGATTTGCACTTCTAGAGACTGTACCGATTCATTTTCTGATCCCCAGCTGGTTGGCTTGATTTCTTCATTTGGAATCGAAGGAGGCATGGAGTAGAGGACATAGAAGTCGAGCTTACCTGATGGTTGGCCTAGCAGGTTGACTTCGGGGCTTCTTTGTTCGTCTCTCGCTTTGAGCATGTGCCAGGACGTAGCTTCGTTTGGAAGATGGAGTGCTTGCATGAGAGACGGTTGCCCCCAAGACAGTAAGGATTTGGCCCTAGGCACTGAAGAAGTATGCCGTCGTCGTCTTCCTGGACTGCCCCCTTTCTTCGAGTCATCAACAATGGACTGCCCCCCTTCTGCGAGGACCGACGGGGCATCTTGCAATTCGTCGTCCGAAGTAGAAGTATCACCGTTGTCGGGATCCATAATGGAGATATGATTGACGGCAGCCATGGGTGGGTGGGTGGGTGTTGAAACGAAGTCCTCGATTGGCATTTCCAGGCGATCGAACACTGACTTCTTCTTTGATTGTTTGACTGGCCCAAGCCTCTTGAACACGGATGTGCGTTTCCGATTCGACCAGTCTTTACCGCCCCTGGTTGGATTTCGGAACAAGGCTTGGCATCGAGCCCGTCGTCGTCTTCTCCTGCTGTTTGGATGGCTGAGGTAGGTGGAGAGTGCATCGGAGATTGTCGATCCTTCAGCTGCTTCATCTACCATCCTCGCCTCGATGTAGTTCGAGGTGAAGGTCTTCTTCGCTGCGGTTCTGATGACTAACGGAGCTTGACTGGAGCCGATGCCTCGGCGGTTCGGGGGAATTTGCTCTCCGTTTTGAAACAGTCGAGCTTGAGTTCTCGTCATCCCATGTGGAGTTGCTACTGGCGGAAGTGTGCCCATGGCGCTTTCCTCGTTGTAGCCAGCTCTAAACAGCAACTTGGCAGCGTTTTGCCCCCAACTCCCTTTCGGCTTGAATCCGAGTTGCTCGAGGTCTGCTGATTTGACGGGTCTACTCGGGTTCGGAGCTTGCGTCAGACTAGGTAGTGGCACCGTCATTTCTTGCAGAGTGATGACATTGGCCTGAGATAACGTCGGGGCCAGCTTCCTTGTCAGAGTAGAAGGCGATCGCTCGGATTTGCGGAGCCACTGAGGCGCGAGACGCAGGACAGGCACCGTTTGGATCGTCAACGGGGTATGTTGCGTTGCTCTTGGCTCGAAGCTGATGCGCATCCTTTGCCCAGGTTTCGGCGTTCCTTGGACCTTGAGTCTTGTCTCGTCAGAGGGTGGCACCGGATTCACGGGAAGAGGAGTCTTGTCATTCTTTACTTCTTCGATCTTTTGGGCTCGAGGAGCTTTAGCTGGCAGAACTTCCGCGACCAGGCCCTTTGCTTGGTAGAACTTAGCGTCGGCCAGGTGTGCCTCGGCCTCGTTGAATGGCTTGTCGTCCGCAACTATGCACCTCTCCACGCCTTCTTCATAGTACTTGAGGCACTGGTGCCAGGTGGATACTATGATGCCGTTCTCATGCAGCCATGGTCTTCCTAGCAGGAGACGATATGATGTCTGGTAGTCGATGATGTGGAAGAGGACCGTCGTATCTAGCGGGCCGATGGAAAGCTTCAGACGAATGATTCCAACGGTGGACTGTCCGCCCTGGTTGAAGCCTTGAATGACCAACTGACTTGGTGAGAGCTGGTCGTTGGTGATGCCGAGTTGACGCATCGTCTGGATGGGCATGATGTTGACGGCGGAGCCACAGTCCAACAGGATTCGGTTCACTGGCTTCTCCTTGATGTATCCCGAAACGTAAAGAGGCCGGTTGTGCAATCGCGTCCCGAGTTGCAGGTCCTCGTCTGAAAAGGTTATCGTTGCATCACACGAGGCTACAGCCTTGCGCTTCTGGTCGCCCTTCCTCTTCCTGCTGTAGCTATCCGGATCGGCCAAGGCCGCAGCCATTGCCAGGCGAGCCTTCTTCGGGAGGTGCAAAGCTTCTACGAGTGGCATGTGCAAGATTGCTTCGTCGTGAGAGGCGGTGCCCCCTTCATCGGAATCGTCTCCCTCATCGGTGGAGTCGCCTTCTTCAGAAGTCTCGCCTTCGTTCTTTCCTTCCGACGCCTCATGGACTTCGACCATGCAACAAGATACCTTGATGTGTTGGTCCGCTGGGAGGAAGTGATCCGGGAAGAACTCTTGCAAAGTTGTCGGCTCTGGAAGACTCTGCTGAAGGATATCGTCTCGGCTTGCTGGCGGCACTTTGAATGCCTTCCTCCTTGGAGCCTTGCTTTTCTTCTTGTAGGTCTTCCGCTTGTTGAATCCCCTCATCACACGGTCTTGTTTGAGCTTCTTTTCTTGCCATGGCTTTCGCCGCCGCGGTAGCATGACCCATGCTTCTTCGTCGGTGGATTCCCCTTCGCTAGGATGATGGTCGTCAGCAGCAACTGGCTTCTTTGATGACACTTGTTCTTCCGGAGGCTCTACTTGCTCATCTTCCGATCCCCAGCCGGTGGGCTTGATTTCTTCGATTGGAACGGATGGAGGCCTTGAGTAGAGGACGTAATAGTCAAACTTCCCTGATGGCTGGCCCAGCAGACCGACTTCTGGGTCTCCCTGCTCGTATCTTTCTCTAAGAGCGCATTGGGAAATAGCTTGACTGGAAGGGACTTGCTCTTCTCGAGGTTCCACTGGCTCGTCTCCCGATCCCCAGCCGGTGGGCCTGATTTCTTCGATTGGAACGGATGGAGGCCTTGAGTAGAGGACGTAATAGTCAAACTTCCCTGATGGCTGGCCCAGCAGACCGACTTCTGGGTCTCCCTGCTCGTATCTTTCTCTAAGAGCGCGTTGGGACATAGCTTGGCTGGAAGGGACTTGCTCTTCTCGAGGTTCCACTGGCTCTTCTCCCGATCCCCAGCCGGTGGGCTTGATTTCTTCGATTGGAACGGATGGAGGCCTTGAGTAGAGGACGTAATAGTCAAACTTCCCCGACGGCTGGCCCAGCAGGCCGACTTCTGGGTCTCCTTGCTCGTATCTCCTTTGGAGCGTTCGTTGGGATGCAGTATTGCCTGGAAAAGGTGCTGGCGTGAGCGATGATTGCCCCCAGGGCAGCGGTGTTTCCTCCTCGGAGAACGCAGGAGTACGTTGACGTCGCTTCGAGATTTTCGGCTGGGAAGTCGACTTAGCGATTGACGCTTGACGATTGAGGCGCAATTTGGGCATGCTTCGTCGAGCGGCAACGAGTACCGGCGAGAAGGAGCCGAAGGTGATGGACGTCATGTTGGTCGTAGCAACCTCCCCGGAGTCGATCTCTATCTTCCCTTGTTTAGCGAGTGCCATGATTCTTTCCTTGAAGACGAAACATCTTTCGATGGGATGACTCACCACCCGGTGGTATTTGCAGAAGAGAGGGTCGTCGACGCGATGCATCTGCTCGGGCCTCTTCGAAGGAGGAAGCTCTATCATCTTCTCTTGCAGCAGTTGGTCGAACATGGAGGAGACTTCCGAGTCTGGGAAGGGGTACTCCTTTGCTTCGAGCTCCTCGAGAGTCATCCTTTGTCTTGGCGGCGGAGGCGGTGGTATGGCGACTCCCTTCTTCTGATCCGGCTTGCCAACGATCTTGAGCGGTTTGGAGGTCGAAGCGACGTCGGCAACATTGACTTGTTTCGGTTTCGTTGCCGGTGGCTTGTCCTTCTTCTCTATCTTCAAGAAGTCCTTGTTCTTCGAGTCCCCGCGGTTTGCTAGGCTGAGTTCCATGTCATGAGCCCGAGTTGCGAGTTCTTCGAAAGACCGAGGCTTGATACCTTTGAGGATGTAGAGCAGACCCCAGTGCATGCCTTGGGTGCACATCTCGATGGCCGAGTCTTCAGACAAGCGGTCTCGTGAATTCAGCGCGAGGTTTCTCCACCTGTCGATGTAGTCGATCACTGGCTCGTCTTTCCTTTGCTTGACGGCGGTGAGCTCGATCATGCTGACGGTTCGTCTGGTGCTGTAGAAGCGATTGAGGAACTCCCTCTCCATCTGATCCCAGCTGTCAATGGTTCCTGCAGGAAGATCAACGTACCAGTCGAACGCGTTGCCTTTGAGGGTGCGGACGAATTGCTTCACCATCTCGTCGCCATATGTGCCGGCATTATTGCAGGTCTCGATGAAGTGGGCAACGTGCTGTCTCGGATTTCCCTTTCCGTCGAAGTGCTGAAACTTTGGCGGCTGGAATCCGACTGGGAAGCGTAGCTGCTGGATCCTCGTAGTGTAGGGCTTCGAGTATGCCGCCGTGATCGGAGGAAGGCCACTGCCGTGAGAACGCATCATGTCGGCTATCAACGCTTGGACTTGCTGAGCATTCATCGTTGCCGTTGCTGGAGGTTGAGTGGCCGCCGAGGCTGGCGCCGGGTAGACGACTTCCAATGGGACGGGAGCCGAGGAGAGCGCTGGAGTAACTGCTTGAATCGTCGGAGCGACTTCTGCAGGAGCGGGAGTTGAAGACGGAACTGGAGCGGCTACCGGAGAAGCGACGGGTTGGCTAACTGCTGCAGCGTCCTTTGCGCTTAGCTTCTGGAGCAGAGCGTTGATGTGACGATCCTTCTCCTCCATTAGCCGAGTAATCTGCGCCATGTGCTCGTTCATCTGCATGACTTGGAGCTGAAGAGCGGTCGGAGGGTGGTGACGGAGAACGTCTCGGTGTTGCATGTTCGCATCCTCGCCGTCATCATCGGAGACGTAGTTACGCCGACTTGCTTCTGGCTGATGATTGATGTTTGCCCCCTGCAGAGGAGGTGCAACGTCTGCTGGAGAACCCGAACTGGTTCGGGGTTGGGGCTGGTCCTCCCCAAACTTCTGGACATGGGCTCCAGGATCGAGGCTCGTTTCTTCATGCACCAGGGCCTCGTCGGCGCTTTGGCGAGCATCTTCGGTAGTAGCTTCTGGCACGAAGATGTCCGCAAGAGTCCGTGTACGCCGAGTGTAGACGCGCACCATTGGAGGAGCATCACCCTCCGAATTTACTGGATCACCGTGGCGGAGTAGAGGAGACTCGGCGATTGGTGAGAGGCTTGGAGCAAACGCATCGTTGTTCGTTCCGGCCATTGCAAACTTTAAGCAGCTTCTTCAACCATACGGATGAAAGGAGAAGAGGTCCCACCGGGCGTGCCAGAAATCTGTATGCGCAAAAAAGGTACGGGTCGGCTTTATTGCACAAAACGAGATTACAATTGTGGCCGGGACCCGGGTTGCTCGGGTGTAGCGAGTCCGGGCTGCGGCGAGTTTTGATCAGGGGATTGTGGGAAAGATCTTCTGGGGGATCCCTTTGATCCGCGTCTCCACGTGGTGTTCGTGCGAGAGCTCTGAAGGGGCTGCCCAGGACAGGGGTTTTACAGGGAGAGGGTTTTGGAGAGGCTAAGGAATGTCCACCGTTGCTTTGTCCCTTCCGTGCTTCGCGCTTTCTCGGCTAGGGGGTTTTTGGCTTTGTTCCTCGGTCTTCGTGTCTTCCTCGTTCCTTGCTTGACCTTGGTGTCCTTGATCGTCGGTTCGCGGCGTCGATCGAGCTTTTGGCGTTGGCTTTGGCTTTTGCTTTTTGGCTTTGGCTTGGCTCCGGCGTGGCTCTGGCTTTTGCTTTGCTTTGGCGCTTGCACTTGGACGTAGCTGGGAGAGACTTGCGATGCTTTCGTTCTTCCGGACTTCGCGTCGTATCGGCTAGAACGTGCGGTGCTTTTGCTCGTGGCCGGCGTAGTCGCTTGGCTTTGGCACTTGCTTTGCTTTGGCGCGGGCTTTACTGGGGCTTTGCTTTGGCTTCTTGCGTTGCTTTAGCTTTGGCGTTTACTCGATCTTCTTCTTCGAACGACGTGGGCTACTTCTCCGGTGCTTCGACGGTTTGCGTGTCAACGGGACTTCTCTTCTTCTCCGGGCTTCTTTGGCGTGATCGGGGTCGAAGAATGCTTTCGAAGATGGTGGGGGTAGCACCGATCTCCGTGCGACGGTTGTAGCGTCGGCTTTTGTTGATGAAGACGACGGGGTAGTGACGCTTCAGATGATCTGTTCCAGCCTTTCTTCTTCGTGGATGGTGCAGATGTTTGTCGAAGACGACGTGGTGATGACGCTTCGCTTCTCTCCTCCGGGCTTTGGGGCTTGATCGGGATCGAGGACTTGTTGGAGACGACGGGGTAGTGCCGCTCCTCTTCTTCTCCGGGCTTTTGGGCTTGATCGGAGTCGAAGCTTGTTGGAGACGACGGGGTAGTGCCGCTCCTCTTCTTCTCCGGGCTTTTGGGCTTGATCGGAGTCGAAGCTTGTTGGAGACGACGGGGTAGTGCCGCTCCTCTTCTTCTCCGGGCTTTTGGGCTTGATCGGAGTCGAAGCTTGTTGGAGACGACGGGGTAGTGCCGCTCCTCTTCTTCTCCGGCCTTTGCTTCTGGCGTCCTCGGAGTCGAAGGGTTCTTCTTCTCCGAGCTTTCTTCTTCGTGAACGGAGTCGAAGGGGTGATCGTCGTGCGCAAGGGTCTTCACGTTGATGAAGACTTTCAGTAAGCCGATCCCTCGGGACAGGCTTGACTGTGCCTCGTGAAGCCTTGGGTCGATGAAGAAGCGTGCTCTCTTCTGCAGAGCTCTGGCGCTTCGTCTTCAATTTCTCGACCTGGCCTTGGTGACGGTTATGGTGTCGGCATCTTCTCCGGGCTTTTGGGCTTGATCGGAGTCAAAGGCCTTGTTGACGACGACGGGTGTAGCGCCGCTTCTCTTCTTCTCCGTGCTTTGGGCTTGATCGGAGTCGAAGGCTTTGTTGAAGGTGACGGGTGTAGCGCCGCTTCTCTTCTTCTCCGGGCTTTTGGGCTTGATCGGAGTCGAAGGCTTGTTGGAGACGACGGGGTAGTGCCGCTCCAGACGATCTGCTCCAGCCTTTCTTCTTCGTGGATGATGCAGACGTTTGTCGAAGACGACGGGGTGATGACGCTTCGCTTCTCTCCTCCGGGCTTTGGGGCTTGATCGGGGTCGAGGACTTGTTGGAGACGACGGGGTAGTGCCGCTCCTCTTCTTCTCCGGGCTTTTGGGCTTGATCGGAGTCGAAGCTTGTTGGAGACGACGGGGTAGTGCCGCTCCTCTTCTTCTCCGGGCTTTTGGGCTTGATCGGAGTCGAAGCTTGTTGGAGACGACGGGGTAGTGCCGCTCCTCTTCTTCTCCGGGCTTTGCTTCTGGCGTCTTCGGAGTCGAAGGATTCTTCTTCTCCGAGCTTTCTTCTTCGTGCACGGAGTCGAAGGGATGATCTTCGTGTGCAAGGGCCTTCACATTGATGAGGACTTTCAGTAAGCCGATCCCTCGGGACAGGCTTGACTGTGCCTCATGAAGCCTCGGGTCGATGAAGAAGCGTGCTCTCTTCTGCAGAGCTCTGGCGCTTTGTCTTCAACTTTCCAACCATTTTTTCCTTCCCCCACCCCCTCTATTTATAGGCAAAGAGGTGGGGAGAGAGATATGGGAACTCTTTAATTTTAAATCCCTTTTGTATCTCTCTCATAATTACCCGGATTTTATTCATCCATTGATGACGGGAATAACATTTAATTGTTTTCCTTTTCTGGCGGGTGCAATTATGGCTGGATTTTGCGCACGAAATCGATGGCGATCGGGCGCTTCGTCTTGTGCGTCGGATCGAGGGATCGGCGCAGATCCGCGTGTGTGCAGACGTCATACGCTACCTCCCCCCGCGCATGGCGGTATTTTTTCCTTTTCTTTCTTTTCTTTCCTTTTCTTTTCTTTCCTTTTTCTTTTCTTTCCTTTCTTTTCTTTCCTTTTTCTTTTCTTTCTTTTTTTCTTTTCTTTCTTTTTTTTTTCTCCCTTTCCTTGCAGGGCCGGCCGGCCCCTCCATGGGGTTCGGTCCCCACTAGGGCCGGCCCTATAGGGTTCGGACCCTAGTAGGGGCCGGCCCCTCTTGGGGCGGGGTCCGGGTCCGTGTCGGTGCGCGCGAGTCGGGTCCGCGTGTCGGGTTTGCATCCACGTCTGTGCGCGCGAGTTGGGTCCGCGTGTCGGGTTTGCATCCGCGTCGGCACACGTAAGTCGGGTTCGGGTCCGACGAGATTCGTGTGTCTACAGTGCTCTTTTGATATTGATATTAGATCTTAATATAATCTAACGTAACTAAACTAGTTTCATATGGCTTCTTTACTATATTCTGTCTCAGATGAAATTTTCTAGGGTAAATTACACTTTGCCGCCCCCTGAAGTTTAGCTAAAAAACGCATAACCCCCCTGTAGTTTATACTGTTTCAAATCGCTCCCTAAAGCTTGAAATGTTAGCACAATACCCCATTTAGTCAACTACTTAATTCCCTCATTTGGTAATTTTTACCTTAACAAAATTGATTCGAATGGAGGCAAAATGTAGTTTTTAGACTATAAGGGGATTAAGTTTTTTTAAGATAAACTTCATGGGGGCAAACTGTAATTTATCCTAATTATAAGTGCCAGCTAGGCGAGTTGGTAAAGTCTCGGGAGGTTGGTATCCGAGGTCCGGGATAGATTCCCACTTACATCAAATTAAATAACTGGCAGGGGGCTGCCATAACCCACCCTCAAATGAAACATTTTTGAGGGGTTCTCAAAAAAAAAAAAAGACCTTATAAGTATAAGAAGACTAAGTAATGATAGGTCGAGTGGATTAGCTGGTATTGACGGGCAAGAAGTGAAAATTAAATGGAAGGCGTCGGAGATCAATGAACTTAAGCTCAATTTCAACCGAAGCAACGATATGAGAAGCAATGTTGTGGGAGTCGGCTATATTATAAGGGGAAATAGACGGAGCATTTAAGTTGAGGGAGAACTTTTGGAATAACTAAGAGTGGCAAAAGATTTTAGCTAACGGGACGAAGCTATGGATTGAGGGCAATATGTTCCTTGTTAATTTTAAATTATATTGATCACAAGTTGGAGGCTTAGTGGAGGGGGGACTCGCTCGCCGCAGTCCCAGACTAGCTAATCGAGGGTCGGACTCGATTGAAGTCAGGGCTTCGCTTCGAGCCAAATCTCGAGCCCTTGAATCCGACATGCACCGCCGACCGCCACGACCTAGGATCCCACTCATGCAAGATCTTCATGATCAATTGTGTAAGCTTGATGGAGAGGATTTGAGCCTGCCTTTCAACCTGCTGGACGACAAAACCATCCTTGATTTAGCTTCGGCTGTCGGTCTCTCCATCAAGGGGAAAGGCTCGGGATCGCTCCTAGCACAGATCCGAGATTTGGAAAGATCGAGGGCTTCTGAGCCTTAGGACTTTCGGTTTTTGTTTTTTCTTGCTTGTAGTGCAGGACAATTTTATTAGCCTGTGTTGGAAGTGGGTACACCTCGGGTGTCAGTGCCTCTTAGGCATTCTATGTACTTTCTTTTTATTTTAATAAACCGGTAGGGGTCTAGGCCGAACCCCCCCTCATCTTACTGAGAGGGATTCTCAAAAAAAAAAAAAAGAACACTCATTAGATCCCTTTAAGGGGAGGTCCAAAATGCATTTCATTCTCTCTCTCTCTCTCTCTCTCTCTCTCTCTCTCTCTCTCTCTCTCTCTCTCTCTCTCTCTCTCTCTCTCTCTCAAACGGTGACAGCAACAGTTGCGGCAAACAATAAAGACAAGAGGTAACGGCGGTGGCGAGCGGGTTCGATTGGTTCGGATTAGATCAAGGAATCTAGGATTCATCCCATGGCTTGTAGATTTTAGGTTTTAGGATTAGGTCTAGGGTTCACTCCATGGCATGTAGATCTTAGGTTTTAGGGTTCAGATTGGGTCTAGGGTTCACCCATGGCCTGTAGATCTTAGGTTTTAGAATTAGATTTAGGTTTTAAGTTTAGTTTAAAGGAGAGTGGCATGCAAATGAAAATTTGAAACCAATTGAGGGGTAATTTTGTCCTCTGTCCTTAGGCTTAAAGGGATCTTTTGTTTTGGACCGTTCACCAAGGGGTTAATTGCCATGTGTAACAGCTGTTCCGCTTAAATCTCATTCAAGAGGGTATTTTTGTCAAAGACCATCTAGTGTAATTTTTTGGCTCAACATCCCGGTTTGCAGAGAAACTTATGGAATGATACATTATTGTTCCCAATTTTTCATTGAATAAAAACCGGAACTGGCGGTTCTGGAACGATACCAAACACTCCCTAAGTACTATTTTCTTATTTCATTCGCTTCTATTAAACGGTATGCCTCCCTACTTTGGATTTTAAAGAAAATTTTGTTTAAGAGTTTTTTTTAAAGTTAATATCGATTGAGTCAGGTCTGACACAAACACACCGGAACTTGTCCAGCGATTTGACTAATCCACCGAACCGAACCAACATTTTTGGTTTGGTTTGGTTTGGTTTGGTTTGGTTTTTACAAATGAATGGGTCGGTTGGTTTCTTTATTTAGCTAACAACCTGAACCATTAACATCCCTAAGGGTCTGTTCTTTTAGTTTCCTAGGAAATAAAATAAAGGAAACAATTTCTGCAGAAATTCATTTCTGCAGAAATTGTTTCCATACCACTTAATTTCCATTGTTCTTTTAGCAGGGAAATAAAGGAAATAAATCAAACAAAGTGAAAATCTAATTAGATTTCCACTGTTCTTTATAGCAGGGAAACGAAGGGAAGAAATCAACCAAACAGATTACACAGCAACAAGGATGAAGAGTGCACAGCAACAAGGATTACACAGCAACAAGGATTACACAGCAACATCGTAAACCACTGTTACATAGCACTGCAGTCTTACCAAACAGCACTGCAGTCTTCAAGGATTACACAGCAACACAACACAGCACTGCAGTCTTCAAGGATTACACAGCAACAAGGATTACCAAACAGATTACACAGCACTGCAGTCAGAGTGATTGAACAATTTTGAAGTATCAGAAAATTTTCTTTGGCCCTGCAGTCAGAGTGATTGACAACTTTCCTACTCCATGAAATTTACAAAACCATCCCCATCTGTGTGCCAAAACTTATTTACCACAACTAAAAATTATCCTTCACTTACTGTTGAAGCCGAACAATTTTCAAGTATCATACCCACTTTCCATGATTTCACTTACTATGCCAAAAATCAGAATAGTAACTGCCTGTGTACTGTAAGTGAAGGATAATTTTATATCACAACATCAAAACAGTGGGTACTCCAAGCAACTTGGGAACTTTTACATCAAAAATCAAGCCAGTTTTACATCAAAATCAAAAGGTAGATACTATTCTGATTACCCACTGTTTTACATCAAAATCAAGCCAGTTTTACATCAAAATCTGAGTTTTACATCAAAATCAAGCCAGTTTTACTTCACTTGGGAACTTTTACATCAAAATCAAGCGAGTTCCCAAGTTCCCAAGTTTTACATCAAAATCAAAACAGTGATGTAAAAGTTCCCAAGTTTTACATCAAAAATCAAGCAACTTGTGCACCACTTTTACATCAAAAATCAAGCCAAGCAACTTGGGAACTTTTACATCACAACATCAAAATAAAATCACATATTCGCAAAACCAAGAGTTTGGAGTGCTCGATCATTATATTGAACATGCAATACTTCACATGAGCAAAGAAGTGCACAGTAGTACATCTGTAACACAATATATATGACAAGCATATGGCATAAGTGGTGCAATCATCAAGAAGAAATCATTCAGACTATAAATATTACTCAGGACAACTGCTCAATTAATACCATGTTCACAAAAAGATCATAGAAACGGGCACACAAATAAGCCTAAGAAGCTGATGACTAACAGTATCCTATATGATTAATTAAAAAGTCATTTGAAAAAATATTGGAATACTCAGGCAGAGCTAACCACGCTACTCCAAAAGTGGAATATCAAGTCGGAATGTGACCCAAAGCTTAACCGCAGACACCATTATAAAGTGACGGTGGAATACTTTAAGGCGAACAGCATGTACAGATACTAGTGACAGAAGCATTCTGCTAATAGGGACATTTTGAGGAAAAAGACTACAGTTTATTATAGAACTGGGGAGTTGGGGAACAACAGATTTTAACAAACCTGTCCTCAAGAGGATTAGAGGGTGATTTTTTGTGTTGAGTGCAATCGACAATGTGTTGAGTGCAATCCAAGGCATTCAACTCTCTGAGTAATATTTAACAATATATTTATGCACGGCATCATTCGAAACAGACTGTGATAATAAAGAAGGTAACAATATATTTATGCACGGCTCCTCTTCCAATAAATCAGTGGGATCTACAGTTAAGATAAAGTTATGCAGTGCACAACAAGCTAGTACAATCCTCCCTTGTACATCAATATCGAAATGAGGTTCTGTCCTCAGTATAGCCCATCTTTTCTTCAACATACCAAAGGCACGTTCAACAATATTACGCATTGACGAGTGCCTGTAGTTATACAACTCCTGTGCCTGTAGTTATACAACCCCGTTTAGTCAACTACTTAATTCCCTCATTTGGTAATTTTTATCTTAACAAAACTGATTTGAATGGGGGCAAAATGTAGTTTTTAGACTATAAGGGGATTAAGTCTTTTTGAGATAAACTTCATGGGGGCAAACTGTAATTTATCCTAATTATAAGTGCCAGCTAGGCGAGTTGGTAAAGTCTCGGGAGGTTGGTATCCGAGATCCGGGATAGATTCCCGCTTACATCAAATTAAATAACTGGCAGGGGGCTGCCATAACCCACCCTCAAATGAAACATTTTTGAGGGGTTCCCAAAAAAAAAAAAAACCTTATAAGTATAAGAAGACTAAGTAATGATAGGTCGAGTGGATTAGCTGGTATTGACGAGCAAGAAGTGAAAATTAAATGGAAGGCGTCGGAGATCAATGAACTTAAGCTCAATTCCAACCGAAGCAACGATATGAGAAGCAATGTTGTGGGAGTCGGCTATATTATAAGGGGAAATAGACGGAGCATCTAAGTTGAGGGAGAACTTTTGGAATAACTAAGAGTGGCAAAAGATTTTAGCTAACGGGAGGAAGCTATGGATTGAGGGCAATATGTTCCTTGTTAATTTTAAATTATATTGATCACAAGACGACTGAGATCCCTTTGTTGATTGACTGCATGGTGATGATGCAAATCTTAGGATTAGGGTTAGGTTTATGTTAGGGTTTAGGTTTAGGTTAGCGTTTAGGTTTACGTCTGGCCTTGGATCCATTTTTCTATTTCCAAAAGGATTATGTCTGGCCTTGGATCCATTTGAACCATTTGGAGTTAGAGCGATGTTCTATACTCCATATTGAGTCACCCAAATACTTAGATAATCGGTGTGGTTGGAGCAGAATCTCATAGACATTGTTTGAAATTACTGCAGGTATTGTGTGGGTAGATAGACGAAGATGTCTTCGATCGATAAAAGTTGAATGCGTAATTTGAATCGGATGAGCCAAGAGTACAGAGAAGAAATCAGAAAATTTCTGGATTTTACATTTGAGCATCTTGCACCGCTTGATGGAAAAATTGTGTGTCCCTATATAGACTGCGGAATGGTGACTAGAAAGGTTCGAGAGAAATATGATGTTGAAACACGCTAACTTATGATTTTTCAACGCTTAGACTCTAAATTAGTCAATCGGAGGGTAAAATCTTAAAATATCTACTAAAAACTTGCTCGCAAGTCCGAAATATGAAAAAACATCCAAATTAGAATTATCAGATGCAATCCGATGACGATCCGATTGAATCCAAACAAATTGTATAATCTGAAACACGCTAATTTAAGATTTTCAAACACTTAGACACTAAATTAATCAATCGGAGGGTAAAATATTAAAATATCTACTAAATACTTGCTCGTAAGTTCGAAATATGAAAAAACCATCCAAGTCTGAATTATCAGATGCGATCCAATTACGATCCGATCAAATCCAAACCAACTTTAAAATCCGAAACACGCTAACTTATGATTTTCCAATGCTTAGACTTTAAATTAGTTAATCGGAGGGTAAAATCTTAAACTATATACTAAAAACTTGCTCGCAAGTCCGAAATACGAAAAAACATCCAAGTCCGAATTATCGGATGCGATCCGATAACAAGTCTGAAAAAACATCCTAGGCTTGTTGAATGAGGATCACGACTTCCCCCTTTATTGTATCCCAGTAAGAATGGTAGAATACAGCTGGGTGCCCGTCTGGCCCAGGGCTTTTCATGGGTCTCATCGCCACAATAGTAGCTCTGATTTCGTCCTCTTCCGAAACTTTGCAAAGAAGTTCATTTTCCAATTGTGAAATCGAATTAGGCAGAACAAACAGGTCAAGAGGTATGCGGGCATTAGTGGATGAGCTAAATAGCTGTTGAAAATAATTTGTGAAACGAGTTGAGATAGATTTACCCTCAATAGACCATTCGTCTGACTCCATTTGAATGCCATGGACATGGTTCTTTCTTTGCCGATTGTGGGTAAAGACGTGGAAGAATTTTGTGTTTCAATCACCCTCCTAAAGCCAGTGGGTCTTCGCTCGTTGTTTCCAAAAGATTTCTCCCTAAATAACTAGAGCTTCGTGCTATTGAAGCAAGGCCTTTTCCCTAGCTAGCATATCGATGAACGCTGGCTCCTTTTGGACCGCGGCAATTGGTGCTTTAGATCATTGATCAAATGGATATTAGTAGAGTCGCCTTTAGCCCTCTATTGTCTGATAGAAGATTTCAGTCGATTAAGCTTAATTCTTAATTAAGGATGAGTCTCCATATCTGTCCCTGGGACGGGGCCATGTATTCTGCGTCATGGTGTTAAAGGAAGGGCTCTTGACCCACATAGCTTCAAACGGAAGGTTTTCTTGCGAGCTTTGGATTTACTCCAAAGATTGAGTAAGATGGGGCTATGATATGCAACTCCTTTGTATCCCAGGTCGACCAAACTAAATGGACAATTGAATGTGGTCCTTCATTTCTTTTCATCTTGAAGATCAACCGCTTCAAGAGTAATGTTGGACGGGCTAGAATTGAGATTCAAGATGTTTGAGAATCTCTCGAGGATCATGTCCACATTGTTTTAATCGAGCCCCCCCTCTCGTATAAGGGCTACTGTTGTTATCTTTCTCCATTGTTGAGAGAAGGGTTCAGTGGTTAAGCACCTAATGTGGGAGGGGGAGAAGAGGGCTGGGTTAAAAGATGTGGTGAAAGGGGTTGCTAAAAGACCGAATTTGCCCTCCCCTTTCTTTAGACTCTCCCAAGCAATGGTGGAGCGCGAGCAGTGGTGGCAGGGACGAGCATGAGTATCTGCGGTGGAGGTGAGAACGAGCAGTTGTGGCAGATGTGGGCGCGAGCAACAGGGGTTGCTGCGGCTGAGGCAGGGTGTGGGACCTCGAGTTGCAGCTGCTCGCCACCACCGCCCCGACGGCGGCGAATATTGGAGACAAGAGATGGGCCGCAGACAGAGGGGTTCGGTTCAGATTAGGTTTAGGATTAGATCTAGGGTTCATCCCATGGCCTGTAGATCATTGAGTTTAGGATTCAATTTAGTTTAGAAATAAGTGACACGAAATAAAAATTTGAAGTGTGTTACTGATATATGTAGCTGCCCACTTTGGTGGGATACATCTAACCGATACATCTATCCCTAATCCCTAGCTCTCTATATATATGTTATGAATAAACAAGAGGCTCTCACGTATTCGTGAGAGAGTAGTCATCATCCCGAGTGCAACCATCCTTCCTTCTCCCCTCTCTCTCGTAACACGTTATCTGTTGGTTGTGAATCCCTGGCAGAGGCCCGCAGCGGAAGCAAAGTGAAGGTCCGAGGACCGTGAGCGGTGTGCGTTACATATCAAAAATTTCATCGAAACGATCTACATATGCGTGTATGAAACTAGCATGGCAACTACTCGAACCCCTAATGACGATCTAACGCAAAAGAACAATCTAGCATGAATGCATGTTCTAATTATGTTAGATCTACTTGTTAGAGATCATACCTGCGTGCGGAGTCTTTCACCGCGACAAATTTCTTCTTTGTCGATGGAGACGGGCTACGGATCTGCTCGACATAGCTTCGGTACGACGGCCATAACTTTCTGCTCCAAACTCCGATTGGGCTGAAATTTGGACTGCAGGTAGCCAACTTCGAGACGCAACTTTTCCAATAAGTTTCACATCATTTGGACTTCTATAGCTCCCGGAATCGCAGAAACAACGTTGATTTTCTGTGCAGATTCTGGACAGCAAAAGGTTGCGGGAGACTCCTTCTAGTTCACCCGATCTCACACGATGCACGGCACCTCGTCGATGGATCTCTGAGTGACTCCATACGACGAGCCTTCTCCTTCTACGAAAACACCATGCGAGGAAGACGAGTCGCCATCCAATGGCGCAAGCGAGGGAGAGAGAGACGAGAGAGGAGATGCGAAGAGAGAAGAGGGGCTTTGGTTTCCCCATGGCTTGCATGGCCGGCCCTAGGGCTTGCCCATGCTACTAATTTCGTGCACCCTCTCTCTCCTTCTCATATATATAGCCGGCCTATCCATATGGATAAGGACAGTATGGATAAGGATGATTGATTCAAACCTTATCCCTATATATCTCTTCTTTATCTCTATCCTTTCCTTGTTTTCGAAACGGTCAAAACCAGCCCGTTTTCTGCGCCTCATAACCGGCCCCTTCATCGGAGGCAACAACCTCCCGAAACTAATGGGGCCGGCCTTGACCAGTCTCTCAACACTTAGGGCCGGCCCCCTTAGTGCATAGTGGCGCATGGTATGACCAAAACGCCCTTATGCCACTAGTTGACCGTTCCTCGTGTACGAGACTTTACAAGGCACACATAAGTGAAGTGCACCAGTGATTTCACTATTCTCTGAGGTTCCCGTAGGGTGCCCCTAGTGAAGTCAACTAGTCAACTCGCAACATGTCCCGGTGCATCGCACCCATGTGGCAAAGTCCACTTATGGCAAGGAATTGCTACATGCGTCTCTGCACTAACCTAGGATTTCCCCTTAGTGCACACACGTAGCTACGCATCTACCGTGCACTAGTGTGAAGCACTCACGGAGCGTATGCTTGGACTTCTCGCTTCCTCTAACTACGTTCTGTGTTTCGAGGAGATGGTATAAGAACCGTACATAATGTCGATAAGGTGGAACCTTCAGGGACCAGGGTTCATGGCTTCCAACTCAGACTCGATCGACACACTACCCGAGTGTACCATCGATCCTCTGAGTCCGAGTTAACCTGCGTAGCCACCCAGAGTGCGACGCAGGCTGCACTCCAATCCCCCCGGACTTACTATATTCTCCCACATACCCCTGCTCTCCGCTTAGTATGGTAAACTCGCTGTTCCTCCACTGGTGCCATGACGCAACTCGAGCGGTGGAGAATACCGTCAGACTCGAGTGCTCATATGACTCGGTTCCTTCCAGGTTGACCACGTACATCGTACCTCCGATAACTCTGCCGAGTAACCGGATCCGTCACCAGTCGAACTGATGACCACCTGGCCAGGGTTTAATACGACGTAGGTCAGACCAAGGAACGCACCTCCCGTTAGGGGTGTGGATAGCCTGCAGGAGTGACATGCTGATGCAACGCCAGCCGGGTAACCCAGTACACCGTGGTTTTGGATCACTGCATCCGGATCCTCACACATTGGTGCGCCAAAGCACCACACAACTGGTTAGTCCACCAGACATGGCTCCTCAGGGTTTAGGACCGTTTTACCCTAAGCAGAAACACGGTTTAGTGCACCGGTGTCTGCTCACCGATCTGTGCACCGTATTGGTTCCGTTCGGCCACAGACACTGTGCCTGGTAATGACCGTGGTGGAGACACCCACGCTCTGTCATCCCAACAGCTTAACCTGATAGGGCGACCAACCCTAATCAGAGCTGCGAACGTATTTAGGTTACATGGGACCAGTCCCTTGAGTCTCCCACTCAAGAGGATTACCATGTAGCCATGGCTCTCTGTTCTGTAATCAGAACACGTACTAAGGTACGTACCTAGATGCAATCTTATACTATCAACCATACATAGCTAAACTATAGGTTTTTTACGAGCTATAGACCTCACCAATTCTAACAATCTCCCACTAGGTCTAACGAGGAATAACGGTGTTGAGCTCTGTAGCTTCTACATGCTACCCAAAAGCCTTTGCAGGAATTCCCTAATGGAATTGGCAACATTGTCTGTAGATTCCACCTCAGTACCGCTACTTGCATTTCCTTCTATAACTGTCAGATCAAGTGAAGTTTGTACTTGATGGGTTTCCCCTCACGGTGGTGCCTAGTCTCCTTGGACCTTGCTTACCGCTCTTCTGTTGCAACAACAGATAACTGAGCTTCTGGTACGCGTCCCAAGTTCTCTAAGAACTTCCTAAGCCTTACCACCTGATATATTACCTAGCACGCAACAACGTGCTAAGCCTCTGTGGTAGAGTCTGTGATTCACTCTTGCTTCACACTCTACCAACTACCGCTTCTAATCCCAAGATAAAAATAATCCCTGAAATCGATTCTCTGGAACACACATCTGACACTAAAGTTAGATCCTGTGTGTACAATCGATATCAGGACCTGTGAAGTGCAAGCTAACTCACAATCCTTACTTAACGAGGATTTCTGAGTATACCCTTCACATCGGTCCAAAGATCTGGACCCGGGTTCGACTGAAACCGACCCACCTTCCTGCTGCGCAATAGATATCTAGCCTCGTAAAACGAATCTGGCTAGAATCTTATCTTCATGCGTAGCCTGTGACAGCAAGAGAATCTTGCTCTGGTTATCTAGAGTTACCTTGATTCCCAGAGCATAACTCGCCTCACTATGGTCTTTCACATCGAATTGTGATGACTACAAACCTTTACCGTAAATAATATTCTTACGTCATTTTCAATCAGTAGGATATCGTTAACGTAAAGTACTACGTACACCCTTGTAGCTTTTTCACCTTTCTTGTACCCACTTGGTTTATCATCATTCTGATCAAATCCGTATGAGCAGATTTCCTTGATCAAAATATATATTCCAACTTGGATGCTTGCATCAGTCCATAAATGGACCTTTGCAACTTACATCATATATGTTCCTGACCTACTGACACAAAGCCTGGGGCGATATCATCCATATGTCCTTTCCAAATTCCCGTTAGGGAATAACTGTCTTGACATCCATCAACCAGATCTCCCAACTATAATGGGCTGTGATGGATTAAGAGGATCCGTTATAGACTTAGGCATAGCTACCAGTGAGATGGTTTTGACATAGTCAATCCCTTCTCCTTTGGTAACTAATCTAGCTACTTAAGTCTTAATCGGGTGCTCTTCTAATGCACCTTCTACACCCTGAAGGGTGATAGTGCTATAAGTGTCAAGACTATTCCAAGGGACATTGATGCAAATTTGCCTCCATGGTCTTTTGTCAGTCAGAGCTGTCGGAAGCTCCCACTACTTCTTCGTAGCTCTAGGGATCATCCTCCTGAAACTCTGGATTAACTATCAAAGTTTCTCCATAGTATCTTTCAGGAGCTCTGATAGTCCCACAATGACGAGGTGGTGGTGGTACAAAGGAAGCTCCCACTACTTCTTCGTAGCTCTAGGGATCATCCTCCTGAAACTCTGGATTAACTATCAAAGTTTCTCCATAGCATCTTTCAGGAGCTCTGATGGTCCCACAACGACGAAGTGGTGGTGGTACAAAAGTGAATTGTTTCTACAGTACCTGGTATACTAGTTTCTTGTATCATCTACTCCCACTACGTTTTCAGATGCGCACTCTCTACCAGTACCCAGTAGTTCACCCAGAACTACCTTACCGGTAAACTTATGGTCTATAATATAATCCTGGTCTAGGTAGATGGTATTCGTAGAAACGATTACCTTCCAAACCTCAAGATCATAGAACAGTCCACCTTATGCCTCCTAAGGGTAACCTACAAACAGATATACTTGGAACTACATCTCCATCTCATCCCTCTTGTCCTTTTGCACAAGTGCAGGATAACCCTATATCTCGAGACTCTATAGTGTCAGCTTTCGCTTAGACCATAGCTCTCTATAGGTCTGAGGCACTGATCTAGATGAGAGAGAGTTTCAGATATAAGCTACTGTTTTAAGGTACAACCCCACCAAAGGGTGGGTAGTACATTTGGCAATATTCATCAGACTACGGACCATGTCAAACAGGGTCCGATTCCTTCTCTCGGAGACTTTATTCTGACGTGTCATCCTTGGAGCATTTAACTGGGAGCTAATCCCATGCTCCATCAGGATCCTATGGAACCCATCCGATAGGTTCTTGTTTCCTCGATAAGTCGAAGAGACTCCTATCGTCTGGACGCTCTTGGAACCATAGACGTCAAAATTAACTAACTCCCATACCTTCATGGCCCTTTTAGTTATTCTGCCTTCCAGATTACACTCATAGGTTAAAAGGATCTCCGATGATTCTGTGAACAGAAACTCAGCCTTCTTTTACCTCTGAATTTATCTGAGGAAGAATATCTAAATCAGAGGGGTCACAAATGGGATAGCTTCTCCAAAGGATTTAGATGAATTTCAATTAGACGCTGCAGCTGTCATGAAATCTATTTCCGAATTCAGATTAAATACAAAGAGATTTTTCTGATCTATTCCTCTAACTATGAAGCTATCAATTTAGTCTAGGATACACACCTACGGTGCTATCTAAAACTAAAAAACTTCATTTACTAAGGAAGAAACAGAACTACATCTCTAAAAAACAAAATCTGTATTTCGGAAAAACTAAGACAATCATATCTAACAGCTTCCACAGCGGCTTATGACATCAGTACCTATGTTAGGATTACTTCACTATAAAGTAGCCTTCTGCTTTCCTTGAATCTCTGTAGACCCGAAGTCTACATTCTAAGAAGCATAAGAACTGCTACTAGATAGCGACTCAAATCCTAACATTCTGAGGCCATACTCAATCTTCAAATACCCCCTACACTCGCCAAAGCGGAAACACTTCCGTCCTTAGCGTTACCAGACTTAGGAGTCCACACTAGTTTCTGCACTAGAATAGTTTTCGATCTCTTATAAGTTACTCCCTTAGGTTCTTCTAAAGAAGACCTAGGTTAAGCACTAAAGGCTTTGCCTTTAATCTTGATCCCATCCTTTGTCTCTTAGAAATCTCTTTAGAAGTTCTGCGTTTGTCATCTCTAGCTTGTTAAAGCTAAAGTCTCTGACAACGCCTTCGAGGTTCCAGACAAGGATGCAAGACAGACGTCTTCCACCACCTCGTCATCTGGTACTATGTCTTTGGAATCTAGTTCGATCTGGAACTCAAGTATGTATTCCCGAACAAACATACCCTCAGACATCTCGGTACCGACAAGTATCTTGGTGGATAAGCGATGAGTCTACCGACTTCGCCTAGCAGACATCTTATGCAAGTAAAACTTTATTAGAGAAGACCCGGCATATCTCTGACTCGCTTCTAAAGAGTTGTCCGCAAGTCTGCTATAACATAGCTGATGAAGACCTGATCAACACCTTCAGTTCGTATCCGTTTGGGACTTGTTAGACGTTATTTCAGTTTTTGGCCGTTTTTCCCTGTTTTTGGCCTTATTTCAGCATGCAGTTTTATTTATGTTTTTGCCCAATTCATGGGGGATGTCCATGATCTCATCCGAGGGCTTTTCGGATTGAATCCGGGTCTTCTCGGGTGAGTTTCAGCATTATATTAATAAAATTATGGGTGCGTGTGTTTGCGGGGTGCCGACGGACGAGATTAGATCTCGAAACCGACGGTTAGATGGCGAAATAACACCATTTTGATGACGTGGCAAGTTATGGGCTTCATAGGGTTGTAATTGGGCTTATCTTAAGCCCAATAGGGCTTCACCATAGCATTACCGGCCCCCCCTTTTGGCTTTCCCGTGAACCGAGCGCCCCCCCCTCCCTTGTCCGCGCGGAAGAAGACCCGGCCCCACCATTCCGTCCGTCCCCTCTCTCCTCTCTCTCCTCTCTCCCTTGTTTCTCTCTCTTTTCTTGCCTTTCTTGAGCCTTTGAATCCCCACCATCTGCCCTTATTCCCCCTTTGATCCTAGCCATCAAAATAGAAACCCTAACTCTACAAGAAGATGAAGAAAGGAAGAAGATTTCAGATTTTTGATAGTTGCTGAATTTCGTGCCTCTTCGTGAGTGCTCCCGGGCGAGACTCGAGTCCCCGACCCTCGCCGATTCCACGACTTCGCCTCGTGAAGGCTTTGGGCTTCGTTTTCCGAAGGTTCCGGCTTCTCCCGACGTCCGGCCTTGCTCCGTGTGCAGGATCGTCGGCGCATCCTTGCAATCGACCCACGGCGGGAAACCCCAGGCAGTATCTTTCCTTTTCCTTTATTTTCCCATCGCATCCGCTTCGTTTTCATTAGTTTCCATTGCCTCCGCTCCGCATCGCAGCCGTCATCATCCTTTTCATCACTAGTTGAAGCCATAACTTTGCCTATTTATTAGATTCGCCATATATCGTCTGTCGGTAACCCTAGCAAGCATTCGTAACCTATTTTAGTGAAAATCTGTTGCATGCCTATTGTCCAATTTACATATCTATTGCTGCGATTGACCCTATTATGTGCTGAAATCAGTTTTTTTGTGATAGTATTGCGCTCTTTAATTGTTTTAAGTCTTAACCCTGCTTTATGTTGATTGCATAAACTTTAGAACTGCATAAGATAACTTTTGGTTGCTGTCCTTTTGATCTATACGTCGCTATATTGATAAATAAAACCTAGTCATTGACCAAAGAAAACCCTAAAAGGGTTCAGGATTGTAGTGTGCCTTATTGGTGCCTGCATCAAGTTGGTATCAGAGCTCGAAAGAACCTGTTCGGTTTCTTTTGAGTGCTGAATTTCAGCAAACCCTAATCTTTTCTTTGCTGATTTTGCATAGGTCATCGTCTTGCGTGCTTGATTTGCATTTAGTGTTAGGTTTACGTCTAGCGTTAGGATTGCATCGTGTATCTGACGCCATGTCCTATCGTCGCGTCCGATCCCATCCTTATTCGCTTGACCCACTAGATACCCACACCTATAAACAATTTGTCAGGCTATATAAATCTCTTGAGCCATGTCCTACCCTTTTCCCGAGATCTTCGATGGAACGTAGATACTCCTCTTCGATTCGAGATCAAGCCCATGACCTGGATCTATCTTCTAAACCTTTTGTTCAATGGGTTTTACGGAGTCCTTCAGTGCCAACCTTGAAAATCAGATATATCGAAACCCAGCTCTTACTTGATGATATTGAGGATGAGTTGGCATGGAGGGAGAAGCAGAACCAGAGGCTTGCCCGATACAGCAGGCCACCACCTCCAGCAGAGCCTCCATCTCCTGTGGAGTACCCGGTTCCACCAGTGGCCCCACTTGAGAAGCAATTGCCTCCTGTGGAGCTTCCTCGGCCAATGCCTACGGAGGAGCCACCTCTTCCGTCAGCGACTACAGAGGAGTTCCTTCCGCCTTCTCCAGTGCCTACAGCGGTGCCACCTCCTCCTTCAGTGGCTTCAGAGGAGCTCTTTCCACCTTCAGCAGTGCCTACAGAGGAGCCACTTCCTCCGGTAGTGACTACGGAGAGGCTTCTCCTACCTTTCACAGAGCTTACAGAGGAGACACCTCCACTTGCAGTTCTTCCTACAGCAGAGACACCCATGGAGCCTCCGTCTTCCGTGGAGCTTCCACCACAGCTACAGTCAGAGCCAGTTGAGGAGCTTCAGACAGCTAAGCCACTTGCGCGCTTTGACTTTGTCGGGACTGACCGACCACCTACAGCTCGTGCGCTTCTGTTTTTGTACTTCAGTACCTTCTGGCCCTCGCTCGACGCCAGCACTCCCTTCGCGAGAGGCCCAGAGGTTGTTGACTGCCCGAGACATCACTTGTTGGGAATTCATCATCAGATCCAGACACAGCGACGTTCCCACGGTGGTGGTCTCCCTCCTGCTACCGGCGATGTCTTCCGGCGTAAACTCGAGGACGAGTTTTTCGCAGCGGAAGCGATTGATGAAGACCTGATCAACACCTTCAGTTCGTATCCGTTTGGGACTTGTTAGACGTTATTTCAGTTTTTGGCCGTTTTTCCCTGTTTTTGGCCTTATTTCAGCATGCAGTTTTATTTATGTTTTTGCCCAATTCATGGGGGATGTCCATGATCTCATCCGAGGGCTTTTCGGATTGAATCCGGGTCTTCTCGGGTGAGTTTCAGCATTATATTAATAAAATTATGGGTGCGTGTGTTTGCGGGGTGCCGACGGACGAGATTAGATCTCGAAACCGACGGTTAGATGGCGAAATAACACCATTTTGATGACGTGGCAAGTTATGGGCTTCATAGGGTTGTAATTGGGCTTATCTTAAGCCCAATAGGGCTTCACCATAGCATTACCGGCCCCCCCTTTTGGCTTTCCCGTGAACCGAGCGCCCCCCCCTCCCTTGTCCGCGCGGAAGAAGACCCGGCCCCACCATTCCGTCCGTCCCCTCTCTCCTCTCTCTCCTCTCTCCCTTGTTTCTCTCTCTTTTCTTGCCTTTCTTGAGCCTTTGAATCCCCACCATCTGCCCTTATTCCCCCTTTGATCCTAGCCATCAAAATAGAAACCCTAACTCTACAAGAAGATGAAGAAAGGAAGAAGATTTCAGATTTTTGATAGTTGCTGAATTTCGTGCCTCTTCGTGAGTGCTCCCGGGCGAGACTCGAGTCCCCGACCCTCGCCGATTCCACGACTTCGCCTCGTGAAGGCTTTGGGCTTCGTTTTCCGAAGGTTCCGGCTTCTCCCGACGTCCGGCCTTGCTCCGTGTGCAGGATCGTCGGCGCATCCTTGCAATCGACCCACGGCGGGAAACCCCAGGCAGTATCTTTCCTTTTCCTTTATTTTCCCATCGCATCCGCTTCGTTTTCATTAGTTTCCATTGCCTCCGCTCCGCATCGCAGCCGTCATCATCCTTTTCATCACTAGTTGAAGCCATAACTTTGCCTATTTATTAGATTCGCCATATATCGTCTGTCGGTAACCCTAGCAAGCATTCGTAACCTATTTTAGTGAAAATCTGTTGCATGCCTATTGTCCAATTTACATATCTATTGCTGCGATTGACCCTATTATGTGCTGAAATCAGTTTTTTTATGATAGTATTGCGCTTTTTAATTGTTTTAAGTCTTAACCCTGCTTTATGTTGATTGCATAAACTTTAGAACTGCATAAGATAACTTTTGGTTGCTGTCCTTTTGATCTATACGTCGCTATATTGATAAATAAAACCTAGTCATTGACCAAAGAAAACCCTAAAAGGGTTCAGGATTGTAGTGTGCCTTATTGGTGCCTGCATCAAGTTGGTATCAGAGCTCGAAAGAACCTGTTCGGTTTCTTTTGAGTGCTGAATTTCAGCAAACCCTAATCTTTTCTTTGCTGATTTTGCATAGGTCATCGTCTTGCGTGCTTGATTTGCATTTAGTGTTAGGTTTACGTCTAGCGTTAGGATTGCATCGTGTATCTGACGCCATGTCCTATCGTCGCGTCCGATCCCATCCTTATTCGCTTGACCCACTAGATACCCACACCTATAAACAATTTGTCAGGCTATATAAATCTCTTGAGCCATGTCCTACCCTTTTCCCGAGATCTTCGATGGAACGTAGATACTCCTCTTCGATTCGAGATCAAGCCCATGACCTGGATCTATCTTCTAAACCTTTTGTTCAATGGGTTTTACGGAGTCCTTCAGTGCCAACCTTGAAAATCAGATATATCGAAACCCAGCTCTTACTTGATGATATTGAGGATGAGTTGGCATGGAGGGAGAAGCAGAACCAGAGGCTTGCCCGATACAGCAGGCCACCACCTCCAGCAGAGCCTCCATCTCCTGTGGAGTACCCGGTTCCACCAGTGGCCCCACTTGAGAAGCAATTGCCTCCTGTGGAGCTTCCTCGGCCAATGCCTACGGAGGAGCCACCTCTTCCGTCAGCGACTACAGAGGAGTTCCTTCCGCCTTCTCCAGTGCCTACAGCGGTGCCACCTCCTCCTTCAGTGGCTTCAGAGGAGCTCTTTCCACCTTCAGCAGTGCCTACAGAGGAGCCACTTCCTCCGGTAGTGACTACGGAGAGGCTTCTCCTACCTTTCACAGAGCTTACAGAGGAGACACCTCCACTTGCAGTTCTTCCTACAGCAGAGACACCCATGGAGCCTCCGTCTTCCGTGGAGCTTCCACCACAGCTACAGTCAGAGCCAGTTGAGGAGCTTCAGACAGCTAAGCCACTTGCGCGCTTTGACTTTGTCGGGACTGACCGACCACCTACAGCTCGTGCGCTTCTGTTTTTGTACTTCAGTACCTTCTGGCCCTCGCTCGACGCCAGCACTCCCTTCGCGAGAGGCCCAGAGGTTGTTGACTGCCCGAGACATCACTTGTTGGGAATTCATCATCAGATCCAGACACAGCGACGTTCCCACGGTGGTGGTCTCCCTCCTGCTACCGGCGATGTCTTCCGGCGTAAACTCGAGGACGAGTTTTTCGCAGCGGAAGCGATTGATGAAGACCTGATCAACACCTTCAGTTCGTATCCGTTTGGGACTTGTTAGACGTTATTTCAGTTTTTGGCCGTTTTTCCCTGTTTTTGGCCTTATTTCAGCATGCAGTTTTATTTATGTTTTTGCCCAATTCATGGGGGATGTCCATGATCTCATCCGAGGGCTTTTCGGATTGAATCCGGGTCTTCTCGGGTGAGTTTCAGCATTATATTAATAAAATTATGGGTGCGTGTGTTTGCGGGGTGCCGACGGACGAGATTAGATCTCGAAACCGACGGTTAGATGGCGAAATAACACCATTTTGATGACGTGGCAAGTTATGGGCTTCATAGGGTTGTAATTGGGCTTATCTTAAGCCCAATAGGGCTTCACCATAGCATTACCGGCCCCCCCTTTTGGCTTTCCCGTGAACCGAGCGCCCCCCCTCCCTTGTCCGCGCGGAAGAAGACCCGGCCCCACCATTCCGTCCGTCCCCTCTCTCCTCTCTCTCCTCTCTCCCTTGTTTCTCTCTCTTTTCTTGCCTTTCTTGAGCCTTTGAATCCCCACCATCTGCCCTTATTCCCCCTTTGATCCTAGCCATCAAAATAGAAACCCTAACTCTACAAGAAGATGAAGAAAGGAAGAAGATTTCAGATTTTTGATAGTTGCTGAATTTCGTGCCTCTTCGTGAGTGCTCCCGGGCGAGACTCGAGTCCCCGACCCTCGCCGATTCCACGACTTCGCCTCGTGAAGGCTTTGGGCTTCGTTTTCCGAAGGTTCCGGCTTCTCCCGACGTCCGGCCTTGCTCCGTGTGCAGGATCGTCGGCGCATCCTTGCAATCGACCCACGGCGGGAAACCCCAGGCAGTATCTTTCCTTTTCCTTTATTTTCCCATCGCATCCGCTTCGTTTTCATTAGTTTCCATTGCCTCCGCTCCGCATCGCAGCCGTCATCATCCTTTTCATCGCTAGTTGAAGCCATAACTTTGCCTATTTATTAGATTCGCCATATATCGTCTGTCGGTAACCCTAGCAAGCATTCGTAACCTATTTTAGTGAAAATCTGTTGCATGCCTATTGTCCAATTTACATATCTATTGCTGCGATTGACCCTATTATGTGCTGAAATCAGTTTTTTTGTGATAGTATTGCGCTCTTTAATTGTTTTAAGTCTTAACCCTACTTTATGTTGATTGCATAAACTTTAGAACTGCATAAGATAACTTTTGGTTGCTGTCCTTTTGATCTATACGTCGCTATATTGATAAATAAAACCTAGTCATTGACCAAAGAAAACCCTAAAAGGGTTCAGGATTGTAGTGTGCCTTATTGGTGCCTGCATCAATAGCACTTGCACATGTCCTTAGACTCTTGCTAGTCGTCATATGCCCTAGTTAGTGCCCTAGTGATATCTGGACCCGTTAGGTCTAGTACAGGGATATTTAGATTGGATGCCAATGTACGTTTACTACCCTAAGCATAAGCTAAAGATAGCGCTTCCGCTCTACGTAGCTAGAGACCCGATAACTGGTTCTCTTATGGGATAGCGGATAGGGGAACTATTTGGTTGAATGAAAATGAATGCAGGAAAACTTATTTTATGGATTTTGAAAATAAGCTAATTATATCCAAATGTCAGCGCTACCCTCACAGCGAAGACACCTCTATGGATTAATTTAACCATGTATGTAAGATCTCGGAATAGGCTGCACCTGTCCGAGGGGGCAGTGTGCAGGTCATCCGCTTACACGGGTCTTTCCCTTGACCCTATCCAAATCTGCCAACTAAGGGCTTTGATGAACCATGGTTATCTTTTGGCCAGTACCACGTGATCACCATTGTCTTCGCAACGAATACCTCACGTGTACTTCGGATGCTTAACCACGAGCCTAGGCAATTACGGAACGGAAGTTCTAACGGCCCCCACGAGGGTGAGTAAAAGCCTGAACCCTTGGCGCCGTAATCGCCATATCCCGAGGGAGATCACTAAGTAGCTTGGCATGGAAAAACACAGCTCTCACCCGAGGGGGTTGTTGAGTTATGCCCTCCCACCCGAGCACGAAGTGATTGGTCGTGGAGGCTAGAGGATCTCTAAAAGTCCTCTCTTGCATCCCTTATTAAATTTGAGGGTTATTTAATGCAAGTATGAGTGTATACTAAGGTCACGACAACCTATACACTAGACCCTGGTCATACCATGCTCCCACTAGCGTTTCAAGCCTTTCGCGAAGCATTAATCGATCTTGGAATATCATAGTCCCTGCCTCAAGTGGATTTCTCCACTCAAGGGTCACATTACATATCCCAAGAACATCGATGCTTTGCAAACTTGGCTATTACGCTAATGCCCTGGAGCCTAGCCTAAGGTCAGACTGACAGGAAAGGTCTTCCACTACCATGGCGCCTCGCTTATAAATTTGACGAATGATGTCATAGTAGAATTCCAACTCATTCTAGGTTTCGATGCTTGCCAAATAGGCACACCCGACTAATCGGGTGTTGACCTAATGGGGGCATAACCAAATGTGAGGAATTCATGCTATCATCAAGGGTCAATTAAATAATAGGCGTCACTAGTGGAATCCTATCCTAATAAGGTCGCTAGGACCCGAGGGGAAAGGGCATCCCTCTAACACAGATAATCAAATTATCGCATCGGGGTTCTCTACAGAAATATAAAGAACTACTGAAAGAAATAAGCACACTACCGAATCAAGTTCAGGGTCTGACCCCTGAACCTGACTGGCACAGCGCAAGCTCTCTGTCTCCTTCGCAAGGCTCTCGAGTTAACCTGCGTAGCCACCCAGAGTGCGACGCAGGCTGCACTCCAATCCCCCCGGACTTACTATATTCTCCCACATACCCCTGCTCTCCGCTTAGTATGGTAAACTCGTTGTTCCTCCACTGGTGCCATGACGCAACTCGAGCGGTGGAGAATACCGTCAGACTCGAGTGCTCATATGACTCGGTTCCTTCCAGGTTGACCACGTACATCGTACCTCCGATAACTCTGCCGAGTAACCGGATCCGTCACCAGTCGAACTGATGACCACCTGGCCAGGGTTTAATACGACGTAGGTCAGACCAAGGAACGCACCTCCCGTTAGGGGTGTGGATAGCCTGCAGGAGTGACATGCTGATGCAACGCCAGCCGGGTAACCCAGTACACCGTGGTTTTGGATCACTGCATCCGGATCCTCACACATTGGTGCGCCAAAGCACCACACAACTGGTTAGTCCACCAGACATGGCTCCTCAGGGTTTAGGACCGTTTTACCCTAAGCAGAAACACGGTTTAGTGCACCGGTGTCTGCTTGCACCGGTGTCTGCTCACCGATCTGTGCACCGAGTTGGTTCCGTTCGGCCACAGACACTGTGCCTGGTAATGACCGTGGTGGAGACACCCACGCTCTGTCATCCCAACAGCTTAACCTGATAGGGCGACCAACCCTAATCAGAGCTGCGAACGTATTTAGGTTACATGGGACCAGTCCCTTGAGTCTCCCACTCAAGAGGATTACCATGTAGCCATGGCTCTCTGTTCTGTAATCAGAACACGTACTAAGGTACGTACCTAGATGCAATCTTATACTATCAACCATACATAGCTAAACTATAGGTTTTTTACGAGCTATAGACCTCACCAATTCTAACATTATCAGCACGAGCTCTCCGACCCGGCCTCGGCTCGGCTTCGGATCTCGTCCGCGGCCCCAACTCGGCAGACCCCATCGCACAGAGAGAGAGAGATCGGAAAGAGAGAAGAGATCGCAGAGAGAGAAAGAGATCGATCATATCTGTATCTCCTCAAGCTTGGCCCATCACGACGAGGAGTTTTCCGGTAAAGCTTCGTAACGGCGACGTTGAGCCCCGTCCAACCAAAGAAGGTACGCCTGAAACCCTCGACCCATCAGGCACTCCCAAACTAGAAGCCATGGCTGCATAGCAAGTCCAGCAACCTCTCAACCAGCGACCGGCGGTAGCATACCGCATGACCGGCGGCTACGTTCGTGCTCCTACGGGCTGCATCCACGACCGGTGGCGGCTGCGTTTGCGTGATCGGCGGCAGCATCCATCGACAGCTGCGTTCACACGATCGGTGACGGCTGTGTTCGCACGACCGGCGGCGGTGTCCGACGGTAGCGACATTCGCGCGACCGGCGGCGGCATGGGCATAGGTCTATCTTTGAACCCATTGGAGAAGATAAATAGTATTTATCTTCGATGGGTTCAAATCATATTTTCAACCCGACTCGACTGCAGTTAATACGAAACCCAACCTGACTGTGGTTAGTACGGACACCGACCCGACTGTGGTTAGTACGAACCCGAACCATCAAAGTATGTATGCATTCACATATATCTAACAGCCTGAGTTAATCCACATCGTTCATTTAAACTCTGTTCTTGTAAGCCCTATCTATAGCCAAACCGTATGTTCGATCCAAATATGGATCTTGGGTATCCAAACCGTTCCGGATGCTTCGGTACAGTCTGATTTTACAAATTTAATTATTTAATATATATTTAATCTAGACCATCGGATTTTAGTTATGTGATTGTGAACTCGATCTAGATACCCGATCTAGACAATCCAAATGTGGATCTTGGCTATTTGGACTGTTCCGGACGCATCGGAATGGCTCGATTTCACAAAATCATTTTTGCTTTACATGATATAATTATTTATGGGCATATTTAATACTGAATATTATTTATTTATGGACATATGTCGACTAGTTACAATGATTACTCTTTAACCTCATCCATAGTCTGCGTGTGAGCTCGGCCCTTGTCAGTCGAGACAGTACAATGTGGCTACGGATACATCTTAACTAGTTTTTCCACTATGTAGAGGACCCGTAGTTCCATAACAGTTAGGATTTTGATGTTCCTAGAATCCGATAGTCTTTAATCTATAAGTTGACTAGGCTCCTATTCCGTCCCTAGATGTTTAACCTTGCAAAGTTGGAGTTCGCTGCACTTGATGTCAACGGTAAAAATTACTTAGCATGGAGGTTAGATGCTAAGCTCCATCTACAATCAATCAAGTTGGGTAAGGCGATCATAAAGCCTACAGGCACAGAAAGCCTTAGTCCTGAAGACAAGGCTAAAGCGACAATCTTTTTACGTCGTCACCTACATGTAGACCTGAAGAACGAATATTTAACCGTTGAAGACCCCTTAGTTCTGTGGGAATCCCTACGGAATAGATATAATCATCAAAGGGCTATCATCCTCCCAGCAGTGAGGAATGAATGGATAAACCTGCGCTACCAAGATTTTAGATCGGTCATAGAGTATAATTCTGTAATGTTTAACATCGTATCCCAACTTGAGCTATATGGAAAGCCAGTCACCCAGGGACAGATAATCGATAAGTCTCTATCCACCTTTCATGCAATGAACGTTCTACTGCAACAACAATACCGAGAGCGAAACTTCCAGAAGATATCAGATCTGATTTTGGTACTCCTAGTTGCAGAGGAGAACAATAAATTTTTATGAAGAATCACAACTCCAGACCTACTGGAGCATTGTCGTTCCCTGAAGCGTATGCCAATGAAGCATACCACAGAGGTAGAGGCAGAGAAAGGTTTGGAAGAGGTGATCGCCATAACCACTCCAGCAGAAGTGGCAGGGGCGACAAAGATGGCAACCCCAGCAGCGGAGGCTACCGAGGTAGAGGCAGGCGTGACCACCCCAGTAGAGGTGGACTCAACCAGCATCAGAATATAAATTTCAAAAAGCAGAATAATAAGTTCTGGTACGTAGAACAAGTGAAAGAATAACCTCCTTCTAATAAATGGCCTACAGACACTTGCTTCAAGTGTGGGCGTGAAGGCCATTGGTCTCGCAATTGTCGTACATCTAAGGTAGAGGTGGCAAACTTTCAAGCAACACAGAAAGCATAGAGTAATTCAATATTTGACCTCAACAATGATGACCTCCTTGAAGATGAACTCAATGAGATGCAAGAAAAAACCAAACTCACAACTTCTGATTTCTTCAACGACAACTAGGGGGGACAAGACATTTTTAGTGATAAAATGCTATCGTTTATTAGAACAGCTGTTTGATTTCTAGTAGTTAATATTTCGTTTGCTTGGTAGACTGTCATATCGTTTATTTTTATCAAAACAGTTGTTTGCTTTATTATAGTTGATATTTTGGTTGTTTGATATAATATCTTTTAGATCTTCCTTATTAATATAAATGTTTCTCATTTTCTATATATCTGAGTTGCCAGAACCTTATATCAAATAATACTTTATTTCTTTGTTAGGAAATAGAATTCAAGGAAGACACGAATAGTGATAACATTTGCTTGATAGATAGTACTACTACTCATACGATACTTAGGGACCAGAAATACTTTTCAAGTATTAACTTTGGTTCGAATAAAATATCAACCATAACTGGCCCCACTCAGATAATAGAAGGCTCCGGTAGAGCACACCTAGTGTTACCTAATGGAACCATATCTTTATACAATCTGTCTTATACTCTAGTAACTCTAAAAGAAACTTACTCAGTTTCAGAGATATAAGAGCAAATGGGTATCACATAGAAACTCTGAGCGAGGGAAATAATGAATTCTTATGTATAACCTCTAGTGTTAGAAACCAGACGTTTACTCTAGAGAAATTCTCCAATCTATCCTTAGGGATATACTTCACTCACATTGGGATTGTTAAGTCACATACAAACATGAGCCAACAGCTCAGTACTAATCCAAGACAAATAGTAAGCCAGAAGCTCCATAATACTATAATTTTTTAATACCTAGCATGATCTTCTAGGATATCCTAGGACAACAATGATGAAAAAGATCGAAGAAAACTCTTGTGGTCATCCTTTAGCACATTATCACATACCTAGTTAGTTAGTTTGTATCTCTTACTCCCAAGGTAAGCTTATTACCAGATCATTCTTTCTAAAAATTTTGAGTCTCCTTCGATTCTCAAATATTTAGAACCCTTAACAGGTAACATTTTTACCACAAGGTTTGCGGATTGTCACTTCGATGAGATAGTTTTCCCGTCGTTAGGGAGAAATAAGAAAGATAATAAACGTCTCGTCCAAGAGGAACGACGGAAATTATCGTGGAATACTTTCACTCTGTCTCATCTAGACCCCAGGACTCCCCAATGTGAGCATGAAGTTAGGAGAATAATACACTTGCAATCTATTGCAAATGAGTTACCATATGCATTCAATGATGCTGCAAAAGTAACTAAATCACACATACTAGCTATGAATGTACCTGCCAGGATTGATATCCCAAGTAAGAATAAGGCAGTAAATGAGTCTGACACACGCCAGAAGCATGGCAGACCTAGAGGTTCCAAAGATTTAGCTCCTTGGAAGAGGAGATTAAATAGCATATCACACCCTACAGCTCCTGAAGAAACTGTTCCTAATATAAAATCTCCTGAAGAGAAGATTCATGATGGTCCGGAAGATGTCATGAATCAAAGATCCAATTTTTCCAAATTAAAGCATATCGCTCCGACCAAGGTTATGCCCCAGATCCTAGAAGAGACTGGGAAAGAGGTACCGGTACCCAACAATAATGAGATATCTGTGTTATACACATACTCGGGAGAAATATGGAATAGAAAAGAAATAGTCATCGATGATATATTCTTATATACTATGGCGAATGAGATAATAAAAGGTGATGATAATGACACTGAACCACTCACAATCCTAGAATATCGACAAAGTAAAGATTGACCAAAATGGAAGGATGCGATTCAAGCGGAATTGGATTTCCTCACAAAGCGTGAAGTATTTTGACCTATAATACAAACCCCAAAAGGAATAAACCATGTAGGTTTCAGATGGGTGTTTGTTAGAAAAAGAAATAAAAAGAACGAGATCCAAAGATTTAAAGCACGCTTAGTTGCTCAAAGATTCTCGCAGAGACTTGAGATAGATTACAAAGAAACATATTCCCTAGTTATGGATGTCATCACATTCAGATATCTTATAAGTCTAGCTGTCTCTAAAGATTAAGCATGAGACTTATGGATGTAATGACAGCCTACCTATATGGTAACCTAGACAGTGAAATATACATGAAAATCCCTAAAGGATTTGATTTACCAAACTCTAAATCTAGAAATACGTATTTAATTAGATTAAAACGAGCATTTGATGGTCTGAAACAATCCGAAAGATTATGGTATAATCGGCTCAGTGAATATCTATCTAGGAAAGGGTATAAAAATGACTCTATATGCCCATGCGTATTTATTAAGAAATCACAGAATGGATTTACAATAGCAACAGTATATGTAGATGATATAAATCTAATAGGATCTCCTGAAGAGATTGAAAAGGCTGTTGGCTATCTTAAAAAGGAGTTTGAAATGAAAGACCTAGGTGAGATAAAATTTTACCTTGACCTGCAGATCGAACGCAAAAAGGATAGGATCTTAGTCCATCAAGCAAAATATACTAAAAATCTCCTAAAGATGTTTAATATGGATAAGTGTTATTCACTTAGTACACCCATGGTTGTAAGGTCTTTAGATGTTAACAAAGACCCATACAGGCCTAGAGAGGACAATGAAGACGTCTTGGGTCCTGAAGTACCCTATTTTAGTGCAATAGGTGCAATTCTTTATTTATCTCAATACACTAGGCCTGATATTTCATTTTCTGTTAATCTACTTGCTAGATATAGCTCTGTACCTACACGTAGATATTGGAATGGTATAAAGCACATATTTAGATATCTAAAAGGGACAGTTGACCTTGGCTTATACTATTCATGTAAAAGGACTAACCTAGTTGGATATGTAGACTCTGGTTACTTATCCGATCCCCACAAGGGGAGGTCACAAACAGGTTATATGTTTCTTAATAGTAATGCAGCTATTTCATGAAAATCCACAAAGCAAACACTAGTAGCAACGACATCCAATCATTCAGAGATACTGACGCTTTATGAGAAATTTACGAAGATAATGCAGCATGCATAGCTCAGATTCAAAGTGACTTCATCAAAGACGACAGGACCAAGCATATCTCCCCGGAATTTTTCTACACCCATGAACTCCAAGAGAAGGAAGAGATTATTATAAAGCAGGTGAAGTCAGCTGAGAACTTTATAGATCTTTTCACCAAGGCGCTTCCAAAGTCTATATTCCAGAAGTTGGTGCATCAGATTGGCATAAGGAGACTTTACCAACAGAGCATATGAATGTTATTTTAAATTTATATATTAACAGGGTGGGAAGTAGCATCTTAATGTATTAGGGGGAGGGAGTATTTTTTTTTGAAGATTGATGTAAGCAAGGCATGTAATAGAATGTAGGATAAAGATGAAGGGTAGTATCCTGCAGATGTAGATGGAGACATCCAGAAGAATATCTTTTGCACATTGTACTCTTTTTCTTGTGATGAGATTTTTTCCACAGGGTTTTTCCATCGAAAGATTTTAATGAGGCAGTGTAAGTCGCGCCCACTAAGATTCCAGAAGAATCTAAAATTCCAGACGAATCTGTTCCAGAAGAATTATGTTCCTGAAGAACACATTGTACTCTTTTTCCTTCACTAAAGGTTTTGTTCCATTGGGTTTTCCTTAGTAAGGTTTTAATGAGGTAATGTTTTAAAAAGTGGGCATCCAAGAGGGAGTGTTACGGATATATGTGGCTGCCCACTTTGGTGGGATACATCTAACCGACACATCTATTCTTAATCCCTAGCTCTCTCTCTCTCTCTCTCTCTCTCTCTCTCTCTCTCTCTCTCTATATATATATATATATATATATATATATATATATATATATATATATATATATATATATATATATATATATATATATATATATATATATATATATATATATATATATATATATATATATATATATATATATATATATATATATATATATATATATATATATATATATATATGTTATGAATAAACAAGAGGCTCTCACGTATTCGTGAGAGCGTAACCGTCATCCCGAGTGCAACCATCCCTCCTTCTCCCCTCTCTTTCGTAACAAAGTGCAATGAGAGGCATTTTTGTCCTTGCAGTTTCTGTCTTTTAGGCTAGTTGATCTTTTGACGGGGATGAACCAATAACTCCCCCCCCCCCCCCCCCAAAAAAAAAAAAAAAAACAAAAAAACAAAAAAAACAAAACAAAACAAAAAGAAAAAAAGGACATTAAAAATAAGGGAATTATTTAATGAATTAAGTCAAATATTATTGATAAATTACTAACTTTCGTCGTTGAGGGTGTTATTGGTAACTGGAGGTCCATTCGGAACCAGTTACGGAAGAGGAATTGGGTAAGCTTTATCCAATCGTTGAAGGTGTTCTTTCAATCCCTAAGGCTAGGCTGGATGAAGCCCAAAATGAATGGAAGTTTGCTTTAATTGGGAAGTTATTGAGCCGAGGGGCATCTCCGGATTTCATTGGAAGATCTCTGAATAATAAATGGCCTCACTCAGGTTCCCTTCACTTCATTCCCTTGTCGAATGGATTTTTCATATGCAAATTCGCTAATGCTGACAATCTTTCCAAAACTCTCTCGGGCGGTCCATGGTCGGTGGCTGGCTAAACTGTCACCCTTGAGAGCTGGCGGCCAAACGTCTGCCCCAAAACGGATTGTATCCGGCGGGCGGCTGTCTGGATTCGTTTACCTAACCTCCCATCGGAGTACTGGAAGAGGGATCTTATCCTCTCTATGGTCGTGGCGATCAGGAGGCCAATAGATATATGGATACTTATACTAAGGCCACGCTCGGGTGTGTGTAGAGCTAGATCTCACCAAGCCGATGGTGGCCGACGTTAAACTCTAGGGGCCAAGACTCTCCTAAATGGCAGCCCTTTGCTTACGAGGGTATTCCTAAACTATGTTTCAAATGTGGCCTGGTTGGCCACTTGGGATCTGAATGCTCTCTGCAGATGGCCGGTTCACCGGTGGTGGCACAACGGATGACCTCTCCACCGAAGGAGGATGCTATGCCAGCTCCATCCATGGAGAGCCAGGGCGTGACATCCACCACGGCGGAGAAGCCGTCTGAGGGTGCTTCACTGATGTAACCCCCCCCCCCCCCCCCCCCCCCCCCCCCCGCGCAGGAGATGCGACCCTCGATCCATGGACGGTGGTGCTGCCACAACGTGACAGGGTGACCGGCAACCATGCTTGGCAGGGCAGTAGTCGAAGCGAGTATTATAAGGATAACAGAGAGAATCAACAGGTGGACTATGTGGATGACGTGCGATCTAGGAGGGCACCGGATGTTGGCACTAACGGTAACTGTGTGGCAGGCAGAGATTTTCGAGGTGGCAGTAGCTCTTTATCTCCAGCTGTCATACCAATTAAATGCGGTGATCTGGTGGATCCTGCAGCTAGTAACCAGAGCCAGGTGGCCCTTGGGGGACTCAAGGCTCTTGGAAACTCCACTGCCCGGGGTGGTGTAGGAGGGCGTGGGGGGCCACATAGAGTATTATCAACCGCGCACCCCAAAACTAATTCATATTAACCCTTTGGGTTGATGTTCATCTCATTCTTCGGTAGTGATCTCCTCGCTTGCCCCTACTCTCGAGGCTATGGGTGGCGAGGGGTCCTGGCGATTTGCGGCACAACCGGGTTCCTCCTCTGGCGGGGCTCATCAGGGGATCGATAGGGGCCACAGGCATGGAAAGAAAAAGGATACTAGTCATGAAGTGGACCAGAGAGGGGAACCAAGAGCACGATCTGTTTCTGGCTCTTGTAGAGAATGTTCTCAAAGTCGACGGATCTGACATCGCAAAGGGAGGTGCAAAAAGAAAGAAAAAGGACATCTCAATCTTGGATGTCCCGGAGTTGGGGGAGATGACAGAGGCAGTTCTCTAGGGTTCAGGGCCCTTTTCTTTCCCTTTCTTTTGCTCTTTTTGGTGCTCTATGGAGATCTTACTGTGGAATTGTCGAGGGACAAACATCCCTTCTTTTTTCTCTCATTGTAGGAAGCGGATGATCGATTTCAAGCCAGACATTGTCATCCTCGTGGAAACCCACATCGACGAACGTAAAGTCCAAAGATTAGCTAGGATGCTCGGAGGCTAGGAGTTTTTCTGCGTTCCTGCGGACGATCGATCGGGAGGCATTGTTTTCCTATGGAGAAGCAACTTGGGCAATATATCGGTGATATCCTTTGACCCTCAACTTGGTATTTTCTTGATTACGGATTGTTTTAACCACAATTGGATTGTGGTGGGTATTGATGCCAAGCAATCATACATATGTCGCCGATCTATATGGGCCTCCTTATCTGTTTTGTGTGATCTCCAAATTCCCCTGATTGCTATGGGCGATTTCAATATCATCCTAAATCCCGAAGATAAGAAAGGTGGTGCGGAGTTCTCGATTGATACTGCTGTTAGCGAATTTCTGAGTGCATTGCGAATAACGGTCTTATTGACCTTGGTTTCCGGAGGGCACCTGTCACTTGGTGTAACAACTAAAATCCGCTTCGACGTATTTGGGAGCATGTAGATCGAGGCTTTTGTAACCCTGTGTGGTTAAATCTCTTTCCTGAGTCTTTCGCCCGTCATTTAGCTCGTATCGCTTCCAACCATTGCCCGGTGCTGGTGTCCCTTAGCCCCCCTATTGCTCGTCACGAAAGTCCCTTTCGATTCGAGCATTTCTGGATTCTCTAGGGGGATTTTCTTGACAGGGTGCACCAGACTTGGGAGCCTTCCACTCCGGCTACAGTCTGCCAAGATGTTGTCGACAAGTTTTGACGCACCCAGGATGCCCTCCGGCAGTGGAACCGTAATACGGTGGGTAGACTTGAATTTAAAGTCTATACGCTCACTGAGTTTATCTTAGAGCTACAAGGCTTAGGCTACACTCGATCTCTTACTACCACCGAGATTATTGAGCTCAATTCCTAGGAGGCTGAGTCTCATAATACTATAGCTATGATTGATAGGAAATGGCGTCAAAATCTAGAGTCCAATGGCAGCAGGAAGGTGATGGTAACATCTCCTTTTTCCATCGTTTGACCATCATCCGTCGTAATTCTAATTGTGTCTCATCTATCATTGATGCTAATGGGCTGAGTTGTCATGGGTGGTGTGATATTGAGAAGACTTTTGTTAATTATTTTTGAGATCGCTGGAAGTCGTCTAGTCCTACTATCATTGACGATACCTTTTTTTATGTCATTCTGAACTTGGTGTCTAACATGGATAATCAGATTCTCACTCGGGCAGTTTCCTTCAAGGAGATCAGAGATATTGTCTTCAGTTTGCCTCTCAATAAAGCTCCAGGTCTGGACGGCTTCACTGCCAAATTTTTCACAGCTAACTGGTCTATGGGGTTATGTCTTTGTCTTGGAGTGATACTTATATCTCTCTCATTCCCAAGACTAGCTCTCCGTCTAAACCAGAGCATTATCACCCTACAAACCTTTGCACCACTGTTAACAAGATTATTTCCCGTATCTTAGTTAATAGGATTAAGCCCTTGTTTCATTTTTTGATCTCAAGTGAGCAAAACGAGTTTGTTCGAGGTCGTAATATCTCTGACAACATTCTGCTTGCACAGGAAGCTAGCTCTACATTTTATGGCTCATGATACTTGGAACAATGACTGCATGGCCCTTAAGCTCGATATGGAGCAAGCCTCTGACCGTATGACCTGGGACTTCATTGCTCGATGTTATCTAAATTTGGGTTCTGCAAAAAATGGATAAGGCGGACTATGAGCTGTTTGACAGAACCCAATTTTTCCCTTCTCATCAATGGGTCGCCAACTGTGTGGTTCAAGGCTGAGTGTGGCCTACGACAAGGCGATCCCCTTGCCCCGTATATGTTCATTATGGGGGCTGAACTTCTCAACAGGAATATTGCCTGAATGCAAGGAGATGGTATTTTGTCTGGTATCAAGCCTCAGACTAATGCACCATGCATTTCCATGCTGGCATTCACTAACAATTGCCTCCTTTTCTCTAAGGCTAGCCTGGCTCAATGTGATGAGCTCAAAATCAATCCCCAAATATATTGCTCAGTTTCAGGTCAGAAGATAAATCTCAACAAGTCCTCAGTCTTGTTTTCCAAAAGGGTGCACCACCGGCATTGAAAGATGCTGACCAGATTAATGGGCATCCAAGAAACTAAGGAGCCCATTAAATACTTGGGTGTGACTATATGGGGTAAAAACATTCCGAGCAAGCTCATTGCTAAGGACCTATCGATGAAGACGGCTAAAAAACTTACGGGATGGAAGGCTAAGACCTTGTCCTTTTCGGGAAGGATCACGCTTATTCAATCAGTGCTTGCTTCCATGCCGATCTTCACTATGGCCAATACGTGGATTCCAAAGCGTCTCCTATACACCTTGGAAAAAATCATGCGTCAATTTCTATGGCGTTCAAGAGGGGCGAGTAAAGGCCTACACCTAGTGAGTTGGGCGGAAGTCTATCAACCCAAGCATCATGGTGGTTTGGGTATCAAGAAATTGGGTGCTGTCAAGGCTGCTCTGATGGGTCGAAAAGTCTTCGAAATTGCTTTAGGAAGAGGGTCCTCTGGAGTGCCTTCTGTACTTCCAAGTATAATGTTTCGGCTAACTTATGGTGCTGGCCGATACCCAAAGGGTGCTCCCATGCCTGGAAGGCTATCTCTAAGGGAGTGGGGGTGGTATCACTCTATGATCAATGTGCGACCTAATAGGCATATCAACCTCTGGCATGATCCATGGCTAGACCCGATGTCACTGACGCGCTCCCCCTCGCTTGTTGATTGGGAACGTGGCTCTGCATTCACATAAGTGTCGGAGCTCATCTCGGGCGGCACCTGGTGTCAGCCTCGAATTTTGGCACTGTTTGATAAAGAATTAGCTATGCGGATATTTAATACCCGATTCTGTTTTCTACCATTAATGATAATGATGTTAAATGGGGGCCAAATCTAGAGCCAAGTATAGTGCTAAAATGGTGTATTGGCTCCTTACGAGGAAATATGTTATAACTAATCCTCCTCATAATACCGATGAGGATAATGACGATGGGGTTCCCTACTCCAATGTCTGGTAGTTTCTGTGGAAATGCCATGCTCCCTCTAGGGCTCTTGCCTTAATTCAGTTGGAAGCTTCTGCATAGAAGAATCCCGACCATGAGTCTTCTCATCAAAATTGGGATTTCCCTCGACCCTATTAATTTGTAGCCGGTGTGCGGGTGCAACAGAAGATGCGGATCACGCCTTGTTCGGATACCCTAAAGCTAAAAATGTCTGGCTCCATTTGGACCTTCCTATCCAAACACCAAAATCTATCAATCAATGGGCGACTAGTATCAAGGTGGCTACCTCTTCGGGTAAAGAGGCTAAAGCCATATCTGGGTTGCTTGTAGGTGCAGTTTGGTGCATTTGGATGGATAGGAATCGGGAGTTGTTTGAAGGATATTCTAGTACTCCAACTACAATTGCTCCAGTTTGCCGAGCACGATCCTCCAAATTTCTGACTGCTAATCTGGATGTTTCACTTTTGCAGGTGAGGCAACCTCGATCGATTTACATCAAGTGGGTGGCCCTGAATCCCAGAGAGCTAAAGATAAATTTCGACAGAGCGCTGGACCGATACTCCAAATGCGGGGGAGCGGGATATGTTATCCACAACCATGCGGGTCGCATTATCAAGGCAAGTGCTATCCCATTGAAGACGATTTATGTTATTGATACGGAGACTAGGGCTCTATGGGAAGCAATCCAAGCCTTGGGGACCTTGGTAGTGGACCAACCAATATGGGTGGAAGGCGACTCCAAGACGGTGATTGACTGGATCAATAGAGGCAAGGGGAATATTTTCTGATCAAAGACATATGTCGTCGCCTGGCTCTTCTCTATTCTGTTCGGGTGACCCACACTTATCGAGAAGCAAAACAGATGGCAGACGCTCTAGCTTCGAGGGCTAAGGGAGCCTACCTATCCTCATTTTGGTGTTTAGATTTTCCTTTAGACATTGTTCATGCTGCAATGTGTGATGTATCTTCTTGTTGGTTTTCTAGATTAATATAAGCTAGTTTTCTTTACCAAAAAAATAAATGCTATTCAGTCCGAAGGTTTTTCCAATTCCGCTCGGCTCGATTGATGTGACCATGTCGAGTGATTGGGGGTAGAGATTTAAATGTTTTAGTTGAGATTCAACTACCACTCATAGATGACCACATCAATCAGGCCGAGCGAAATCGGGAAAACCTTCGGGCTGAATAGCATTTCTCTATGCAGGTAATGGTTCTTTTAACATCGTAGAAACTTTAGAACTTGAGGAAGGATTATAGCTAACATAAACCTAAACACTGATATATGACATGCAGAAGCTAACACACATAACTAGTTGGGGACTCCGCTATGCCGAAAACTACCCACCTCGCTTGCCCGTTGTCGACCACCCGCTTGCCATCATCCATATCCTTACCCCCTCTAAGAAACCGCACTTTTGGATCCTTACTTTCTTCAAACCCTTTACATATGTTCCCTTTTTACCCTTCACCATAAATATTAATCCATACCAAGTCTTTTGAATCCTATATCATGAAAACAAACAAAAGGGCTATGACCGTAATCTGTCATTTTGGCCCTTCCATTCTATCCCTACAGAAATCACAAATACCATCCAAGAATATTACCATTTTGCCACTAATCAATTGAGTCTTATTTATCCATTTAAAAAACCAAGGGCTATTATGGGAATAAATTCCAGTAACCCACTAACTCATTCTTCCTCCCATCCTACTTTTTGTTTTCATTTTACCCTTCACTATATATATTAATCCATGTCCAGTATTTTGAATCCTATATTATGAAAAAAAAACAAAAAGGCTATGACCGTAATATGCCATTTTTGCTCTTCCCGTTCTATCCCTACACAAGTCACAAATACCATCCAAGAAAGTGAGCTGTGAGTTGCCGATTTAGAAAGTGAGCTGCGGGTATTTTAACCCCCGTAGGAGTTTTGGAATTTGATAAAAGTTTGTGAGAGTGTTGTCTAGGGTAAGATGATCATCATCATCAATTTTCATCAAATTCCAAAACTTCTAGAGGGTTCAAATGATCGAAACAAAAGCGAGAAAGAAAGTGTTACATTCTTGCACTTCCCATTATGGCCCTATAAAAACTACCAATATACCCCTATCATTATTTGATGTGTACATACCATATACTAAAATGACTATTTTTAATTTGTCTACGTGTAAACCATAGATGATCAGCAATTGTTGCACATGCAACGCATGTGCCCGACGCACTAGTTGATTGCAATTGTCGAATGTTACCAGCCTCTCTCTCTCTCTCTCTCTCTCTCTCTCTCTCTCTCTCTCTCTCTCTCTCTCTCTCTCCGCACGCACGGTGTGTATACTATTTTATTTTATACAATGATATATGATAGAGTAATGCTATTTGAAAAATCTACGTCGACAACCACATTGACAAACCAGATCCCATGGGGAAAATTTTCAGCACCCACTGCGTAGCGCTGGAAATGTCCGCACGTGTATTAGAATGGGACAAATGGCACACCTCATCTCATTTTGGCAACTTTTTTATGAGGAAAAATTTCCGCAAAGAGCATTAACGCTCGGTCGTTTCCTCTCCCATACCCTCGTCTCATTTTATCCAACTGAAGGTGTACCACTTGTCTAATTCTGATATGCATTCGTACATTTCCAGCGCTAGGCAGTACGTGCTGAAAATTTTCCGATCCCATAACACCAGGCAGTGAGCCCTAGCCCCCGCTACCATTTCATGGGTGTGGTTTGTCCATGTTTTTGTCAATGGAGATTGTTCAAACAGCATTGCTCTATATTTTTTTTTTTTTTTTTTGGTAAACTCAGCATTGCTCTATATGATATAGAAGGGTTTGCCATTTCTTTTTCCCTTTTGGTAGGAATGCATGAGTCCTTTAGTAACAAAAATTATCATAGGTGGTGCGTCCCTCCACTGAAATGGGAACTTTTCACTAAAAAAAAACATAAATCTCGTTCAGCACCCCCATTCGCTCCCCTCCTCATCTCGACCATCATGCTCCAACTATGTGTTACCAACCGGCGTCGCAGCTGCCGACATCACCGGAGAACTCTGGCATATGTGACACGTGGCACTCACCCAGACACTTAAAGATTTTTAGATTTTTTGTTTTTTGCAAATATATTTTAAAAGTAAATAGCTTTTTCTGGACGCGTTCTATCTGTACTTGTTGCTTTCAGCTTAGCACCTGCAATTTTTCGACACCCAAACCCCTAGCGTCGTCCCCATCTCCCTTCACCTCCATCGGCGCTCCTTCCTCGCCACACCATTTCCAATGCCATGCCCAGACTCCTCAGCCGTCCTCCTTCCTATTTATCCTCCGTCCTCCTCCCTCCTTCCTCCTCATCCATCTTCTCTGTGTAGAAACCATAAGCATGTGTCGCTGGTTGCACACTGACAGCGTCAACAGGGCAACCTCCAACATTATCGTGTTGATGTCGAATGTCTGTGGATCAACATCACCACGATAATGAACCAACCAACATGTACCCTAGTGTAGCTCAGGGTTTCAACGCAAGGAAGATGGAGGAAGGAAGGAGGGCAAGTAGGAAGGAGAAAGACAAAAGAGGGAGGCGAAGGAGGCCGAGCGTGGCATCGAAAAGGGGGAGGTGAAGAGGGGCTAACAGAGTAGGGGGGGGGGGGGGGGGCAATTAAAACCTGTTGGTGAAGATAGAATAGGCCTTTTTTTACGTCTAGTTTTCAGCTCTAGCACAGAAAGACTACTTACAACCAAATAGACTTGCCAAGCCCAAATTTTCCTTGGGATTTTTTTTTTTTTTTTGTGTTTTATACTGATAAAAGTCAGGGTAAGGATAATATATGAACAAAAAACACAAATTCCTATTTTCTGTCAAAACATTTTAAAAAAAAAATTCAAGCATTTTTTTTCCAATCACATGGGACTGGTTCAACCATTTGTTCTCTTTTCCCCAACCATTCAATGATCCTGATCCTTGCATTCCATCTAATTTCTAGTGTTCCAAGTTGAAAAAATAAGATGTACTTTACTTCTGGTACCAAACAAGTTGAAAAAAAATTCTTAAATCCAAGCTAATTACACTTTTAGAACAGTACTCATGAAAACAGAGGAATCACTGATTCAATGAGCTCAGTCAATGGTCTTACTGTACATTATACTCGGCTAATTCCTGGCTTTGAAGAATCGCTCTTTCGACCGTCGGACTCTGCTGAAAAACTTCCATACAAGATGAACCAGCGAAGAGACAATTTGCAATGGCTCATAAGTGCGGAAAATCAGAGTATTCCAACGGCCTTTTAAGCTGTTCCCTGAATTTTCGATCCTGCTGCGTCTATCGACAAGCTGGCAACTTCACGGACATCAGAGTCCAGCTCCTCATTGAAATGGTCTCGGAGGAACTCCACTGCCATAAAGGTGAGGGCCGAGGCTGGGACGTACCATACTACTCTCGGGACACTGCCCTTGAACACGCCTTTCATGCCTTCAGCCACCCAAATCCTCCTCAAAGCATCCAGCCACCCGTTGTACCTAACAAAACATGGGTCTCATCGTCCATAGAACAGAAGGCACTATTGATGCAACTGGATAACATGCGAGAAGATGAGGTTTGTCATAGTTCCAAGATGAAGAGAAAAAAAAGAAACAAAGGGCATAGGAGCTTCGATGTGTATAATGCGGTGCTTAGCAGTGTTCAAAAAACTCGAAACTCGGACTCGACTGGAAAGTAAGCCGAGTCGAGTAAACTCAGTCCGACTCGGACGAATAAGTAGACTCAAGTCTGGCCAAGTTGAGTTGACTTGACCGAGTCTTACCAAGATTCGGAACAATGGCGTTCAGAATGTCAGCCAATTAAAAGGGTTGCATGCATGAGTGACCAGGGATGAAGATGTTGAGATGAAATAAATAGTTTATTTATAATCACATTGAAGCGGCTTGGTGCCAGATTTATACAGAGGACTGATTGACAAGGCCATGTGTGGCCCTATGATGCAAAGGCTTGGCGTTGGGTGGAAAAAACATTTTAATATTTTATTAAGCTTGTGACCCGAGATAGGAACTAACGCAAAAACCAAAAATAATCAAGCCAAATGATTCAGAGAAGGCAATGCTGACTCCTTACACTTGTCCAAGAGAAGCGAGAGAGCAAAAAAAACAAAAAAAGCATGCGGGGGGGGTAGCAGGGGGTGAGGAACTAAAGAATTTGTGCTGCCAGTTTATAAAAGCTATGGACTAGAGATCCAATATAAATGGTGAATTCTAAAAGTGAGACAAATGGCACCTCATGGTGGATCCTTGCACTTGCAGTCTTGTCTTGATTACATCAAAGGGGGTTGTAAGATAAGCACTAAATCCTGCAAGAACAGTCACAGCAGTAAATAGAGGAATATTAACATGCTGAGGCAAGTAAGATTATATGTTTCAAGCATAGCAAAAAGGTGGTAAGATTAGCTTACCCCCGGCTAATCCCCCTAATACCAGTCCCTCAAAAGAACTACCAACATGCAAGTCACTGCCGGGTAACAATCTTTGCTTTCCGTACACTGTCAACTCCTTCAGTGCTTCGTAAAAAGTAACCTACAAGAACAAATCAAAACTTCGCACAAAAATTAGGAATCCATAACTCTGATGACTTGGAAAGAAAGAAGAAAACTAGTTCATGTTGCAACATGACTGGCATTTTTTGTTTTGGAAACTGTTAGTGATAGTATACATGGCGTATATAGGTGCAACAATATAGGTGCCGAACAAGGGGTTATCCTATACATGGAATCTACCGGTATAGGTATCCTATACATGGAGCTGTACACAATCACTAACAGAAACGATACAGAAAGTTGAAAGGTAACACCATGAGATGAAAAAAAAAAGTCCAAGAAAAACAAACAAAGTGGCTGCAGGGACAGGAGAACAGGGAGATTATACAAAAGGACGCAGACACATCCTTGCTGTGGCAAACCCAATGTTTTAAAACTTGGTAAAATTGTGCAGGGTCGGCTCAACTAGGACAGAGTTCGAGTCGAGTTATTTCTCCGAGTCATACCAAGTTGGGATAAAACTCAGACAAGTCGGACCGAGTTCACACGACTCGGCTGACTTCGAGTCGAGTCCGTGTTTTTTAACACTGGGAAAACCCTTAGATTTTGGACTAGGAATATGATGGACCAATGAACACAATGGATTAGTGAATTACTGGGGAAAGGGAAAGGGGGGGGGGGGGGGGGGGGGGGGGGTGATGACTGTGGTTCATGAATTTCAACTAAAAAATGTGATGGAAAAAATAAACTCTGAATAGGCTAACAGCCAGGTCAAGTCCTTTTAACAAATTCAACGGACCAGTGTGCATGTGCATCAGAGATTCAGAATAGCATGATCAAATCACGAACCAGAGGTGTGACAAATTTTCACCAAAGAACATACCATAAGACCAGCAAAAGGCACATCCCTTGCTAGTGTAGACCAGTATCTGTAAAAACAATAGGATACATCAGTAAAATATAGAGAACTGTATGTAACAATATGCATGTATCCATCACCAAAGGCAAAAGATTATTAACCTACACGTTACACATGCACACCAAGTACCAAAACCTTATGCATGCAAACTGCAAGCATCGAGAGAATTAACTGAGGATTCGTACCCCTCTAATTTTTCTTACATATAGAATGCAAGACAGGTAATACTTATAAACAAACCCACCAAATTCCTTAAGTTGCTGAAAACCAGTCCCATGTTACCACTCAATAATGCTTAGCCACTAATAATTGTGATGGGGATATGAGTACATCCATAGCACAGATGAGGAAATTTCACCGTGAGATAGTCTAGATCATGTGCTTCCACTGTTGGATCTTCCCGATGACGATCATCTACCATCAGATTTGCCAGATGAAGGCTTTACATCAAAGAAGTCATCATATATGATTTATGAGGGCGCCGTCAAATTCAGAGCAGTGGATTTACCTAAAGAAGTGTCATTTTTTTTATTAGCGTTATGTTTTTTTAATTATTTAGGCATTTATTTAGTAATTTTGTCCTTTTATTTAAGCAAAAGTATGCACTCATGTAAACCCATGTTATAAAGGTTCCCTAAGTGAATTAGGAGTCCTAAGACCATACTCATTAGGAATACTAGTCCAATGAGGTTTTATTTCCTGTTTTCGGACTTTTAATTAGTCTAAACTCTACATGTGAGAAAACCCAACTTATAAGGGTTGTATGAGTGTTTTTAGGTGTCCTAGTCCTTTACTTTGTTGGACTACAAGTCCTACGCGTTATTGTATTGCTTGGAGCTTATAAAAAAGCCCCAAAGTTTCTCATATTAAACAATGAATTATATTGTTATTTACTTGTATATGCATGTTTCCTTCTTGTGGGAGGATTAAAAGCGTGAGGCTCACAAGATATCAACTCGATCACCGGCGATAGGTCGGGGATCATTACCTTTTTTAATTCTTTCTTTATTTTGATTACAACCCTCTTCGAATCATAACTACCATCATGCATCATCACCTCGCATCAACATCGTCATCGTCATCATCATCTTCATCTTCCTCGCCGAGCACCACCACCACCTCCATCACCATCAACTTTCATCGAAAAACTTAGAAATACCTCCAACTGAACTTTAAATCCATCTGAAACCATATCATAGTTTTATTGAAATCATTCAAACTTGATCCAAAGGAAGTCCCTCCAAACCTTAGACACTCCCATACAAAAAGCCCTAATTTGTAGGATCCAATCGGATTCTAATTTCAAGAAATTCCAAAATCTAGAAACAAAGTCCAAAATTGGTAATTCCTTCATCTTTCCACATCCAACGCTCCTATCAAGCCGAAACGTATACATACACAACCTTCCTAACATCAATACCTACTACCCACCAAGTTTTGTCACAATCAAAAAAAATTAAACCTACTGAAAAGACCAAAATACCCCTTCACTGTCACGACTTTCTGCACCTTCTCAAACCCAAAATTTTCACCTAGAGAGAGAATTCATGCTTTGGTGGGACCCCTAGTCCGTCCTGCATCAAATTGTCTTTGTTATTTGAGAAACAATGAGATTGTACTTGTTAGGAGATGACGGGTAGGATTTGGAGAGAATGAGATGCTCTCCATTGAGGGACTCAAGCCCAATATATATGTACATGAATACACAAGTAACCGGACCCGACTGTACATAGAACCTGACCCGGTATATACATTAACACTCCCCCTCAAACTCACGGTGGATCATGTACCGAGAGTTTGCTTATAAAATGACGAAATCGAGCAATCGTCAGAGACTTTGTGAGAAAATCATCAGTCTGCTCCGTGTCGGGAATGAACGGCAAGAAGATGATGTTTGCAAAAAACTCCTGCCGAACATAATGACAATCGACCTTGATGTGTTTGGGCCGCTCATGGAAAACCAAGTTGCTAGCAATCTGAATAGCACTCCAGTTGTCACATAATAGAGGTGTAGCCCCAGAACTCCTGACTCCCAAGTCGAGTAGAAGGCGTCGAAACCAGACAATCTCTGCAATGGTGGAAGCCATAGCCCGGTATTCAGCTTCAGTGATGGAGCGTGCAACACTCTTGTTTCTTGTTGCGCCAAGAAATGAGGGAATTACCAAGGAACACACAGTAGCCGATGGTAAAGCAGTGGGTAGCAATATCTTCAGCCCAATCTGCATCGGAGTAATCATATAGAACAATTTGAGAGGTGGAGGAAAATAGCAGCGAACAAGTGACAGTGTCGTGGAGATACCGAATAATCCGAATGACCACTGCAAAGTGAACCGAGTGAGGAGCCTGAACGAATTGGCTGACAATGCCAACGGCATGGGCAATGTCAGGCCTACTCATGGTGAGATAAACGAGCATCCCAACGAGCCACTGGTAACGAGAAATATCCTGGAGAGGCTCATCATCTGTAGAGAGGAGCTTCAAGTTGTGCTACATGGGCATGTCAACAGTACGAGAGCCGGTGAGAGCAGCCTCGACAAAATATCTGAGATATACTTCTACTGGGAGATCAACAATCCACGAGCTGACCTGGAAATCTCAAGGCCAAGAAAGCATCAAAGAGGGTCCAGATCCATCATCTCGAACCGACTCTGGAGATGACGCTGAAGGGATGATATGATAGCACTGACATCCTCAGTGATGATCATATCATCCACATACCGAAGCAGCACAACAATACCTTGACTGGAGGAGCGGGTGAACAGAGCATAGCCAGAGTGTCTCTCTACAAACCCAGCTGCCAGAACTGCACTGCGGAATCGTTCAAACTAGACCTGAGGTTTTTGTTTGAGCCTATAAATAGCCTGTTGAAGACAACAAACGTGCCCTGGAGGAACAGGAACGCCCGAAGGAGGAGCCATGTATACCTCCTCGGAGAGGTCACCGTGAAAAAGCGCATTAGTGATATCCATCTGATGGAGAGGTCACCCTCGAGTAGCTGCCACAGCTAAGAGGGTGCGCACAGTAGTCATCCGAGCAACCGAAGCAAATGTCTCCTCATAGTTAATCTCATACTCCTCAGAGAAGCCATGAGCAACGAGGTGAGCCTTGTGCCGCTCAATGGATCCATCAGGTCGAGTCTTGACCTTGAATATTCACTTGCAGCTGATAGGGACCACTCTTGAGGGACAAGTAACCAAATCACATGTCTGGGTCAGCTGAAAATCCTCAATCTCCACTAACACGGCCTGCCACCACTCTGGGTGTAAAGCTGCCTCACGGTACGATTGGGGTTCCCGGTGGGTGTGAAGGGTAGTAAGAAAAGCCTGGTAAGACAAAGAGTAGGAGACAACAACAGAGTAGCCAGAGGGGTCAGAAGAATCAGAGGTAAAGGCAGAGTAGTCAAACATGTTGGGAGAGTAGTCATATTTGTCAGGAGGGTGATGTTCGCGTGCAAGGTAGTGTCAAACAGAGCCAGGATCAGCGGCCGAAGAGGTGGAAGCAGCTGCAAGGAAAGAAGTCTCAGTGGAGACAGTCTCGGTGGGAGGGACTGTGGAGCGACGAACGTACACACGCGTGACAGGTGGTGGTGATGGTGGAGGAGACGGGGGAGGTGGCGGAGACGGGGGAGGTGGAGGTGAGGAAGGTAGGGGATGGTCAACCGAGAAGGGCACAGCCGTGGGCGTGGGAGTAGAATAAGAAGGTAGAAAAATGATGGTGAAAGGAGGTGGAGGTGTAGAGGGTGGCACAGGCGGTGAGGAAAGATCCCGGGACTCAGTGGAAAAGTATGGAACATCCTCAACAAAGGAGACGTGACGAGAGATGCGGATCCGGCGAGCCAAAAGATCGTACCATCGATAGCCCTTGTGCTCCCGACTGAGCCCCAAGTGGACACACCTAGCAAACCTAGCAGAGAGTTTGGTGCGATCATGGAGAGGGAGGAGGACGAAACACGTGCACCCAAAAGTACGAAAAAGAGAGTAGCCCGGAGGTGTGGAGTAAAACCGCTCGTACGGTGTAAGACCAGAGAGGGTAGAGGACGGAGTGATGTTGATAAGGTGAACGGCGGGCAGAACAGCCTCAGCCCAGTAGAAATGTGGAACAGAAGCAGACATAAGTAGAGCTTATGCTGTCTCGAGGACATGACGATGTTTGCGCTCGATGACTCCGTTCTGTTCATGGGTGTGGGGACACAACTGTTGGTGACGAGTGTCGTGAGTTGAACGATCTCACGCATCTCAGATGAGAGATACTCCTGAGCACAGTCAGACCAAAAGGTCTTAATGCACCGACCAAAATGGGTGTGAAGCATAGTAGTGAAGGTCCTATAAATACGAGGAATCTCGGAGCGGCGACGCATGAGATAGACCCAGGTGCAGCGGGAGTAATCATCTATGAAGCTCACATAATACAAAAAACCAGTAAATTAGGCAACTGGAGCAGGACCCCACACATTAGAGTGCACGAGATCAAAAGGGGCGTTGGAACGGAAAGCACTAACAGAAAAAGGAAGAGCAAGGTGCTTTGCTAAGCGATAACCAGTGCAGACAGAGAGAAGGCAGAATGACACCCGACCCAAAGCGCTAAAAAGAAAAACGTTTTGGAGTCGATCACTGGATATGTGACCTAACCTTCTGTGTCACAAGTCAGCATCAGAGGCGACAAACAATGCTAACGGAATGGAAGGAGTGGAAGTGGGAACCTGAAGGTGATCCAACTGATAGGGTCCCCCTCCTCTACGACCTAGTCCAACTTTCTGACCCGTCCACAGATCTTGCACAAAACAAGAGGAAGAAGTAAATGTAATGGTCAGAACCGAGTCACAAAGAGAACTAACAGATATTAAATTAATATTTAAAAGGGGAGCATGGTGAACACGAGACAAGGTCAGGCGACCAGTAGGATCGAAGGCAGGGGTGATGGACAGGGGCGGATCTAAGAGTGGGCTCGGCCGGGCTACAGCCCGGCCGAGATTTAGCAAAAAAGTTTGTTTTTTAGGCCCAGCCCTGCCCCACTGATATCCCGGCCCACTAGCCCAGCCCACTGCCCCACAGAATACCCGATCTCCTCTAAGAGCATCTCCAACCGGCTCTGAAGTTCGGAGCACCTCCGAAGCAAGTGGGGCCCGTATTTTGCTGCCACCTCATCGGAGGTGTCCTTGTTGAGAGGTTCAGCTCCAACGGCCTCCGAACGGGATATCCGAGCCATTTGCATGAAACACCCTATATATTTACAAGTTATCCAAAGTCTCCAAAGTTACACCAAATCTGTTAAAAAGTACATGTTTTGATACATATATAAAATAATTTATGAAGTTCCGGGGGGTTTTTTTAAAAAAGACAGAATTTTTTATTCGTTCAGCGGCTCCGAAGGAGTTCTGTTGTATGTGGAGGGCTTCGGAGGTCCGGGCCGCACGTGGCATGCCACGTAGGCCTTCAGAGCATCCTTCGGAGCCGGTTGGAGCGCCCATTTCTATTCGGAGTGCCACGTGGGCCTTCAGAGCTCGCCTACGGAGCCGGTTGGAGATGCTCTAATGCTTTAATTTGGGGAGCGGCGCTGCTCATCCTCCCGTTTCTCCCGGAGTTCGTACTCCAGACCGGCACCGCACGCGGCACGGCCGCACGGCAACAACGCCGAGAGCCCGGCTGCCCGAGAGTCAGTTGAGCACCGGTCAGGCGTGCGTGGGGAGTCGCCGAGTCGCCGGAGTCGGGGACCGTGGCTTCAACTGCCTTCAAGTCTTCAACCAGCACCAGCAGGTGAGTTTTCACTTTTCCCTTCTTCTTCTTCTCCTCCTCCTCCTCCTCCTCGGATGATTCGAATGGGAAAAAAACATTAAATTTTTTCAGATTTTTTTGGATCGAAGATTCGGAATCATCCGATGCTTTCGAACTTTTTGGATCGAAATTCGGAATTTTTGGAATACCTGGGTAACCCTTCCGATTTCGATCCGATTTTTTTCGAAACTTTCGGAATTCGGATTTAATTATACGGTGCCAGAATCAGAATATTTTGAATCGGTTTTGGACGGAATCAGAATTTCTATTTTTTTTCGTTCCAACTTGTATGGATCAAAACTCAAAATAGCCTCTTATTATTCTTCTTTTTGAATCAAAACCCGAAACAACCCGAGAATTTCTATTTTTTTTCTTAATCTTATCCCTAAATCGTGCCGGTATTTAGGGCTGGCAATTTCGAACCCGACACGGCAGACCCGACACGAAGTTAGCGGGTCTGGGTCAGGGCTAAACGGGTTCGAGTCGTAAACGGGTTGACACGATAGACCCGTTTAATAAATGGGTCAGGTCCGAATTTAGGGTCTGGACACGGTAGACCCGGGAAGACCCGTTTAGTATTGAACGGGTCGTGTCGGGTCAGGTCGGGTCTACCCGCAATCTGATACTATAATATATAATACTAGCGGGTTTTTCGAGTCAGGTCGGGTCGGGTCGAGTCGAATTGGGTCGGATCGGGTCAACTGTATAGACCCGGGTGGTAAACGGGTCTTATCGGGTCTACCCGTTTATTCGCGGGTCGGGTCGGGTTCTCTTTGTAGTTGGTTCAACATTAGCAAATACATAACGTTTATGCAGGTTCTAATGTGAATGTGTGATGCAGCCCAAAAGTCCAAACCCGTGACATATATTTATGTGGACTAATATATATAAGTTCGGTTCTCGGGTTGGGTCGGGTCTACTCGAGCTCTAATCTGGAACGGACCCGCATTTAGTCGAGTCCACAAAACATAGAACCAAGCCAACCTGTTTAGTCAAAATACCCAAACCATTTAGGGGTGTGCATCGGTTCGACACCAACCTATTTTAGCAAAACCCAAACAGATCAAACCTTGGTCGATTTTGAGGATTTCCAATCCAACCAAACCAAACTGAGATTGGAATCCAATCCAATTCAATTAAAGTCGGTTTGGATTGGATTGGATGGTCGGTTTGACCTTTGACTGATATGCATGTTGGCTTATTTCCCCTTCTTTTAGAACCTAGTTTTAACTTTAAAAAATAATAATTGTTGTCAAATTATTAGGCATAAATAAGATTTGTCAAATTATTTATTGTGTTACCGTTTTTTTCCTAATTTATGTTCTGTTTATCTATCTTTTTTATATTAATGAAGCTTTCTCGTACTGTCAATATTCGTTTAGCAAATCATACTCAGTTTTTCTTTACTGTCGATAATAAAAATTTTATTATAAAAAAATTAGTTTAGGTTCAGCCCAGCCAAAAATAAATTCCTGGCTACGCCCCTGGTGATGGATCCACACTGCGAAATGGGTACACGAGTCCCGTCAGCAGTGCGGACTCCCAGGTGGGTGGGAGCAGGGCTACAGTCTGTGAGTACGGAAGAATCGGAAGTAAAGTGGCAGGAGGCAGCCAAGTCGAAGATCCATGGAGCAGTAGTAGCGGGAGTGGCAGATAGACTGTGAGCTGTCGAAGAGCTGGTGAAGGCGAGGTACCAGAGAAGTAGCTTCTTAAATCGCTAAAGACAATCGGAGTCAGACCGGGGCGAAACAGTAGTGGTGACAGGAGATGCCGGAGTAGTTGGATCGATAGCAACAGAAATGTTGCCACCATGGCGGAGAACCTGACCACGACCATGACCGACTGTCTCGACGAAGGGACCCGGCCTTAGAACACCTCAAAGCGAAGTGACGGAGGAATATGATGGAAGTCCATAATGTCAGGAGATGCCATTATCGCACAAAAGTGAGGAGACACGGAGGCGGGTGTAAAAGTACCCTTGAAAACCCTAGACGACAGATGATAGAGAACCGACTAAGCAGAGGGGGTGGAAAGGGGATGAGGGGGCGGAAAGGGGGCTGCGGGGAGGGGGATCGGGTGAAGGGGGTCGGTCGATGAAAGGGGGATCGGGTGGCTGCCGATGCGGGTGAGTGGGGAGGGGGATCGGGTGAAGGAGATTGGGAAGGGGGTCGGCCGGTAAGAGGGGGAGTGGGTGGCTGGAGGAGGGGTTGCCGATGCGGGTGAGGAGGGGATAGGGTGGCTAAAGGGGGCTGCCGGTACGAGTGAGGGGGGGGGGGATCTAGTAGATGCGGGGGCTGCGGAAGAGAGAAATCGGAATGGGGGTCAGCTGGTGGGGGGAGAAGCGGTTGTCTGGAGTGGTTGCCGGTGCGGGTAAGGGTGGGATCGAGTGGTTGCGGTGGCTGGAGGGACTGTCGGTGCGGGAGGGGCTGCCGGATGAGGGAATCAGGTGTTGGAGGGGCTGCCGGAGGGGGAATCGAGTGCTAAAAGAGGCTGGGGGGGCTGCCAAAGGGGGGAATCGATTGCAGGAGGGGGTTGCGGGGGCCGGCGGTGGCTGCCGGAAAGAAGGGCCGCGGTGGCCGGATGGAGGAGTTGCTATGGACGGGGAAGGCCAGAAAAGGGGCGGGAGGTGCGCTGGAGGTGGTCGGCGGGTGCAAGAGGTGGCCAGCGAGTGCTGCGGGGGCCGGAGGGGAGGGGCTGGGGGAGTCGGGGGATGCTGCGGAACCGGAAGAGGAGCCGGAGGGGAGGAGATCGGAGCCGAAGGGAGATCATCGTCGTCGTCACCGTCAGAGCCGAAGAATCCTAGAGCTCTGATACCATGTTAGAAGATGACGGCTAGGGTTTGGAGAGAATGAGATGCTCTCTATTGAGGGACTCAAGCCCAATACATATGTACATGAATACACAAGCAACCCGACCCGACTGTACATAGAACCCGACCCGGTATATACATTAACAGTCCTCGTCCTTAACCTCCATCCTTCAGCACCTCACTCACTTTGCTGCATACACCAATGCAACAAAACCACCACCTCCTTCCCATCTCTGCTCTCACCGCCTCCTCTATCATGTTGCAACCACCTCTTTCCTTATCCAACCCCACTATGCAATGTCAATCTATCCCTCTCCCCCTCGGGTAACCCTCACCTCTTTCCCTATCCGACCCCACTATGTTCACTTGCCTCCATCAAGCCATCACCATTACTCAATAACAATTATTCCCCCATCTACTCCCACCACCTTTGTGTTATGTTGTTTTTCAACATTAAAGAAGAGGCAAGTGAACATGTGTCTTCAAATTTGGGATTTGGTGTTAGGGAACAAAGGTTTTGGTAACCCTAACTAGATCAGTCCTTAATCTAACCCAGTGATTGGCAACAGAGTGGGTTTGGGATGAGCCGACCCCATCCCAACGTTGACCCACCAAATAATACCATGCCCGAACCCATCCCCAACCAGCCAACCCACCTCTGGTTTGACGGGTAAATCATAAACATGTCTAACTTATATCATCAAAAACCCGAACTCGTATACCCTAACTCACTTATGATTAACGGGATGGGTCAGAGCAGGGCTGGGTGGGTTCAAACCCGCATATTCATTCTAACAAAAAAATCAGTAATTACAATAATTTTTCTTTAAAAATGTATGCATCAATGGAAAATGAAGTGTTGCAATATAAGGACAATATGTAACCGGCCGATTTTTAAAAAATTTCAAACCTCACCTTAAAAGCAAGGTTCTAAAAAGCGCTATGCGCTAGTCGGGCGGTGGGGGGCCGCCTAGCGCCTAGGCGTTTTGCCTTTTTTTTATTTTTTTAATTATTATTTTGATATTATATATAATATATATATATATATATGTTTAAAATTAATATAAGTTCAAGATTATCCCAAACCATTATTTTAAAGAACAAGTATATAACCATAATTCAAAATTGAGTGATTAACAAGAACAAAAGCAAACATGGTCCGCCTGGCCAGTCTCAGCCCGCCTGGTCCGCCTGGCCAGCCTGATCTCGCCTAGCCAGCCTGATCTCGCCTGGCCAATCTGAGCCCGCCTAGGCGGCCGCCTTGTCCCGCCTAGACCACCTTGCCCCGCCTAACTCCGCCTGGGAGTTTGGTCGCTTTTCTGGAGCGCCTAGGGACTAGGCGAGGCGGTGGGGAGCCGCCTAGCACCTAAGCAGCCGCCTGGGCCGCTTTTTAGAACACTGCTTAAAAGTATTTAAAAGTCGTCCAAACCCGTGCCAACAGGAGCAGGTTAGGTCCGATAACCTAAAAAACCCCGCCTAGCAAGATTAGTTGGCAAGATTGAAAACATAATGTGGGCAAATACAAACCTTTTTGGAGGATTCTTGTAAATGTTGCAGATTTAGGGGAGATATATGCGACACAAAAAATCCCATTCCTCTATCACTTATACAATTAGAAGTATTATTAGAGTGAGTTGTATGTACCAAATGCATCTATAACATGGTGATATGGAAAGATCATAAACATACTGATGACGAAATATGTAAGCCCTAGCTTAACCACAACTTTCCGACCACCCCATCAAGTTGTCGCAATTAATGCAGTGAATAAACTTCATCCACTATTACAAGCAACCATCTTACTGTTGCTACACATCTAACTCACGAAGAAAACCAAATGAGGTCAAAATGACAATTTTTGCAAGATTTTTATGATTTCCAAATGGTTCATGCAGCTAATCTTATCAAATCATTTATTGCCTAGGGAAATTTGAAGCTATGCCAAGGGTGTAAACAAGATTGCCATCCTCTATATAAAATACCATAACCAGTAAGCCTTTTCCCAATTCTGGTTTGTTGACTACGAAAAGATATGATAACCTAAGTGGACAAAGCAAGAAAAAGGACAGAAAAGTAAGTTTCCGAAAACTTGTGCTTTGTAACAATCCATAACACAGTTGACCATGTTAATTCATATATGACTGGTCATATTTTTCTAGAGACGTAAAAACCACTATTCATTTTAGATATTTAGAACACACATGCCCTTGTGTGTTGAGTAATTGAAGAAATACCCAACTAAGACTGTCGCAGACTCCAGCTAAATTAACAATGCCAGCAAGATGAATATTACTTTGGTTATCACAGAGAATAATTCAAGAGTTAAAAAAATGTCAGGATATTGTTGCTTACTAGATAACAAAATGACTTCGATAGTGGCACATGCCATTGCAAGTTCGATAGCTAACTCACCAATAGTTGGTAGTACCCAGATTTTGGAAAATGAGATAGGGAAAACACAATCACCAGCAAGATCATTATCATTATTTGGCAACTCGCACAATCAGCACAAGTATAAATTTGAGAATTGCAAGAATCAAACGGAAGTAAGGCAAGTATTGAAGTTTTTTTTTTTTTGATAGGGTTAAGGATATGTTCGACTGCTGCAATGTTCAAATATGAAGCAGTACTTTTTTTTTGACACCCCCTCACCAAGGGGGCGGGGTTAAGCTACTATCCCAAGCAAGCTATATACTACCTAAAGGTGAAGGCGGGATTCAATCGCAGATCTTTGGGATAACCACCAGGAGACTTTACCAACTAAGCTAGCTAGCACCCTCGAAGCAGTACATAGAATGGCAAACAATAGTAACATTTTTAGTGTCTGAACAAGTGATGGTTAAAAATTGAAAAGAGAGTTAAAGAAAGAACAAGCTTGGCAACAGAGTATGTTAGACCATCACAGAAAAGAAACTTAGAATCAGAATCAAAGATGGTTATCGCATGTGGCTACCTCACTTACCCACCCTAACCCCCGTAAGCTTTTGATGAATCAATCTTATCGACAGCATGCTCCTTTCTTTAATCTTTGAATGTCCACCCACAAAACTAAGCTAGAAGGATTTGGCACAAAGGCTACTCTATGATGTCCAGATGACATCCTTTTTACTATCACCAGATTCAACGGTAGTTTGGTACATCTATATAACAAGGGACGGCGGTTTTGTACTTGACTAGGATAATATGGAACCCAAGGCTGACTAGACAAAAAGGAACAAGCTGACTAAACAAAAAAAAAATGCTGATTAGACTCTCTCTTCCCACAATCTCTCTCCTCTCTCTCTCTCTCTCTCTCTCTCTCTCTCTCTCTCTCTCTCTCCGTCACTCTCTCTCCCCGTCCGGTTTTCTCTCTCTCTCTTCCCCCATCTCAAGAGAGAGAGAGAGATATGGAAAGAGAAAGAGGGAATCGAAGGGGTCTCGGGTAAGGGCTGATGCGATCGCCACCTTTTTAGGGGATCGGAGGGGAGAGAGGATTTTAGGACGGTTGTGATCGGATTAAGAGAAAAGAGACGTTAGGTGTTGAGAGATTTAGTGAGAGAAAGAGAGATATGGAAAGAGAGAGAATCAAGGAAGAGAGGATGTAGAGAGATTTACAGGGAGAGAGAGATACGGAAAGATAGAGAGAATCAAGGAAGAGAGAGAGAGAATAACCGTGCATGGTTCGGTCATGAGAGAGAGAGAAGTTCGTGATTGGAGGGGGATTCTGCATATGCAGGGACGGCTGTGATTGGCTTGGGTAAGGAAAGAAAGATAGAGGGTGATGGCCGGCTGTATGCATAGATGATAGAGGGATGGCTGCGATTATGTTTGATTAAATGAGGTGTTAAGAGAGTTTAATGGAGGGATTAAAGAGGGGATAAATGAGTTTTTAATGAAGAGAAAATGGGATTTAAGAGAGGGCTGCCATCAAGGTTTCGGGTAATGGTTGGGTTTTTGCAATGGATGGCTATGATGTTTGCCCAACGAATGACTGTGATATGTGCGGGGGATTCTGCATGTGCAGGGACGGCTGTGATTGGTTTGGGTTAGGAGAGAAAGAGAGAGAGTGATGGTCGGTTGCATGCATGCATAGCATGTTTGATTAAATGAGGTGTTAAGAGAGTTTAATGGAGGGATTAAAGAGGGGATAAATGAGTTTTTAATGAAGAGAAAATGGGATTTAAAAGAAGGCTGCAATCAGGTTTCGGGTAATGAGATCATGCATGGTTTTGCATGGGTTTTTGTAACAGATGGTTGTGATGTGTGCCCAACGGATGACTGTAACGGGTTCGGGTCGTAAACAGGTCGACATGACTAACCCGTTTAGTAAACAGGTCGGGTCTAGGTTTTGTCTCCGACCCATGACCCATTTAAGACCCGTTTAAAAATTAATGGATCGGGTCGGGTCTACCCAGCATCTAATCACAATGTATAATGGGTTCAACGAACGACTGTTATCAGAACAACCATGATGGTGAGTTGTAACGAAATATAAAATTACAAAAAATAAAGAATAAATATTTAAACGGGTCTTACCGGGTCTACCCGTTTATAAACGGGTCGGGTACGGGGTTAGAATCTAGCCATGATTAGTTAAACGAGTCGGGTTGAGTCTGGGTTTAGGGGTTTTGGCACGATTAATTAAACGGGTCGGGTCTAGGCACGATTCTATCTTGGCCGACCATTAAATGATGGATTTAATGGTCAGCCATTTGAACCATTCCGTGAAACGGGTTTTTTGATCATACCCCCTACTTAATTTGGGTAACTAATTAAACCATTCTATCTTGGCTGACCATTAAAGTTTTTTCAAAGTTCAAATTGTAATTTTAAATATTTTTTTATAGTTCAAATGAAGTTTTTCAAATACAATTTTTGATAAATGAGGAGGTTCTCGCTTTAACTGGTGGTTTTGTTGGGGTTGTCGGTCCATCGGGGCGGGGTCGTAGGAGCTGGGTGTTATTGCCAAAGGCAGCGGCTTAGGTGGTAGCAAATGACCCAACAGTGGCCACTATTGGTGGTGCTGGGGTCGACGGTCCATCGGGGCAGGGCCGTTGTAGGCCGATGTTGCTGCCAAAAGTGTTTTGTTGCCAAAGGCAGTCAGGTGTATTACCGCTGAATACGACGGTGTGGGCTGGGGGTGGTGATGCCCGAAAGGTGTCTTACCGCTGATTGCGGCCCACTGCAATGCCGACATGTGTATTGCTGCCGAAGGCGGTCCGACTGTGCTTTGCCGCTGAAGGCGGCCCGCTACAGTGCCGACAGGCACGGGCATGCACTAGTTATCCACGGACCATGGTATTCTCAAGAGTTTTTCATTCTTCAAAAATCTACTGCCATCGCCATCAAACTATATAATGTGTAGCAGAAATACTACGAATATCCACGCGCACAAGTGTATGTCATGATATAGCATATTGGCTTGTAACGCACAGCAGAATATCAAGCCACTTTTCCTAAACTTCTATTTAGGTGTCTAATTAACAAGGAATGACAAGTTTGTTCGAGACAAAGATGTACACATATACCACCCCACCAAATATACTGAGTGTTCATCTTATATGTGGAAACATAATAGTACATCAAAGTCTACAAAAGGAAAATAAATTAGAACAGGACAAGAAAATCACGAATTCTTCTACACTAAGGCACATGCATTAACGGGGTAAGCAAATCTAATTGGAAATCAGAAATGAAAATTAGGAAAGAAGTAATAGTACCCTGCATATAATCCCTTCAAGCCGTGTTGCTTACAAATTGAATGACCTGCCTGGAACATTCCCGTGTAATAACAATACATCTGTACGCCTGACTTCTGAGAGGTGCCTTTCAGCATTGTACACGCCCAAGATTTTCTAGTGCCTTGCACCTGCATGCGTTGTTTCATGACCTCACATGGTACATAAACAAATGAGCCAAGTGTATCTCCTGGAACACAATAAAACAACACAAAGTGGGATTTAATGTTCACCTTGCACTGACCACGATGTAATTATTCTACAAATTCAAAAAACTAATTGGCTGCACAGACAATAATAAGAGACTAGGATAACACATGTTTAAAAAGCAAATCTAATCCGACAATTAATACTTTACCAATGGTACAAAAGTGATATGCAGATATATCATTGTGATGCAATGTGAAAAAAGTTCAATACGAGAATGGATTGTTCAAGGTAACTGAATAACAAGCAACAAATGGCTCCAAGGAACCTTCTTAAGTTGGACTCAACGTCACCTATCATAACCACTCATACATTGCAACAACAGCGCATCGTTCCGCTCACAGTAGAGATGGTTTTAAGCATGTTAAGAAGTCATGATGTGGCAAGATTTCCAGCTCTTCATGTTTTTTATGCCCCGACATATGTAAATTTAGAAAAGCCTAATACTATTCACATATGCCAAAAGTTATAACCATTGTTTTAAAACCCGAAAACTTGACTCGACTCGAAAACTTGCGGAGTATAGTATACTCAGAAACTCAGCCAAAACTTGACTAAGTCATGACCAAAACCTCCGTACATTTAATATGTTATTAATATTTGCTATATACATGTACATCATAAAATTTAATACTATTGATATATTATGCATAATATTAGAATATTCTATGTAAATTAAATAGATTGATCAACTATAACTCGAGAGAGTTTTGGAGTGAGTCGACCTAGTTTTGGAGAGCGAGTCAACTGAGTCATGGACCGAGTTGTTACCAGGCCGAGTCAATGGCGGGGTCCTAGCCAAGTCAAGTCGATGCCGCCGAGTTTTAAAATGGTGGTTGTACCAACAATCATAAGAGATAGAGACAATCAAATTCTTGAAACATAATGGAGATGATAAACCATGAGTGCTCGTAACTCAATGTTGATTATCGTTCTTGCTGAGGCAAGTCAATTTATGACTGAACTAATGGCACATATCTATACACAAACCCCCTCAAGTTAAAACGAGAATGATGCACCTAAAATTAGCAGTAGCAATCTGACAATGATCAGAAGAGCATTGTTAAATGTGAACCTTTTCTGGTTCAGTCCAGATTCTGATCCTACTACAAGGAAAAAATTGGACTTCAGAAATCCAGGCTATCATGTATCAATTACCCTTCAACTTTTCCAAAACAGATAGGGAAGTGAGTAGGAGTGACCCCAATTCTTCTGTGTATGGATGATTAAAAAGATAGATACTCACTATCATCATTCTGTGCAGATGTTTAACTGTTAACGTGAAAAAAAATGAAAAGTTACATGATACGTATTTTTTTCATGCTATACGTTAGCAAGAAAAACAGCTATCATTATGAGGACAGAAGATAACACCACAAATTGCAATCGATTAGTATAAAAGTTTGCAATATATGATTCAATTAAGCATGGATAACACAAAATCATTGCTTACAAACTGCTCCTGCAATGAAGTGAGACCACTACAGTTGGATTTAATTTCTCTATCCAATTTTTGGTAGATTTTATCACACGATAGTATGTTGCCCCTGTTGCAAGAGATCCAGTCACCCCTGGGGTAATCCAGGGGTAATCTGACAAGAATGGTCAAGAGAACATTGTACAACATGAACCTTTTCTAGTTCAGTCTAGATTCTACAAGAAAAAAATTGGACTTCAGAAATCATGGCAATCGATTAACCTTCAACACTTGTCAACTTCTCAAAAACACATAGGGATGCAACCCCATTTCTTATGTGTATGGGTGATTAACAAGATGGATACTCACAATCATCATTTTGTGTAGATTTTTAATTGTTAACGTGAAGAAAATAGAGTTGCATGATATGCATTTTGTTCATGCTATAAATTAGCACGACAAAAAAAAGCAATCGTTATGAGGAGCAATGATAACACCATAAATTGCAATCGATAGGGTATAAAAGCTTGCAATATATGATTGAATTCAGCATGGAAGACACAAAATCAATGCTTACCAAGTGCTCCTGCAATGAAGTGAGACCAATGACCACTAAGGTTAGGATTTAATTTCTCTATCCAATTTTTTGTAGATTCTATCACACCAAAGTATGTTGCCCCTGTTGCAAGAGATCCAGTCACCCCTGGGGTAACCCCTCTGTAAAATCCTGGAAAAAATCATTATTTCATTAAATTTCAGACCATGAAGAGAATATCATAATACTAACAAGGGTGATCCTATATTTAAAAGACATATCTATCCATTAAAAGAACATTAGCATGCACTTTTTGTTACAACGATAAAATTACATCTAAATAGAGAAAGAATACTACATGAGATAAGGTACTGGATACTATGGAGTGTCAAAGAAGATAGAAATAAAGGAAAATACATGAATCTTCTTTCTTCCCTCTGGTAAACGATGGCTATCTAATAAGAAACAAGGGCTCTTCTAGGCAATGAACTTGGAAATTGGTGGATCTCTCAGAAGGAATTGACTCATTGTTTGAATTAAACAGCTAGTGAAACTGTGAAAGTATCATTAAGTAGATATATATAGCTAGATTGGGTGGTAAGCGTTAACTCTCAAACCAATGGGTTGACTAACTCAATGTCACCAAATTCGCACCAACAAAGGTATAATATCTGGATGTCGAATATTGATCATTTTTGTTACTGGCCCAATCCGCATCGGAGAAGCCAACAATAGAGAGCATAGGAAAGGGCTTGTACCATAACTCTCGCCCCAAGGACACTTTGAGATATCGAAGAATCCGGTAAACGGCTTCCCAATGGGGTTGGTGTGGCCCATGCATATATTTACTCACAACCCAGGTGCAAATGAAACATTTGGTTACGTAGATGAGCTTTCCAACAAGGCAACGATAGCCACCCGGATCCTTTAAGAGAGTGTTGGACCTATTATCCAAATGAGTAGTTGGATCCATCAAAGTATGGCCGGCTTGCAACCAAGCATCCCAGTTTCACTAAGATGGTCCAACACATACTTTCGTTAAGAAAGACATACCATTTCTTGTTTCGAGCCACTCAATGCCTAAAAAATACCGGAGAAGCCCCAAATCTTTGGTGTGGAATTTAGTGCTAAGATGAGCTTTCAAGTGCGAAATGCCAAGATAATCACTCCCAGAGATGACAACATCAACCACATAGGCGATGAGAATAATGATACCTCGATACGACCGATGAGTGAAGATTAAGTGATCGGAGATGGACCGAATGAAACCGTATTCAAGAAGAACCATGTTAAACTTGTCAAACCAAGCTCGAGGGTGATAACTTGATGCCATAAATAGCTTTCTTCAACCGGCATACTAGTGAGGTCGAGTAGCATCCACAAATCCTGGGGGTAGGTCCATGTACACCTCTTCATTGAGTTCACCGTGGAGGAATGAATTGTTCATATCAAGTTGATAAAGCGGCCACCCCTTGAATACGGCCAAAGACAAGAGAATACGAACATAATTGAGGCAAGCAACCGGCAAAAAGGTCTCAAAATAATCCAAGCCAGACTCGTTTGAGTGAACCCTTTAGGAACCAACTGGGCCTTAAGACGCTCCACAGTACCATCCAGGCTATCCAGCTGATACTTCATGGTATACACTCAACGACATCCAACTACATGCTTGGGTTATCGAGTTTGGGTTTGGTTAAAAGTTAAACTCAAACCCAAACCCAAATCCAAACCCAAACCCACTGTCCCACACTAAAAGATTTAAGGATAAATTGCACAAAGACCCCTATAGTTTGACCGATTATCACTTACACCCCCTCATGTTTAAAACCCTACAAATGTCCCCCCTGGAGGGGGTGCAAGTGATATGTTTTTCAAACTATAGGGGGTCTATGTGTAATTTACCCAAAATTTAACCCCACCCCACCCTGTTTTCTGGATCGAGCGAGAAGAGAGGGAGAGTAGAGAGGCAGGCGTCCGCCCGCGCCCGTCGTCTGTCGTTCGCCGTCGCCCGCCTGATTGCAGCCGTCCGCTGTTCACCCGTCTCTCTCCCTCACAGCCCCATATCTCTCTCTCCCTCCCTCTCTCTCTTTTACTTTCTCGCTCTCCCTCACAGCCCCATTTGTAGGCTTTCTAACCTGCCGTCAGGATCTGCAGATATGCAATAAGATCGATAAAAAACAGTGATAAAATATTGAGCCAATTATGAAAATTTTATTAAATTTTTTTCAAAAAATAGTGATAAATTATAGCAATTAATATTTTGTTTATATTGAATATGCAACAACCTGTGCTTCTATATTGTATATGTTCTTTATGATGCATTCGATCAATTAATAGTTCTATAAATTAATAATTTAGTATTTTATTTAAAATAAATATTTAAAAAATAATAATTTATTGTCGTATCCTTAGCCGTACCCGTATCCTACTTTTTTAAGATTTGTCGTATCGCCGTACCCGTATCCGTATCCGTGCTTCTTAGTGCACAAGACGTTTAGTGCAGCATCCCCTTATATTGACAAAATGTCCGGATAGAATGTTGGAGGAACTCTAAGGCATTATCGGATCGAATGACACGTATAGGAACATCAAATTGAGTCAGTATTTCTTGGTAAAACATAAATAACACACGAGGTATATCAAAACAATCTCGCAATAAATATAAACATGTCATGTGCGAAATCATCCATAAAAAGAACATAGTACGAGAAATCAGATACACTCTTAACCCTAGAAGGTCCCCATACATCCGTGTGAACAACATCAAACGGACGGAGACAACAACTTTTGACACAAAAAGGAAGGAAATACAATGGTGTTTTCTTAGCTGACATGATTCGCACCGAAAATCCCCCCAAAACGCAACTGGGGAATCATAGACCAAAGCCTAAATACACCAAGATAACCCAAACAACAATGCCACTTAAATAAACTATCACTAGCAACGAGAGCACGAGTAGATGAGGCCAGTCTCAGATCCAAGAAGTATAGTCCATCTCGTCTTCGCCACAAGGTCCTGAAAGACACAACCAGTGGTAGTGAAAGTTACCAAGTAATTCAAGAATTTTGTAAGTTAACGAATAGAGAACAAGCTAAACGATAGATTGGGGACATAAAGTGCAGACAAAACAGGAGATTAAGGAAATGGAGAGACTTCTCATTTACCAAAAATTTGGTGAGAAGACCCATCTGCTAATACAAGGCATGAAGACTGAAGATAATGGCTTAACAGAGGAGAGTAGAGAAGAGGTAGTCGTAATGGTGGAGCTAGCTCCCGAGTCAATGATCCAAGGAGGCGAGGATGATGGTGCATTGGTACAGTAAGCAAAGCACAAGGAGCACGTGAGTTAGCAAATGTGATGGTAAAAGATGAAGATCCGGAGGCGTTCGAAGCCACAGCTTGGAGGGGTTGCACAAGTTTATTGAACTCCTCATGAGTGACATGGGACTCGAAATCACCATAGCTAGGCACTGTGGGTGCAAAATCCGGCTAACGCTTGACAGTGAGACCCGCCAGCCCTGCCTGAGGCCCACGAAGACAACGGTGGGACCTGCCAGCCCTGCCTGGGGTCCACAGGGACGGTCCGGAGCCTGACAAATCTCCCCCAAATATTCATCAAAGCCTCGAACACTCCCAAAGGTCTATAAATAGCAGACCAAACCGATAATCTAGATCGGATCCTCATTCGAGATCCGAAATTTCATCACAGAGATCATTCTTCAGTTATTAAGAGTTGCAGAGCTCTGGCTGAGGGTAGATCTCCCTTTCTATCCCCCTTTCCTCTTTTATCTGATTGCTTCTACAAGTGACGCTCGGCCTGTCGAGGTTACTCTATATTTCAGAGATAGTGGATTCAAAGGTTACGTCTTACCGCACGGAGACGTAGGCTTCGACCGAACTTCGTCACCACATCCTGTGTCAACTCTCTCTCTTTCTCCATCTCTCTCTCTATCTCAATAGTGTCTGAGTAACAGCTCAGCACTCTACAGTGCACCGCACTCGAAGTCAACAATGAATTAACTGTTGGCGGAAAACCGTACGATGATCATAATTTCCCCCCACAGCAACGAAGTAGACGGCAAGGAGCAATGTTCTAAAAAGCGCTAGGCGCTAGTCGGGCGGTGGGGGATCTTCTAGCGCTTAGACCGCCTAGGCGGCGCCTAGGCGTTTTTGTTTTTTTAATTATTTTGATATTATATATAATATTTTTTTTTAACTTACTATAAATTCAAGATAATCCCAAATATTATTTTAAAGAGCATGTAGGATGTATAACTTACATAACCATAAATTCCAGATTAACAAGAACAAAAGCAAGCATGATAATCTCAGATAATACCATAATATCCATAATTTTAGTACATTCCAAATCATAAATTTATGATTATCAATAATAGAATAGCATCTATACACGTTCTAGTGCCTAGGCACACCTAGGTGGCCGTCTAGCCCTGCCTAGAGGCATGGGCCGCTTTTCTGCACCGCCTAGGGTTATGCTAGGTGGGGGGGGGCGCCTAGACCGCTTTTTAGAACACTGGAAAGGAGCCTTGTAGCTTGATTCGCCCATGTCGGCTTGCCCAATTTGTCCCAACATCGGTCTTCAAGATGACCTAATTTGCAACAAAAATTGCACATTAACTCATTATTTCCACAACCAAGTTTGGCACCACGATTAGTGTATCCACCACGACTGGTACCATGATTGGGGAGAGATTCGTTGAACTCTACCATGAAAGCCACACAACAAAACTCCAATCTTCAATAAAGCAAATCCATAAACACTACACAGAAAACAGCAAATCACAATTCCAATCGTACACTTTAAACAGATCATCAAACACAAACGACGTTTCCACAATTGATGCCGAGAGTCCAAGCAATGGTATTGCAAGCTCCCATCCTGCAACCAAATCAACTACACACACTCGAGAGCAACGAGCAAGACGACGACAGATGATAATGAGAGCAACAACACACCAAATCAATCACACACGTCAGTCAAATCACATGAGTAAAAGCCTCCTCTACCTTTGTTCGCTTCCTTCCTCTCTTTTTTCTTTCTTCTAACTTGTGCTCAGCTTTTTTTTGTCTTGTAGCCTTATAGGAGACAAATGGAGCACAACAGTTGGATCGTAGGCTATGGGATCACAGCAGCAGCAGATGGAGCAACGGAGGCAGGGAAAGCACGGTAGGCAACGGATCGCGAGCAGATCGCAAGCGACTGCGTGGATTGTGGGTTCTTGTGGATAGCGGGTGATGTGATGGGATCGCGAACGGATATCGATGTGGCGGATCACAATAAGGCCGTGAGCGGCATCATCCTCGAGTAGTTCATTTTCTCTCTTTTTTTTAAGAGATAAGGATCAATGCTTGGGTGACCGGCAAGATCAGTCGTCACCCGATTGCCCTGATACCATATGAACAAAAAGAAAACGGGAAGAGAAGAGAAAAAGATAGAGTTGGGGGTTCCTCCCCTTCTCTATAATTATATATATAAGCCACATGGGCTGGTTAGTGGGTCAGGCCCATTTACAGTCTATCTCATAACAAAATCCTTCATCGTCTACCTACGTGCAATATGATAGGGGACATCCCTTCCATTTCGTGAGATATTTTTGGTACCCGTCACCCCCAATCGATACAATTTGGTGATCAATAACTTCTTCAAACTCCTTCTTCCAGTGTAGACCTAGTAGGCGGAGCAACATGGTCCCCATAAGGTGTTACATCATTATGGCTCAGGTAGTGTATGAGATTTTTGATGCTGAAGCCATTGCTAATACCCATGTCTTCTAGAAGATCAAGGACGTAGACATTAGAGCTAATCTGCTTGATAACTTTGTAGGGGTCCACACTCCTAGCATATAGCTTCTTGTGAGCACTTTTGGGATCACTCTGGCCTTATCCATACCATCACCTTTTTTGAAGTCTTCAAATCACTTATTTGAGTCCACACATGCCTTGTAACTTTCATTACTCAAAGCAATCTTTCGTCGGACGTCATTGTGAATGTCTCGATGTGCTTGTAAAGGGCCTCCGCCTAGGCACTAGGGTGCACTTCGGTTATCTAAAAGCCATATGTGGCTCCCATTTTACCCCATCTCTCTCTCTCTCTCTCTCTCTCTCTCTCTCTCTCTCTCTCTCTCTCTCTCTCTCTCTCTCTCTCTCGCGCGCGCGCGTGCGCACATGCTGCAAAATGAATAAGGGATTTACCAATATACTCCACAAAGGGCCTCCATATTGTTGCCCTCGGGTAATTGATCCTGTCAACTTAAAACAATGCAGCCTCCCAATAATAGACCATGGACCAAGCACCACCTGGATTAGATATATTCCAACATCACCTAAAATCCTTTTCCCTGACCAATGTACCCAGTCATTCTCTTAAATCAACTAGACTTTGCCGCCAATTGATTCTAATGCTACAATCCTTCAAAGCGGAATTGACTACTGATTTTGATAAGCTTTATTTGGTGAGCTATTTGGGTAGAAAAAAAATTCACCTGGAATATTTGCACTTTCTTAGCCAACAACTACCCTTGCTCTCACATAAGTCTTTCCATCTATGAAACACCGACACTCTCGGGACCTCAACGTGTCAGTGTCCGACACGTGTCGGACACCGACACTCGTCCAACACTCTCCGACACGTGTCGGACACGCCAAAAAACGTGTCTTCTATGAAGAAATATAGTCCGACACGTGTCGGAGCGTGTCGGGTGCGTGTTGGAGCGTGTCGGATACTATCGGAGAGGTTTTTTTTCTCATTTGAAGATGTTGGGGTTCTTGAGATTGCGAATCTTTCCATCAATGAGCCGGATATGGAGGCCGTGGTCTTCACGTCGATGGTGATGATGTGGTAACACTACGTTGGCCTTGATAGATGATGATTTTATGCATGTTCTATTTGTTTTTTTGTGTTTTGAAAGTTTGAAACTATACACTGAATCATATATGATGTTTGTTGGAGACTTTTTTAGTTAACTATTAGCATTATGTTTGGTTATAAATCATAATATAAGACTTGTTATATATATATATATATATATATATATATATATATATATATATATATATATATATATATATATATAATTCAGCGCGTCCCCTAACGTGTCCGTGTCCTGGTTTTTTGAAAAATATCGTGTCGGCGTGTCCGTGTCGTGTCCGTGTCCCGTGTCCGTGTCCATGCTTCTTAGCTTTCCATCTTATTTTGATCAATTGGTCCAGCTATCTATAATTTAGTAGTTTAATCTCCTACAATTCATCCAAAGAAACCAATCTTCAATAGACTAAATAAGGGGTGAATTATTTAAACAAAAAGGTTTAGTAGTGCAAGGTAGAGGGCTAATAATATGAGATGCACCTGAATTATTCAATCAATCTACTCCTATGATAGACACTTGACGCACATGATAAAATGAGCAACAAGGAATGGCTTGAATCACTCTCACAGCACTAGATACATGTCTAGCCTCTAGTGCTGGATAGTTCATTAATTAACCATACTTTGTTGATAACTTGATAAGTAGATTTGATAGATCTTCTCATAAATGTTGTAATCTAGCGGGGTAGGTTTTTTTAATAATAACGAATATAATCAGTTAAAACCTGTTGCATCTCATTATATTGTAATGCAATGCCCAAAAATAAACGATGTTTACAAATATTGTTCTACACATGCAATTGCATTGTAATTATATTAGTTCCATGAGAAAGGGAATAATAGGGATATTTATATGTACTTCAGAAATACAGTATTATTTTCATTAGAATTAGTTGCAGTTTAAGACAAACAAAATATGTTTACTGATATGTTATTTTCTACCTACTTTTAACTATCAAACCAAGTCATGTAAATCGCTAGTTTTAGTGTTTTAAATGTGTTTTAAGAAATAGCAGATGATTGTGTATCCAGGTACATCAAAATTGAAAAAGATGCATGTTTTGTACTTCGTTCAATACATTTTCCACCTCATATTTACTATACAGATAATAAAGTTGACAAATGAAGCAACAGGCAACAGACCTTTTAAACCATCTGCAGCCCAGACAGTCTTAACCATTTGCAATATGTTCTTTTGGGCCTGAAGAAATAGAACCAGTGACAAGTTTTGCACAATTCAGTGTTAGTCCAGATAAGTAAATACCAAAATGTTAACTCCAACATAAAAATTACAAGTGAGATAGAATTATATACAAAAAATATTAGAAAAATCATAAGGCAAGCAGTATACTCTGCTGAGCCTGCTATACTTCTCAACTGGTCTTGAACATGATAATATATGTTTACATGAAGGATACTACAAACAAAGTATCAAGCGAAAGAAAAATTAAAATGCACTCCTGCCTTCCGAATTTCATATACCTGACATCCAGTAATCACGGACTGACTTTGAATTCGAGTTTTTACAGTGTCAATTGGATGCATCATGCCTTCACCAAAAGCCCCAGCAAAGGCTCCCCACACAAATTCTCTCCATACTACACCACAACAAATAAGAATTGGGGGTTATGACAAATATGAGTGGTAGATTACCATAAACTTCTGCACTTTTTCCCATTAGCAGAAATTCCATATTACATCTCAGATTCAATAACACCGACAAACACTCTTATGAGAAGATCCCATGATCTAATTGAATTTACAATCAGTATCAATCCAATGTCCACACTGTGCCAACATTCGTGGCATGAACCAAATAGTGGGTAGCAAGGAGCTACCCAACAAAAAAAAAAAGGTGCTCGACATATATAGATAATATTAATCAACTATTTATATACAAGCAGGCAGAAAAAGGACTTACAGAAGTGGATGCAAAGGTAAGTGAAATAGATATGAAAGCAAAACATATACGCAATCCCTACACTAACACCATACTATGATTCTGCCTCGGGACCATTTTTGCTTGATTCAAAATTGATAGTCAAGTCATTTGTTAGATCAAGACTACGATTGATTGTCAAGGTCATTTGTTAGATCAAGCCTCCGTAAATTTTTGAACCACTTCCATCCAAGTAATCTTAGGCCTACCCTCGACCTTGCCCCTTTTGCCAGAATCTATATCCCCTTCTCGACAAATGTTCATCTAATATATGTTGTATATGATCAAATAGCTTCAATCTATCTTCCAAAATTTTGTTATCTATCAATGAAGCTTCTATTCCTCATTTTGAACAATCCATCCTAGACTCTTAACAAAACATCCACGTCTTTACCATATGCTTCCCCTACGCATACGCTTTCTTTATCGTTCACTTGATGAAATAAAAACTACGGAGACATCACTTTTATACCAATTTGATGTGCTTCTGACTATCCAATAAAAGATATAAGATGAAAAAGTTCACAAATTACTATTAAACAATGAGTAAGCACTGCAAAGAAATGACTCTTTGATACGGCACCGCAAAGAGATGACTCTTGATACTAAACCGACGCAGGACAGCAGGAGACTTAGAGGTTGGGAAAACTAGGTTTTAGAAGGCTTTTAGTGGATCACGTTCTGTTTTGAATAAGTGAATCAGACCAGAGATTGACTTAGCTTTGAGCACAGTAGGTGCTCAGAAATACGAACTAACTTAATGGGGTGTAAGGTAGTATAGGGGAAATGTGTATGAACGCCTTTTGCAAATGGACTAGTATTCACAAAATCTTCTTCATCCATGTAAAACCTCCTCAATTTAGATCGGGAAAATCATTTGGAATTTATGAAACCATATGCTATGGATCGAATCCGTAGTCAATCATGTTTCCAATTGGAGCAGTTGACAATTGAATCCATTTTTTCCCATTAATTGACTATCCATAATAGTAATAAAGGAAGGCACGGATCCAAGTTGTTCAGGAATCTGGCGCTGAGCTTCTCAAACCCATTGCCTTAGGATTAGTTTGTTTTAAAAACTCAGTCAATACAGAGTCTATTGGTCAATTCGTACCAGTTTTCCACGGACCTCGACCGGTTCAGCAATTAATACCGTTATTGGCTCGGTATCGGCGACGATCGATACAACCCGGGCTGTATCAGTGTGTATTAGAACTATATAACAATTAGTATAGACTTTTATAAAGCCAAAGGTGCTGTAAATTTTATTTTATGCATCATTGTGCTGAAAAGGCAGCACATTGTTAAGGCTTATAACGGCATACAAAAGCATTGAGTAAACTATGTGCATTAACAACTCACAATAGTTATACTAATCATTACTTCCCCTCTTTTGCTGAACAATCTTATACATACAAGTATACAACATAGCTACACTGAATTGTTTTGGACTACTATAAGTCTATAATAACTATAGTAGACTGTTATGAAGCAAAAAATGTTGAAGCTTTTATTTTTGCATATCGTCTAAAGATATCAATATAAATGGCAGATATTAATTTTGGAATGCTGCAAACAACAGATAATAAGCACCTGTATAAACCTGTTAAAAACCCCTAATGCCAATTCTAAGCCAGAAAAAGGTAGAGGGTCGATGTCAGGTTGACAACTAGGTGTAAAAAACACCTCAAACTATGAAATGAACCTAATTCAATATTTGTTAGACCAAGATTGTCTGACACTGTAAGTGATGAGCCACATCAGAACCCAACTGTTGTATGAAACCGACAAGGGATTGGTAGTGCATCCTCCATAAGCAATGCACCACAACCTAACTCGACTTTGTTGAGAAATAAATCATACTCTGCACTTGACAAAGTTTTGTCTAACTTATTACATATCCATTCATTCACAAACATAAATTTCTTATAATTCCTATATTCCTTTAAATCTTGCGTGGCGCCTTCTGTAGAGTTGTTACTCCACAATAGACCCAAATTGATGGGAAGCGCTCAGTGTGTTGCTGCCGTAGAGGCATAGATAGAATACTTCACATTACTCCCTATTCCCATAGTGGATTGAACTGATCTACACCCATCAGCCATGACAAATCAAGGAACAAAGAACTTACAACCAAGATCTCCACCAACATTCGCAACATGTTCCACTTTCTGCTACCATCACGAGATTCCTTAAAACGGAAATCTCCATCCAAGAATCCACAAACGAACAGGTCGATCCAACAATTTCATCGAAGAAGATTCTCAGCTTAAATCCTAATATCCTCGAAAGAAACGGATAAGAGGAGTTCGATCGCTTGAAATGGACGAAGAGAAAGCTATCGCTGTCGAGGCGAAGAAATGAGCACTTACAGAAGAAGTTGTGGGGATACGGAGTGGGGACGTCGGACCTCGTCTCTCCAGCTCCGTTCAGTGAGGGGGCGGTGGCCGCCATGGCCGTCGAAACCTCGGCAAGACGATCGCCTCTCTGTCTCCCCTCCCCGTTTTCTCAGCTTCAGGTGCTAGGGTTTTCAAAATTGGGCGCCATTAGGCTATATAAACACACAGAAAGAGAGAGACGATGAACTTTCTAACAAGATAGATCGAACGGTTGCAAATGGTAGCCCCGACCGTACGATATGATACCGACACCCGTCCTTTCAAAAAAAAAAAAAAAAGGGAGTCGGTGAAAAGCCCTTTTAGAAATCTTTTGGAGCAGCAGTCCGACCATCTTTTCATTGAACCTCCGGCCGAAAATGCCCTCCTCCTTCAAATTTAGATTTTCTATCACCCCCCTCCCCCTCCCCCTCCAACGCTGGACCTAACCGAACCCCCCACCCCCCGAGCCGTCGTCGGACCTAACCGAACCCCCCTCTCTCCTGACCGGACCTAATCTATAGCCCATGGGATGAACCCTAGACCTAGAAATCCCAACCCTAACCGAATCCCCGCTGTCACCACTGCCGCTTGCGCCCACAACTCGCACCCACCGCCGCTGCCACCTTCGCCGCTCGCGCTAGCCGCCGCTGCCGCTTCCACATCCGCCGCTCGCACCGCAAGACCTGAAGAGGGAGGAGGGTAGGTGAGGATGGTCTGAGGATTAAAAAAAAGTGGGAAGGGTTTTTCCTAAAGCTGAGTTGGTTTAGAGGGGCTGGAGCTTAAATGAAAATTTTTGATGGGTTTATCCTAATGTGGGGTTGGTTAGAGGGGTCTTAGGCTAACCCGTAATAATCCATCTTAGAAAAAATTTCATCACATCCAGCATAACGTAGAACTACGGGGGCCACTACCTCCAGAGTCTATCAGCATGCTCTGAGTACTGGGGGCCACTACCCCATGTGTTGGGACCCTTTACCCTATGTCCCTTGAATAGCAGTGGGCTTGTTGCTGTATGGTACGCATGATGTACTGAAAATTCTCCCCTTTACTTCGTAACCGAGACCACTTTTGGTACCTGACTAATTTGTGTCACTTGCTTCTGACCGAATCGTGGGCTGCCACGTCATCCAATAAACCGGCATAATGGGCAAGTGTAGTCTCCATTATTTTTTTTTTTTTTTGAAGGTATTCCCCATTATATCCTTGGTTATGGACAACGTGGTAGATCACGATTGGCCGTAACTAACTGCGACAAAATCAATCTGATATTAGGTGGCTATTAAATAGATTCTGAGGTACTTGAATAATACTTCAAAACTCTGTTTATGTTTCAGAAGGAAAAAAAAACAGTATTTCAAGGATATACATATTCAAATAAGCAAGTGATATTGATTAGAAGCGATTGATTATGACTTACGTTTTTATTTTGTCGATGAGATTTGCGTCATGGCAGTCAAAGCTTCAAAAGTGTGTACATTGCACTATCGACAACTGAAGCTAAGTGCATCGCTGTTACTGAAGCAGGAAAAAAACTTTTTTTATTGAAGCAATTTTGTAAGAATTTGGTCTGAAGCAAGAGCAGTATTTGCTGCATTGTGACAACTGACAATGTACCATAAGCATACCAATTATATTAATATACGCTATCACTAGATTAGAGGAACATTGGAGCATCATGAAATAAAATTAACTCGATAAGATACAAGTGTGCAGGAATTCGTCGAACATGATGATAAAGGTTATCACTATGGATAAGCATGGCTTAAGCAGCTAGGCGTAGAGTCTCCCTCTCACGGATATGGAGGGAGAGATTGTTGGGGAGGTTCCAGCCCCATGTGAAGAAGACCTGTGGGACCAATCGGGAGCAAAAAAGCAGCAGCAACAACACCGTGCCCCGGGGCCCACAACTATGCAGCAACAAGCGTGGATGTTTAGCCATATTCGGCACTACTTTTCAGGTGTCGTGGAGTTGATGTTTGGCTCAGGTTTCTACACGAAAGTTGTAGAGAGTTAGATGATGATTCCAACACATTTGAAATCGTTGAATTTCATTGATGATTGAGAAAACTGCAAAGGGGCGAAGTAGCCTCTGGTTCATTCTCTCTTTATTTTATTTTTTTGAGAAATCTCGGTTTTATTCTTTTCACAAAGTCCTCCAATAATATACAGAGCATTTAAGACACTTCAGCGAAAACATAGACTCACGTTGAGTTAACAAAACTGTTAAGTAGGGTCTTATCTAATACAAAACTAATTTATGGGTTTATTATAATGTTGAGTTGGTTAGAAGGGCCTTAGGCTAAAAACCCCTAGTAAATATGTAAAATCTTTACAGTTGAACATCAAAGTCATATGGAATAGAGTACAATGACAAATCATGCTTCAGTTTCACAGGATAGAGGCTTGACTCTACCGAAGCGACCTATTTGCCCTTAACCTAAGGTCGAAATAGACTACATATTCAAATATTTGGCTGGTTCGATTCCACTGAACCACTAACCAAGAACTGCTAAATATATTTGCGAATAGGGTCCGGGAAGCTGAACTCGAGTTCACCATTCAAATGATGAACTCGAATGGAGAAACTGCCACTTGTCCTAAGAAAATCAACAATTACGGTTGGAGGTATTTATATATATATATACATATATGAGGATATATATATAAATATATATACTCGCCTCAATTGTTGACTTTCTTAGGACACGTGTATTCTTTTCCATTCGAGTTCACCATTTGAATGGTGAACTCGATTTCACCAAACCCTTTACCTTTGCTAATTTATGAGCCTGATCCGATCCAGAATCAGATTGGTTCGATTCTAGTTTTGACCCCTACAAGTTGTTTCATTGTTTTCCACAAAAGGTCTCGACTTTTTTTTGGTAGCTTTGCAATTGCGTTAGAGATATATAAAAAAAAATAGTTTTTTATAAATCAACCCCTGTAATTTTCTTTATATACATATAAATTCTTGTAAAGTTAATATTTGCATATAAACCCCTTAAATCATTCAATATTTGCATATCGACTCCTACAATTAGTTGACATCCAAAATGAAGGAATATTTCTGAAATATTCCTTCATTCGGGTGTTATTTTATTAATCTAAAAAGAAAATAACTGATTTACCCATGATTTTAATTATTTAAAATGACATATCTTTATTGAACATAGACTTAATCCAAAACAAATACAAACATAACCCAAATCTAACTTGGACCTAATCCAAAGAATTCTCACATTGGAGGGATATTTACAGAGTTTAGGTAAAATATCAAGGATGAAATAAAAAAATATTCTCTCGTTTTGGATGTCAACTAACTGCAGGGGTCAATATGCAATGTTTGAATGAATTGATGGGTTTCTATGTAAATATCACTTTTATAGGGGTTTATATGTAAATTGAGAAGATTGTAGGGGTTGATTTGTAAAAAACCCAAAAATCTCTCTCTCTCTCTCTCTCTCTCTCTCTCTCTCTCTCTCTCTCTCTCTCTCTCTCTCTCTCTCTCTCTCTCTCTCTCTCTCCCCCTCCCCTTTATTTGAGGTGTTTTTTTTTGGTAGACAATATAAAAGGGGGCTAATACAAGAGACCAAAACCACAAAAAGTACAGTCATAGAAAACCCCTAACCCGGGTCATGAATGAGTCTCTGATAGCACCAGGTGCCCATCTCATGTCGGACCATAGCTAAGACTGAATCTTGATAGTTGGAGAAGAATAAGAGAGGGTGCCTCGCTTCCCGTCCCATGTTAGATAGAAATGTCTGCCGGGCCATTATCTTCGCGGAAGATGTGTGACCATCGAACAGCAGGGAGTTACCGGATCATATATTGGCAATCTTTGATGATGGCGTCATGCGACTGATAGGCACCGAGTTGTTGAATGGTGTGTAAAGAATCCCCTTCAATCCAAAGTGGGACCTGTGGAAAATGCGCACAAAATATTCGAAGACCCTAGAAAAGAGTCATCTTTTCAGCATCAGCAACTGACAGACAAGGTACGGGGTAAGCAGCAGCAAAACAAATGGATCCCCGCCAATCCTATATGAGAAATCCACAACCCGCTGATCCACAGGTGGGAACAACCGATCCAACAAAATTGAGTTTAAATTCCCTAAGAATTGGAGGGACCCATTATACTGAGATGAACACGGAGGATCGTGGGGCGGGCGTCTCAAAGCCAGCTAATAGAAATTCTCGATGGAGATGGAGATTGCGTTTAGCCACAGTAGAAAGGCATTCAAAATGCCCTTGAAAACCGCCAAGTTTCTGGATTTCCAAACGTTCCAAAATCTTTGGAGCATCAGAGTGGGGTGGAGAGACTGAAGATGAGGCGGGCAAGTGTCGCCACCATTTAACACAAGTACCAAGTCTTTGTGGAGGAGATGTCCAACCCGTGAGGTATGTCAGCTAGTGAATAGACCTTATTCCAAATAGCAATGGAATGAGGGCAGTCACACAAGACATGATTTATATCCTCCATGGGAACAAAACATCGGATGCAACCGGTGGCCAGTCTCAGACCTCGATGAGCTAAGAGTTGGTTAGAAGGTAGAATGTCATGCAACAATTTCCAATCAAAGCACTTAGCTCGAGGTGAAATGTGCAGTTTCCATAAAGCCATCCAAAGTTTGGAAGAATTTACCGAACTTGGTTGCTTAGGAGTGATGGCCTTGTAGGCAGCCGAGGAAGTCATCATTGTCTGGCCAGAGACACCCCAAGTGAAAAGATTATCAGGAGGGTGAGAGATGGAAGTGATGTCCCCGTAGGCCACAAAGTTGAAACAAATGGGGATGCGATTAAATGGAATGGAGGAAGCCCATGGGGACTCCCAAGTATCAAAATTAGCAAAAATCCAAACCGGCATTAAGACATTAGCCTGGAGGGCGGGGAGACCAAGCTTGATTGCGCGCCATGCCCAAGATACTTTAGGCGAAGAGGGCCAGAGCCACGGGTTTAAGATCGCTCCATACTTGGCGGAACAAAAAGATTTTCATGGGGACGGGGAGAGGAGCTCGAAGCCGCGTTTGACCATATATACCTCTCGAATGGTCCGAAGAGGCTGAATGCCCAGTCCGCCCTCCAGCTTAGGGGAGCAAACACTGGCCCAGTTCAACAGGTGCAATCCTGATGAGGATCGGGGAGAAGCCCAAAAAAGCCTCCGCATCTCTCATTCAAGTTGGTCTAAAATGCTATCAGGCATCCAACAATGGGCCAAGGTATAAACTGGCATGGAAGAGAGGACCGTTTGAATGAGGAGTAAGGTGCCGGGGAAGGATAGTGTGAAGGCCTTCCAACCAGCCAATTTTGATACGAAATTGGAGGCTTCCTAAGTCTCCGGATTTAATCCGTTTACCAGAGATCGGCAACCCCATATAGGTAAAAGGGAACCGTTGTTCCGTGAATCCTAGGTAAGTCGTAAAATAGTGCCGGGCAGAAGAGTTAACATTCGGTCCGAAGATGATCGAAGATTTAGAAAGATTTAGACGTTGCCCAGAACATTCTCTGTAAGCCCGAATAAGATCCATCAAAAGGGTAATTTGAGTATAAGAGTTTTGGACAAACACCAAGACATTGTCAGCATAAGCGAGCAAGTTTGTGGAACCCCACGAGAGTTGGGGCACACGCCCCGTAGCCGACCAAGGTCTCTGAAAGCCGCAATATTGCAGTTCAAAACCTCTGAGCCGAGAATAAAGAGGTAAGGGGCCAGCGCGTCGCCTTGTTTTAAACCCCACGAAGCCGAGAACCAACCGATGGGAGATCCATTCAGAAGGATTGAAAAGGATGGTCTTTCAATGCAAGCACAAATCCATTGAGTCCAGAGGGGGGAAAACGAAACCAAACAAGGACCTGATAGAGGAAATCCCATTCCATACGGTCATAAGCCTGAGATATGTCCAGTTTGAGAGCAATGGTGTTAGCATTCCAAGATTGAGAATTCATGGAGTGGAGGGCCTTTTGGGCTAAAAGGATGCCAGCAATATTGTGGCCATGGAGGAAGGCCACCTGATCAGGGAAATGTGCTTGGGCAGGACAAGTTTGAAACGGTTCACTATGATGCAGGTGATAATTTTATAAACGACTGAGCAAAGACTAATCGACCTGATGTGGGCTGGGTGGGTGGGGTCAGGGCGTTTAGGAATTAAACCAAAACATCACTAAGCGACAGTCGGTAGCAAGTCTATTGTGTTATGAAAAAAAGACCAAAACACCACTACTGCTACCCCTTATTATTATTTATGCAAGGGTAGCAAAATGGATCGAATTTTATTATTTTACAAAAAAAGATAGAAACAACCTCACTAAAACCCTTATCTTCATACAATAAAGACAGTGGTCACATATCATTGTCAAACGACTGTCACTTTGCTGAGAGGTCGAATGTTCGAACCCAGGCTTCCACGATGGACTATGAAAAGATTATGACCATGTGTAGATCTAGCAATTGAGTTAGGGTTAGGATTGGTGAATTATGTTTGGCGGGTTGGTAGGTTAGGATGATTCAACTCTACTCTCTAATCGGATACCCATATTATTCTAGTTACATTTTACTGTATTTGTCTAATGTATATCTTTCAATAAAGTAAAGTTCATTTACTGTATGTCCTTCCATAAGAGGATATGCCTTGTATGTAGACATATGTTGTATGTAAAGATTTCACCTCTATATAATGAGAATACTAAATCCATAGAGGTCAGGCATTCAATCAAACTTTTTATGGAATCCGAGCAAGTCTGATCCGAGAAAGTTTTTTTTTTTTCCGAATAAGTATTCGTCTCCCCGCTATAGTCTTTTAATCTGCATCAACCTGCAAATTTACCTCCACGAGATCAAGTTGTTGGTCAAGATCTCTGCCAAGGTGCCATCGTCTTCAACCCCAATTGGTTTTACTTTTAGACTTGTCAAAGAAAAATCCCCTCCACTCAATTGCAGAGGCCAAAATTGTTCAATCTTCTTGATCTGTGTTATATTATTGATCCTTTAATGGCTGCCTCCTTTGACTCCTCTTTCACACCTGCTGCAGCAAAAAGTGTAAAAGAAGATCATGACAAGTTGTCGGAATATACCTACTAAATGCTTAGAGCTTCTCCAGTGGATAACCCATATGCATGTGTATTTTGCATAGCCAAAAGACTACCAACTAGCTTATACATACGTTGAACAAAAAAGAACTCCAGCAAATGACCCATATGATGTTTTTACAAAAACACCAAGGGCAAAGATAATAGCCTCTGGTTTAGAGAAATAGGCCGAAAGGGATAGGCAAGTAGGCCAGCTCTGTTGGATCGTCATCACCCTTTCTCGCGTCGCCCACGTGTTTCGTTTGGATCGTGGGAAACCATCTGCAAAGATACAGATGAGTTTGCATAAAAAACTATGAAGAAAGCTACACTAATATATCAGAACGGTTACATCAGTGTTTAGGCACTCATCGGACATAACAGCAAGGACTGCGATCATTTCGTGCGCGCCGCATCGCCTCTAGAGGAAAATAGGAGCTCCACAAATAGAATTGGCTTGTCGTCCTTACCCACCCAGCAAACCAATCCACCATTGAGTTTCCTTTTGCGGTAGACGTGGGAAATCCGCACGCTCCCCAGAGACTGGCTCAGACACTTGCAATCTTGTATAAGAAGGGATGAGGTGGCATCTGTAGAGAGTTGCATAATGACACTCTGGGAATCACCTTTGATCCATAGAGCATTCCCCGGAAGCATAGTAGATGCATCAAGGAGACCTTCCCAAAGCCCCCTAGTTTCTGCCACCTTCACAGAGGCCGTAATTAGAAAAATTACTCATGCAACCATAGTGGTCCCATTGTAATCATGGATAACAAAGGCCGCTCCCCCCGACTTAGTCGCTTGGTTCACCGAGCCATCAAAATTCAATTTAAATTCTTGACATTTTGAGGGGAACCATCGGGCAAGAATCACATCCAACCTTGTCGTGATAGGCACACAGCCTAGCTCTGCAGAAAAGGAGTTAGCTGTACAAAAATCCTCAAAATCAGCATTAAGCAAGTCAAAGGAAATATAGACTACCTGATTTGTCAAGTCAAATAAGGCCCTATTCCTGGCTTTCCATATGTACCAAAGGGTATACTTGAGATAAGCTTTGGCCAACTTATTGTCCCCCTCTCCTTGATCATGAGTAAGGCTAAACAAAAGGCAAAACACGGTGACAGAAGTGGGAATATAGGATGCATCTGAATCTTGATGTTGACCCTCCGCCAAAGTTGGATGACGGGAATGCACCGAAAGAAAGTGTGGTCTAGGGATTCATCATACTCCAAGCATCGGGGGCAAAGAGTAGAAACGTTCATCCCAATTTGGTGAAGATACAATCGAGCCGAGAGCTGTAAGTGAAAACCTTCCATAAAAATAGACGAACTCGGTGAGGTCCCATTGGGGTTTTCCAAAGGATACACCATATCCCAAATAAGGGGCCCATCAGGGGAGGGTCACTCGAAGTAGAGAGGTGATAGGTTGTGGCCACAGTGTATCCCGTGGTGTCCTGGGGCCCCTAGGTGAAGGGGGGGAGAGGCTAGCGCCGAAGGATCGGTATGCTGCAGATACGAGACACCTATTCCGTCGGGAAGAGAGCCAACATGGTTGGTTTGTGCCATCTTTGGGAATCAATGAGATCCAAAATCAGTTGGTGATGGGAATTAAGACCAAATTTGTAAGGAAAGCACCATCCAAGATAAAAGGGATTTGGGAACACCAAGGGGTCAACCAGAGGTCGAAAGAAGCTTCCTTCCAGATTGCTTGTCGCAAATGATTTTGGACAACAGACAGCCCCTCCGAGATGGCGCGCCAGGCCCACAAACACTTGATTGGCCTTGGCCACTGCCATGGATCTTGAGACACCTTGTATTTGTCCTTAACAAAAGACACCCATGGCCTGTGCACTCTCGAGAGAACCTGAAACACTTTTTTCCCCAATAAAGCTTGACGAAATATAGGAAGATGTCGGAGACCCAGACCTCCTTGCAACTTCGGTAGGCAAACATCCGCCCAATTAACAAGATGGAACCCATGTTTCTTATCCCCCTTAGCCCAGAGGAACCGACGAAATTCCTTCTCCAATTGATCTAGAATTTTATGGGTAATCCAAACCACACACAGCTGAAACACCGGGATGGATTGGAGAACCGACATAAGCAAGGTAAGCCGGGCTAGAAAGGATAATAGATGAGCTTTCCAACTAGCAATCCGCCCCGTTATACAACTCGCCACTGGGGCCAATTCAGAAGCTGGAAGCCATCGACCCGAGATACGAGCCCTCAGATATTGTAGAGGGTCTCCATGGGAGGACATCCCAAGGGAGGAAAGAATATCCGATCGGAGATAAGCAGCAACCCCTTCGCCAAATATCACTGTGGACTTGTGCTAGTTACCTTTTTGACCCGAGAGACGACAATATTGTCGGATAAGATTGACGTTGTAGAGATGACACCCCGGAATAGGAAGCCTCTGAGAAAATTAGACTATCATCAGCATAAGAGAGGATTCCAATAGATCTAGCACTGGGGGTTAATCGAATACCCCTCCAGGTACCATGTTGAATATGGGCTTTGACATTCCAAACTAGAACATCGGAGCCCAAAATGAAAAGGGTATGGGGCCAGGGGTCACCCTGCCACAGACCACGATTGGAACTAAATCAAGACGTTGGGGAACCGTTAAGCAGAATAGAGAAAGATAAATTCTCAATACACCCTATGATCCACCGAATCCAAATGGGATAGAACCCAAGCTTAGCCAACACCTAATAGATAAATTCACAATCTATCCGATCATAAGCATTAGCCATATTGAGTTTAAGGGCTAGCAAATCTTTATCCCAGGTGTCTACCCTCATGGAGTGCAAAACTTCTTTGGCCAAAAGGATGTTATTAGAAATTTTGCGGCCCTGGATAAAAGCACTTTGCTCTTGGGACACAAGCTTGACAAGGAAAGGATTAAGTCGGTTCACTAAAATTTTGGAAACGATTTTATACAGGACCATGCAAAGACTGATTGGTCTATATTGCTCCAGCCGGCAATCATCCGGAGTTTTGGGATAGAGTCACATATGTGCTTTTCCAGGTTGTCGGCATACATCCTAAATTGAAAAAGGACTCTATGGCTGAACACACATCCTTACCAAGGACACCCCAATTGTTAGTAAAAAACTCAACTGAGTACCCGTCGGGCCCTGGAGCCTTATTATGTGGGAGAGAAAAGATGGTACACTGGATTTCCTCCCAAGTAATAGGGCCAATAAGCATCCGTTATCGGTAGCAATCAGAAGAGTCGAACATGGTCCAGTAGATTATTCAGATCCTGAGAAGAGGGAGATGTCCCCTTAGCTTTGAAATGTTTGAGGATAACATTCTCGATATCATCCCTAGTGGAATGTCGGACTCCAAACTCATTGATCATCTATGAAATGAATCCTATTGCGCTTGCGATGGACTGTGGTACTCATATGAAAAAATTTGGTATTATAATCACCCGCTTGAAGCCATTGTATATGCGACTTTTGTCGCCAATTGATTTATTGCAATAGAGGAGGTGAGTGTACTGACGTTGAAAAGACCGCAAGGTGGCTACTTCAAAATCAGTCAAAGTCTGTAACTCCTCACAGGTAGTCCGCGACAGAATCTGATTTCGTAACGAATCGATTTGAACATCAATATCACCAACCCGAGACTGTTTCCAGACTCTAAGGACTGCCCTTAGGGCAACAAGGTTATCTCCCAACCGAGAAAAAGGGTTAGAATGGGAACATAATGCCATGAGGATTGAAAGAAACGTTGCCAATCCTGGTCTTCTAACCAAAAATTTTTAAATTGAAAAGGTCGGAAACCACGGGGGATAGATGGATGTAAGGTGAAAAGGAGAGGACAATGATCATAAACAACCCTGTCATGATGAAGGATATTCGCTTCCAGAAAAAGATCAGTCCATTGGATATTACAGAAGCCACAATCAAAACGTTCATGGATGTGAGTGACCGGGAGTTGGTTGTTACACCAAGTATAGGTCGTCCCGGTAAATTCCATACCCATTAAATCATTTGAAGCAATAACCTGTCGAAACTCCTCCACAACAGTATCAGTAGAAAAAGCTACACCCCCACGTTTATCACAAGCATCCAGAATAACGTTAAATTCACCACAAAGGATGAAGGGGGGGACTAAAGGATTGCATGCAGTGATGGACTTTCGTAATGACCTTCTCTCTCTATAGTTCGTACTAGCATATATCCCAGCAAGACACCAGGAATAATGTTGGTTGGAAAAAACTCCCACCACCACCTACCGATTAAGTGGTTTACAAGCAATCACAAATATCATTGCCAATCGTCTACGCCCTCTACTTGGAAGACTTATTTCTCCAAATCAAAATGTCTTTGCTCCCAAAAGGCAAATCACTGACAATACCATAATTGCCAAAGAATTTCTCCATACTATGAAAACCAAGAGAGGCAAATTGGGATTATTTGCTATGAAGCTTGACATGTCCAAAGCTTATGACAGAATCAAGTGATCTTTCATTGAAGATACTCTCAAACTCTTTGTTTTCTCCATCAAATTTAGACATATCATTTGGATGTGTACCTCATCAGTCACTTTCTCGGTCTTGATAAATGTGTTGCCAGAAGGTTTATTCATCCCATAAAGAGGTATCAAACAAGGTTGCCCTCTATCCTCATACTTATTCATCTTATGTATAGAAATCCTCTCTCGTTGCATTAACCATATGGAGGAGTGTCAGTGAATCCAAGGCATCCAAGTAGGAAGAGAAGGCTCCAGAGTGTCACACTTGCTATTCGCAGATGATATTTTAATGTTTGGGAGGACAAACATCACTGAGATAGACAATTTCTTTAACTATCTCAATAAATTTGAAGTCTAGTCGGGACAAATAATCGATTGTACTAAATCTTCCTTATTCTTTAGTGGTAACACTCCGTAGTCTACTAGAGAGGAGATCCTTCATAGAACGAGATTACAAATTATGTCCAACAAGGAGATGTATCTCGGTAGCCCACTATTTCTGAAAGGAAAAGAAACATATTCCTCAAGTTCGTCATTGACAAATTACAATCAAGACTCAAGGTTTGGAAGAGTAGCTATTATCTTATACGGGACGGACAACTCTTATCAAATCAGTTCTTTCTTCTCTACCTTTATACTCTATGAATACAATCAGCCTACCCAAAGCTATTTGTCATAAAATAAATGCTATCCAAAGAGATTTCTAGTGGGGTTTCAAAGATAAAGGGTGACACCTTTATTTAAAAGCATGAAATTCTTTCCTTTTGCCCAAGAAACAATGTGGATTTGCCATTAGGGATACATAATCAGCTAACAAAGCCATGCTTACAAAACTCTCGTGGCGATTTATCATAGAGAAAGACGCCTTATGGTGCCAAATTCTACAGCACAAATATCTCAAAAATTCTAAATTTTGGGAAGTCAAAAGCCCTTCTACTTGCTCCAAGATATGGAAAAGCATCCTGAATGTCAGAAACATCCTCAAAGAAGGAGCTTGTTTACATGTTGGGAATGGACACAACATAAATGTTTGGTGAGATCCCTGGATTCCATCAATTCCTATTTTGGTACAGTTCAATGGGGATGCTTCTATTACTAGAGTGGCTGACCTGATACATCATCCTACTAAAAATTGGAAGCACAGCCTCATTTTCCATATCTTTGATCCAATCTCTAAAGAAGCCATCTTGAAGATTCCCTTGAGCAACCCAGCGACGGAGGATGAGGATACCTGGCTCTAGAAATTGACCAATAAAGATATTTTCACTATTACTTCAGCCTATAAAATAATAACCAATATGGCTGCCAATGCCTCTAGCTCCTCCTCTAGCCCCCAAAACGACCCTATATGGTGCAAAATCTAGGCTGTGAAGAACTTGCTACCAAAAATCATGTTTGTTTAGAGATTACTATCAAATATTATCCCTACCAGAACTATCCTTAGCAAGAGAATCCCTTTCTTGGATGGGCATTGTACTTTTTGTGCTTATGACAAAGAGACAGTGGAACACTTATACTTCTTGTGCCCTTATGCGGTAGCCATATGGTTTAGTTCCCCTCTCTCGCTAGACTCCAAGTCTGCCAAGCTATCGACATGGGAATGGATTAAGAAATGACTGCACATGGACTCAAACTCAGACTATTTCCGACTCGCAGCGACAACTCTATGGCTCATTTGGAAAGCTCGATGTGCAAAGATTTTTGACCACAAAGAAACAAGTCCTATTCGAGTTATCCAAAGCATTAGTACTTTCTTCAAAGAGTTTTCTGAAGCCTGGAATGAAAATACTACTCAAGATGGGCTATCTGTTAGGATGATATCAGATGCGGAACGGAAGTCGAAGCTGATCCTAGAATCGATTCGGTGTGCGGTACATTTTAAAAAAATTTATTCATTTTAATCGTATGCGCAAATTATAAAACAAATACGTAATACGAATCCCTAAGGTCATCTATCATAACGATTAGCAAATATAATATGTATTCATTACGATAGATCTAGGGATTAGATGGTTATAACTTCATGCGGGATTAAACACCGCGATGTTTATCTTCCAAGTTGATAATGATCACGCATGGGGAGAGATGAATCTCTTCAGATTCACCTGATCTCGCAAACCATCCCGAATCCTTGCACTCCGATCTTTGAGTGCCTCGGAGTGCAAGTGATCTCTTTCTTTCTCTCACACACACTAGGAGGAGAAGATGAAAGGGAGAGAGAAATATTTTTTCTCTTCACATCCTAGGTCAAACCCTAGAGAAAGAGATAAGAACCCAAGAGAGAGAGAGAGAGAGAGAGAGAGAGAGAGAGAGAGAGAGAGAGAGAGAGAGAGAGAGAGAGAGAGAGGGAAAAACCGAACTTCACAGAGAGAGGGGAAGGGAGGGGGGGTCAAACTTTCTCAAATAATCTGAGAGGGGGCACGATTTTCCTTGCCTTCTCCCTCTATCTATTTCTAGCCGTTCCTCTCTCTTCTCTCTCTCTCTCTATCTCATTCATTCTCTAATTAAATGCTCCCTTATTACTAGTTGCTATATTATGATTTTTGCAATTAAGGTGATGGATTTAAATCTTTTTAAATCTCTATCATCCTTTTAATTGAGAGATGATGCCCATGCAACCTAACCTTAATAAGGAGGGTGGCCAAGCTAGGCTATGCGGACATTATGGTTGGACCAAAATGCCCCCCATGCATCTCGTGGCCGTTCACCTCATACGAGAGCATGCATTGTCCATCTCCATGCATGATAAGGTACCCTAACACTTAGGACATCTCATGTGCACCTAGTCAACACGTTGTGGGATAATGAATAGTGTTTTTACTATTCATAGGGTGCCCTCAGTAAAAAGGTGGGGTGCCTTATAGTAAAAAGTACTAACTTCATATACCGCGTTCTAGTGCGACACACACACATGGAATAGGCTCCTCACGGCGTAAAGTCAACTTCGTGTGTCCCTACCCTATTCTGGGGTTGCCCCCTAGTGAACACACTCAGCCCGTGTAACTACCATGCTCCAGTGTGATGAACTCACGAAACACAGGATGATCAGGGCATTAATTTCTTCAACTCATATGATGTTGTGAGACAAGGAGAAAGTATTGATCCGTAATGATCGTGGATAGGGTGGAACCTTTAGGAACTATGATTAATGACTTCCAACTGGACCCGATTGATGCACTACCCAAGTGTCTCTGTCAATCCTCTGGGTCCCGGTTAACCTGTGTGGCCACCCAGAGTGCGACGCAGGCTACACTCTAATTCTTTCAGACTTACTAAGCTCTCTCGTATACCCCTACTCTCCGCTTAGTGTTGGTAATACGATGTCCCTCCACTTGGTACCATCTATCAACTCGAGCGGTGGAGAGCACCGTTAGACTCGAGTAACCATATGACTATGTTCCTTCTAGGTTGACTATCACAACACACCTCCAGTCACTTTGGACATGCAACCGGATCAGGTTAATAGTTCAACTGGTGACTACCAGGCCTAAATTTAGTGTGATATATGTTAGACCAAGGAACGTACCTCCCGACAGGGATGTGGATGGCCTACAGGAGTGGCGTGTCGATGCAACACCAGCCCGGTAACCCAATGCACCGTGGTATTGGGTTGTGGTTAGATCTCTCACACATTAGTGAACCAAAGTTACACGCAACTAGTTAGTCCACCGGTCACAGTTCCTCAGGATTTAGACCGATTACCCAAAGCAGAAATACGGCTATTTGCATCGGTGTCACTCACCGCTATGTATACCGTGTTGGCTCTGTTCGACCATAGACACTGTGCCTGACAATGACCATGGTGGAGATTCATGCTCTTATCATTCCAACAACTAAACCTGATAGGACGACCAACCCTAATAAGCGCTATGAGCGATTTAGGCTAATAGTACTATTCCACCGAGTCTCCCACTTAGATGAACCACTATACAACCATGACTCTTTTAAGTTCATTATATAGAACACATATAATACACATCATAAAGCAATAAATATCAACTCATTTATTAATCAACCATGGTTTTTAAAAGCCCTAGATCATATCTCACTCAACACTATCTTGCATTGACCCCACACCACCTCAAATTATAGATTCATGGGAATTACCAAAGCGAGGAGAGCTAAAAATAAATGTGGATGGAGCTATTCGACCAACTCTTTCGGCGGCAATAGCTATTGTCAAAGATGCATGCAGACACTTGGCGATGGGCCTTTCCAAGGAGAAACCATCATCAATCCCAGAGCTTGTGGAAACTGAAGCTTCAAACTAGGCTTAACACTGCAATTGAAATTTGATTCTCCTGCCATTCTAGAAGGCGATGCCCTCTTGATAGTCACTCTGATCAATGATAGAGATGGACTGATTCCTTGGAGATTGATTTTGGTGATCCAGGATTGCCGCAAACTGATGGAGCAAGGACCGATCACAACGGTCAAATTCATCCCTAGGAAAGGCAACGAAGCAGCTCATAGGCTAGCTAAATTTTTTGTTAACTACTCTTTTTGTTTCAAGAGTGGTCGATCTCCGTGGCACCTTTGTGTCTCTGAGAATTCATTTGTAAGGAATCAATTGATTATCAATATAACTCAACATCCCCAACAATCCTTGATAATCCTTCTGATGTGGGACCTAGTGAACATAGTAAGGGACTATTGGGATTAGTTAAGGCAAGTTGAATTTCCAAAAAAAAACTCTCTCTACTGTCAAGAATCTCAGGCATTAGGCCCGGCCCATTTACGCCCCCGTCAGTAGGCCGTAGCTTGTGAACAGCAATAACTCGGGAGCCCATTGACCCGACTGTTGTTTGGCGTCGGCGACGAGGTGAGCTCTCGGTGGCGCAGGAGACCGACGGCCGATGGCTGCTGTATCGGGCGTTGCTTCCGGGCATGCAGGCGCAGCCGCAGCTTCCTCTTCGACCCCGTCCGCTGATCCATGGATCAAGGTGGAGGAATGGAGGTGTTCGTCTTCCACCAAGCTCTCCAAAACCGCAATCGTCACTGCCACCTCCTCTTCCCTCGACCTCCATAGGTTCGTCACCTCTCTCTCTCTCTCTCTCTCTCTCTCTCTCTCTCTCTCCCCCCCCCCCCCCCCCCCCCCCCCCCCCCGATGCACTCAATGATCATACAACACTTGCAGGTCTGATAGCCGTTGGAACGAGATACAGAGGAAGTTTCTCGAGGCGTTCGTCCCGGAGGCAAGTTCTTGATTCTTTATATCCCATTTGAAGCTTAAGAAAAATTGCCCATTTATTCATCCTATGAACTAGCATAGTCGTAATACAAGCATTTTTAAACAATCCCAAATGAGCTTGTAAAACTTGTTTATAATCGTTGGGATACAACTAAATTTCTGCTATGCCAAGAAATTTGACCATTCTTTGGTTATGAAGCTTCATGAGGACAAAGATCACGACAATAGTTTCTTCAAAACTAATTGCCTGACTGATGACGAGCAATTTTGTCATGTGCGGTCGCATACGTGCACACATGACCGCATATTCAGAAGTCCACCGTAGAAACTACTATGCAGAATTCACTCATGCGAGAAAACCTATATGCGGCAGTATGCAGCCGCACAAAGCCCAATGTTAAATTTCGGACCGTTGGAGTTGTGTGGTTGTAGAGGTACTTGTGCATCCATATGTGGACTTGTGCGGCCGCCGGATGCATATGGACGAGCCCAACGTTCAAAAATCGGTCCATTGTAGTTGTGCGACAGCACAGGAACAAATCCAACATCATTTTTTACCCCCCAAAAATTTCTATATATCACCCTCCCAATTCTCATTCTTTTTACACACGTCATCCATCATCCTCTACCCCTCCACACTACCACCTTTCTCATTTTTATCTCTTGGTCTTTGCCTCAAGTTTATCTAGAACACTTGAATACTAGAGGCAGTTCTTTTGCAGTTGCAACTCCACCATCGTCGTAGTGATTGAGTGTCCCATCCTCGTCGCCGCATTCGGCTGCCCAATAAAACTCGAGAGCAAGACAGATCAAATCACCGAGAAGCTCTACGCTTGCCACACCCTTCAAAGAAAACCACTTGGGCCAGTCATTCGACCATATAAGAAGAATGTTAACGACGAGTGTCCAAAAGAAATCCTTCCGCCTTACTTAGGAAAAAATGAACCCCCCTCCTACTCAGCAGAAAGTGAAGTATCCTCCTGCTCAGCAGAAAGTAAACCCCCTCCCTCATACTCAATAAAACATGAATAATTTTTAAGAACCATCTTTTCGAGCAAAATTAGATGCTGTGAGGAAACTTCATGAAAATTAGCTATATGCAGATGCAGTTAAGAAACATCGAATGATACAAGTACTTGAGTTGCATGGTCTACCGAAGAAGGCCTATATTAAAAGACTTCATATTCCGAAATCTAAAAGCAATATTAGGATTTGGGAGAAAAAACTATGCTAGCTATGCCCATTGGGAGTTGACATTTCTATATTGTAATTTTTTAATTTTAAGTTGATTGTAAAAGGTATTATGATAGGGACCAGACCCGACGATTACACTGTCTCTGCTAGGGATCAGCCCAAAAGGCCCAATTATCTTATTTATTTATTGCTATTTAGTTTTTTATTATCTTAATTATTTATTTTAGTCCTACATTGTCCGTGGATGCTTATGGATGTAAACCAGTTCATTATATAAGAACCCAGTCTTTCTCTTTTATGTTATAAGGAATGACGATATGAATGAAAAGAAATTTGCTTGTGAGCTTGTATGGTTTCCTATATTGAAATCCATCAGAGGTGGACCCCCAACCCCATCCCTCATCAGTTTGGTATCAGAGCTTCAATTATCATTTTGTAATATGATGACCAATCTTGTGATGACCCTCAACCAATTGATACTAAAGCCTTTGACCGATTCATTGCATCAACAAGACATTCCCGACATATCATATTGCCGATATTTGATTGGGAAGAAAAGAGTTAATACGAAGTCTCAAAAATGCATTTTCTTTAAATCTGTCAATTCTTCCATTTAGATAGTGGTTCCTCCAGGATCCTCCTGGTTGGACTCGACAATAAACGTACAACCATTTCTTCAATGTGCTTGATGAAATTAAAGCTGAGTGGAAGCAACTGAAGATCCAAGCACAAGCCCGACTTAGACAACATCAATAAGGTCAACACAAGCCTAATGACAAGTCGGATGCCAACAGTCACTGGATAAAATATGTGCCATGATCAACAATCACATTACTTCGAATGTTTCTCGACCAGCGCTATTGACAGAGATCCTAAGGAGACTCCACCATCTGGCGACCTTTTTTCCGGCAGGGACTTCGATCCCATTGGAGCCTTCTCTTTTGCCTACAATTAAGCTTCAGCTTCTGCCTTTGCCTTCAGTGGAGCAATCATCATCATCCGTGCTTCTACTTGCAGCTGATTGTGTCGAGATGATTCTTCTAGCTAAGCCACTACTTGGTGTCGACTGCAACACATTGGCTCCGATGGTTGACTTCATCAGGCTAGCTCATCAGCCCACCCAGGTGATCACCGTTAGTTGTTTGTGCTACTACTGTCTAGTTGTTAGTCCCTGCTTGACACCAATAAATTATTCACATGGGACCCAAGAATTGAATTCGGTGCTACACATTACATTTGCTGGGCATATATCATCAGCTCCAGATGCCAGCAAGATGGTATGGAGACTACCAAGATCCCTACTGTTCCAATTCCTGCTTTGACTTCCCAGATCTCATGGGCGAGTTATTTCTAAGTTAGGGTAATGATGGGGACCAGACCCAACGACTGCACTGTCTCCGCCAGTGATCAACCCAAGAGGCCCAATTATTATTTATTTATTGCTATTTGCTTTGTCCATTTCTCCATAACTATTAGGGTGAATTTTAGATTTGGGTAGCAAATCATTTTTTAGTGTTTTTTTAGTCTCACATTGTCTGTGGATGCTTATGAATATAAACCGCTTATTCTATAAGAACTCGGTCTTTCTCTTTCATGTTTTGAATGAATGATGAAATATATGAAAATTTAAAAGTTGCATGATAGCATCTAGGGTTTCCTGGATTGGATTCCATTAGAGGTGGATTCCTCGAATCTGGTGGACTCCAGATCTGCCCCCTCTTCTTCTATTCTCCCTCTATTGTTCTCTCAAACCCTAATTTGTTTGTTCTACCTTTTCCCCTTTCTCTATTTTTATGCGAAGAAGAAAAAGAAGAAGAAGAAGATAGAGCAACATCGCAAGATAAAGGAGAAGAGGCGCTGACTTTCTCTCCTTTCTCATTCCTCCCCCATGATGCAGCGATTTGTTGATCCGCAGCTTTATTTTCGGCTAGATTTCAGTCATGGTTCGCTGATTAATTTGAAGAATAATCAAGGTGATATCTTTCTTTGTCCCATATCTAGCATGCTTTAGAGGGTTATTTGTTTGAGTTTTTGAGGGACCCCGTACCTCGTCCCTCATCATTTTAAGGTTTAGTGAAGTTTATTTTTCCTTCCGTAGATAACAAGGTTTAAAAGTTATAACTTAACAATAAGTAATAACTAAGGTCAAGTTTAAGGTTAATGTGAATGTGAGATCACACAATCACATATGTGTCCACATATGCGATTAACTCAGTCTAAGTTGTGAGAGCGCACATCACACTTGACAATATTGTTGCCAAGAATAAGGTCAATGCCTATATTAAAAGAAAAAAAACTTGTCAGTTTGTCTTAGTATTCCCTTCTGGAATGGAAAATTCTTTCACCTGTTTTAGCTGAAGATCCCATACCTTCTTCTTTTATAGGAATGGTCCTTTCTCACCTTTCTCACGTATGCCCTCTCTCACGTAGGCCCTATCAATTTTTATTAGTCAACAGTCATTTGTAGAGTAGAACCTTGCTCGTAATCCTCACACTCTAGACACCCAAAGCCTTCTTCATAGCATCAAATAGTAACAAATGCCATTTCACAGCCTCATTTCAACAGAAAAGCCTTCTCTGTATCAAGCCTCAACACAAAAGGTCATCTAAAGTTGGTAGTTATCAATAACTACTTATGTTTAATTATACGGCGTAAAATGAAATATTCATGTAACTTGTGATCATAGTAATCAGACATCCAATATGACTTTTGAAGTTTTCAATGTAACTTGTGATCATATAGCGGAGTTTCTGTGGAATTAGGATTTGACTTGGTATATTTCTTGCTGTTGTAAGAATATCAAAAGAATGTCAATAAATTATGAGGAAAAAATAACTAACTTTGGATATTACTGAAAATAGGATGTTGTCAATAAGTCTTAGCTGAATACAAAACAATGATTCATCGGATGATAAGGTCGGAGAAAAATATAAGTATCTTTCCATGCTTCATATAGACTGTTGTCACTATAATTCTGAAGCCAAGTGTCTATGTTTTTCATTACAGGGTTTTCCAGGCAGTGTGACTCCTGATTATCTTCCTTTTCAACTATGGGATTCCTTGCAGGTAACATAACAATTCTGATATTTAGAAACTGATATAATTGGTCTTAACAATTAGTGCCAAAAAATTGATTATATTTACTTTAGGGACTCTCAACTTATATACGCTCGATGCTTTCGACCCAAGTAAGTCTATACTCCATGTTCTATTCTCCCTTCCATAACAAGTATGATCATGACATCATGTAGTCCCAGCTCATGCTTTGGAATCTTACTCACTGTTTTGAATGATCTGCCTTTGTGGATTTGCATTAGGCTCTCTTGAGTGCAATTGGAGTTGGTGAAAAATCTGCTTCTGTCATTGGTGCCACTTTTCAGGTATAGTTTCTCTATTCCATGGTTTTGGTTTTACCCTGTAAGATTTTGTGATCTAAATCAATCAATTCTGTTGCTTCTAACTTCAAAAATATTAACAAATGAAAGCCGTTGGGGAGTGAATGTAGGGGTGTGGGTGGGTGGGGGGGGGGGGGGGGTGGTTTCTAGAAATTACACTCAATGGTCCACCTTAATTTCCTGATGCTGCTGTTTCATTGAGTTATCTATGCTGACACAAATTTGATGCCATAGGGATTAGCTTTATAGCAAAAATGAGAACAGAGTGGGCTATGCTATTTTGCAAAATTTGGAATTCTAGATTGAAATATGGAAGGATGCAGTGGAGGGTACATACTATTCAGCTTTATTTTGCATCGAATCTATTGTTTCCAAGAACAATTACACCTAGTTTCTATTGTAGATAAAGTATAGTCTCCTTTATATGTGGATCTAAGAACATGGCAGTGAAATAGAAGACCAGAGAAGGGAGAAAGACTTAATGAATGGAGAGCTTTGTGAATGAGATATTGCTAGGAAGGAATGGAGGCATGAATGAAGGGGAAGAACCTTAAATTCTAGGGTTTAGGACTCCACATGGATAGAAGAGTTAACTCACTCTCTGGCATGGAGTGTTAAGGCTCCGCATGGATAGAGGAGAGAGATCACTCGCTGGCACCTGACATCTTGTCAATTTTAGGTAGAGGTTGATGAGATTATCAATACACACAAGATTTCTCATGTTAGAGGTCCTTAAAGTGAGTCATCTTCTTTTCTGAAGACATGTACCTATTTTAGGCATGTCAATAGTTAATTTGGAAGGGACTTCAAGCTGGTTTGGTCATGCGATGTAAATAGTATATAATCCACTATACAAATGTATCTCTAACATGTGTGTCTTTCATCCTGAGAAGTTAGTGACTAGTTGCTTTTTATGTCATTCATGTGGCAATTTTAGTGGATGCATGGTTTGTATTAAAGGTAAAAATGCTAATCAAGGAGAGCTTTGAGTAAAAGGTCAAGCGCCAATTTGGTACCGATATATAAGAAATTTAGACAATGAACTGACATGGTGGGTCACACATAATCCTTAAACAACATCATTATGCCTTTTTGGGTCAAGCATAATCCTAAAGGCTTGTGTAATATGGCATTTGAAGATGCTTTAAGCTTCATACTTGTAGAGAAGTATAAAAAGTAAGGAAGAAACATGGTCATAAGTCTCTAACTTGTTACTTCCTTCTAAGGGCTTGCATACTATGGCTTCTCAAGATGCCTTGCACACTTACTGGAATACAATACTTAAGCTCCGGTGTCAATAAGGAATAGTTATGTCTCTAACTTTGTTACTTCCTATACTATATTTGCAGGGTACTTTTTTACTTTTGTCTTTAGTTATTACATGAAATGAGACACTTCTCCAAGACTCAAAGTTAAGATATTTGGAAGCCTTCTTTAAGCATATGGTAGATAAAGGAGCTTCCACCTCATTGCAACCTTAGGTTCTAGGCATGAAATAAGTATGCTTCATGTGAGATGTTGCTTGGAGATTTTGTTTGTCATCAATTTTCTAAATTCTCTGCTATCTTCTTTGTATCATGTATTTCATTAAGATATTGAACTTGTTGTCTTGTTCTTTGTCTGGTTACCCATTTCTTTTAGCCTGCTAACAGTGGATTGTTCAATGGAAGACTTTGACAGTGGTTTTTGAGGGATTTTACTGGGATGCTTGGAGGTATCTTATTTACCTTTTACCAGGTATTTTACTTTTTTTTTTTTTTTTCAGATATTGATTCTAGCTTCATATTTTTTTATGAATAATTTTGTTTCCAAAGTATTTTTCTTTTGCTAGTTTTTTCCCTATTAATTCTTTGACTAGCTATGCTTCTACATGGGAAAGTAATTTGACTTTATTTTTTTGTTCCATCATTCTCGTTTAAATAACACTTACGTTTCTCTCTTAAATTCATATTATTTTTCTTTATGCTCTTTACTCTAGTCATTTGTTTCCAGGAAATTGAGCCATGTGACCTTTTTTCAGGGTTCCAATCTTGATAGTAACGCGAAGATGTGGCGCTTAGTTGCAGATTTCATGAATGATCTTGGTAATATACTTGTCAATCTTCTTATTTTACATTATATGTTTTTGAACTGCTGTTTGATTTTGATCATACTCTTCAGGCTAATGCTTAAGTGCACAAATTGTAACATCAGTTTAAATTTAGGAAGGGCTCACATCCACATGCCACCAGAAGCACTTATAAGGACATGTAGAAATGCATGCATGGACATTTCCTCTTGGATCAGTGGACCCTTTAATGGATTGTTGCCTGTAAGTTTGTTAGCCACTGAAATTTAGTTGATGAGTTGGATGATTCAAAGCATACATTTATGGCAACTAAAAGGCTGGTTCACCCAACATATATCGTAATTCAAGGTCCAAATAAGCTAGAAGCAGTGGATTTGAGTACTCACAGTACAGTAAATATTTGATGTCCACCATCTTTTGCGACAAGTTAACCTTTTGGTTTTGGAGCATTTTTTGATCAGCTAGGCTAGAATGTTTCAACAGTTTTTGGCCAAACAGGACAAACATGGAAAAACAATCGTAAAAAGATAAGAATGAAGAACATCATAAGCAAGACAAACATGGAAAATTTAACAAAGCTATTTTATCAATGCAACCTATAACTGAGGTCTAGTATTGTACTAGTAGTGAACCCGTGCGATGCATGGTATAAAATTTGAAAATAAAAAAATCAATAAAAAGATTATAACAAACGAACTAACAAATTAATCGAAAATCAAATTTGTATAGAAAAGATTCCTAAAGCGAGCATCATCTTCTCTTTGTAGTCGAGGAGCGGTTGTGGGGCACCCCAAACCCTATAAATAAGCTGCCTCACCCAAACAAATTCATACAAATAACCCTCCTTGTCTTCCACAGTTTCTTGACTCTCACCATTTAGAAAATTACATCACCTCCCATATGGGAATTGTTTTAAAAAGATAAAATTGCAGATAAAAGAAGGCTATACAATTTCGACATCATCATCATCCAAGTTTTATCCCATCAGAATATGGTTGATCATAACTTTCATATAAATGATAAATGTATATCCATTGAAGGATGAACTTTCTTAACTTAATTTCCCACTTAAAAGAAATGTGTAACTAAAAAAAGGACAACTTACTGCAAAAGACGAGCTTTCAAACAATAAAAAAATAAAACAAAAAACAGCCAAATTTCAGGAATTACTTTGAATGCAAAAGTCGTTCGCCCTCCTTCAAGGCAAGAAGAACCTTGAAAATATGCGATGAGAAAAAAATAAGCTGAAACTTATGTTCCTTAACATGAGATTTCTCTCCTTCACTTCCAAGCAGACATGTCCCATCTTGTGATAGAAAGAGAGATATCAAAGATTTGCTCAAGGGACATCTTTGTCATCACATTCCTCACCACCATCTCCTTTACTCCATCACGACCTTCAGGAATTCCTATTCAAAAGAAACAACCACAAGTTTTATCGCTTTAGACACTATGAGGAAACCATGGTGTTACGGAGCACATAACAACTGAGAGAGGGTCGCTTGCCGGGTTGATTGGCACGAATCTACTTGTCGATGGCGGCAACATAGTGGGAAGCAACTTGGATTCTTTTTCTAACTCTAGGACTCTGCCATTTATAAAGAGGATAAAAGAGACGCATCAGTTACTTTATAAATTTTTTCTCCATTCCACGGGCCACCAGCACTTCATATCCCGCTTAACGTTTTGAAATTTTGAGGTGCATCGGGTATGAATTTTTCTGATTCCACTCCATGGTTCGCCGACCCTTCATATCTTGCATATGTGTAAGTGCTGGAGACAGATTAAAAATTATTTAAGGGGGGTGGGGTGTTTCAGTTACAGTAGTAGTGGGAGAGAGGATGTGGTTAATTTATGGGAGAGTAATGAGAGAGAGAAGACAAAGGTCGTGTGGAGGAACAAGCGGAGTAAATTGTTGCGTTAAATAATGGGAGATGAGAATTTGTCCCTCTATCTTCCACTTATGTTATCACATGGAATGGAGGCCCACATGCAATTCTTATGATGTGCATTGCTTTAAATAGCATGCCACGTGTCACAACATCAGTATGCCACATGCAATTCTTATGATGTGCATTGCTTTAAATAGCATGCCACGTGTCACAACATCAGTATTAGGCTTCCATTTGTATTCTACTATTAGATGCTTCATTGAGAATCAATGTTTGCATCCCAAACACGTCCAAAATCACATGTTTCAGATGATACCTGACGAGTTACGTTAAAAACATTACATCTCATTTAGAGTTCCTGTATTGGTTTGCTATGGACCAATTCGTAAGCTTTGATTTGGCTGAACTGTCAAACTGTGGTTCAGTATCAGAATGTACACATATTAGAGTCTGCATGTGCAGTGACCCCTCAGTTACAGCTAAGCATTCTAAAGAGAAAATCTCTTCGGGGAAAATGCTTACAGTTTCACATAGTTCTTACACAAAGTAAAATTATAAAAACCAAAACACGTGTTCTTCTGTATCAGTGGGCTTAGAGCAAGTCTTCATTCTCATGTCAAATAATCATGTACATTGTTGTGGTAAAGAGCTTCCTGATTTTATTTAACTCAGTAACAGCTGTTCAGTGATTCAATTATATTAGTTTATAGGATTCCGTAAAAAGACCACACGTACAAGACATTGTTGTATTCTCTTCTTCTGAATGCTATGCATCCATAACTGCTATCATATCCAAATGCTATACCCCTTATTTTGGTGGAATGTAAAAATAATAATACATGAACTGTTATTGTGGTTGCAGGGATGTTAATGGATCTGGTATCTCCTTTGTTTCCATCATCTTTGATCGCAATAGTTTGCTTGGGAAGCTTATCAAGATCATTCAGTAAGTTTATTGCAATGTATTTTTGATGGTACTATCCACTCAGAGGGTTCTAAAGTCTAATTAACTCTTAGCTACGTATGTTGTGAAGTTTTATACCATTATATACTTAAGCATACTCGGTGCTGCGGGGAACCTCACTGATTAGGAATTTGAGATTTTTCATGAGCAAAGCTGGCATCTGCATGATTACATTTTGTGAACGATACCATGTTTGAAATTTTCTTAGCAATACACTAGTGGCTTGTTGGAAACGAGTCTATTGTCGGGTTCACAGTTACAACGAGGTGCCCAACCATCCTGTCGATGTGAACTCTTAAGAAGAAACCAGTACCTTTTCTAGTTTCTTCAACTGTTGTTAAGGACCATGCCCCATTGCGTATAAAATCAACTAAATCACCCTTCTATTTGTTACATATATCAGGCCAACTTATTCTATAATTTCAACCAGTTTCTAAATCGAATTTATAATCCATCATGCTCTGTACTGCTGCTATTCCATTAGCTCTTCATTCAACTATAGAACCACTTCAAAGCATGCCAAATTAATACCATTTGCGTTCCTAAAATATATACTGTAAGAACTTCAAGATTGCCCATTAATGGCTGCTGCTTTGCAAACTACTCACTCTTTCATAATGTTATGTCAAGTCGAAGTTTCAGATTTCACATCTAAGTAGATTCTGAACTAATGTAGTTAGGGGCGAAACCAGGTACACTAAACTTTAACCTAATTTGGGCTTGATCCCTTTCTAAAGCTTTGGACCCTTGTATCTAAGAATTGGTTCCAACAGTAGACCCAATCTCTGAATTATCATGATCAGACAAAGTAAAATCTTACCTAACTTGATCTTGCCCAATTAGACCTGGCTTGAAATAGTACAAAAATTGGGGCCTGACCATCATATTCCAAACTCATCTGTTATGTAATATTAACCATGCCTCTTTTTCAATATGTAATCTTCACGTAAATTAGACTTTTTTGGATCCAAACCAGTAAGCAAGTGAGTCTGGCAAGCAAACATATTGTCCCAAAATGAGTGGCATGTGAGGTACAAATGCAGGGAACTTTAATGTTAGCGAGGAAATCAAAATAGGTTTGGAACTGGATCAGTGGTCAAAAACATGATGCATATGTTGTCTTGTCATTTTATGAAGTAAAAGAATCAGATGCTCTTAAGTGGGAAGAATAAAGGTTGTATTTCTGTACGTTGTTTGTGCTGACTCACTTTTTTTGAAAATGGGAAGGCGGGGCTGTCTATATGGACATCCAGATAAGGATTGTGGTTGTGGCTATCTTTTACGTAATGACAACTAGTTCGTGAGGTGGGTAGAATTTTTTGTTTAGAACCTGTATATAGTCATGTTTCTTTGGAACTTCAATTCTGAAAAGTAATGATGTTATATGAGAAAGTGCTTCTGTAATCATCAACACTTATACTGTCTTTTGAAACTGTTGACAATACATGTCATTTCTAAGTTCGTATTTGTGCTCTTTATGAGTTCAAGAAACTGATAGCAGAGAAAATATGCTGGCTATTTTAGTTGGACTAATGTCATATGGTTGTGAGGTGATGTGATTGTGGTCTAACTTCTCATCTATGTAGCAAACATACAATTCCAATGAAGCTTTTATAAATTTGTGGGCTAGTCTTGCTATGATATAAAAACCTTTCAACAATGCAAAAGAATCTCTCACTAACCTTTTTAAACATTTTTGAATCTGATATATCATACGTCTCTGTTAATTTTAATTATGTTCCTGATTAGCTGGAGTTGCTAGTGGAGCGACTAGAGCAGCATTGACACAACATTTCTCACTCGAAAATAATGCAGCAGATATCTCTGCTAAGGTGCGATAGCCATTCTTTCATTTCATGGGGAATCATGCTGTATTAAGGTTACTTATTTGCACACATGGTGAAATCAATTGCCAGGAGGGTAGTCAAGAGACATTTGCAACAATGGTCGGAATGGCTCTGGGAATGCTTCTTGCTCATATTACTAGGGGGCATCCTTTGGCAATATGGGTTTCATTTCTGTCTTTAACTGTGTTTCATATGTATGGTGAGTATAATTTAGTAATGTTGAAGGCTCAATAGTTGTCTACTTTTCAAGTCATGATCTATATAACTAGGCCAACTCATTCGTTCATTTCCTTTTTGGAAAGTCATATCGATATAAAAACTTATATGCCTAAAATCTGTCATTGGCTCTGTCAACATTGTTGCTTGGCCTATACAGGAGGAGGTGGACTTGAGACCAGTTGGCCACTCTATTTCTCTTTATTATCTGAAATGAATTTTGTGTTGGCACATTCTCGTAAAGGGCTTAAATATGAGTGAGATAAGAAGAATAGTAGAAGGTTTATGGCAGTTCAGTGCCAAGAATATGGAATCATAGTTACCATTTTTTCCATGATTTGAGGAGTCGCCAAACCTGAACTGAAACGTTCAAAACCGTCCGGATTTTAGCATACCCTAACTGAACCACTTCCGAATCCAAATCTTGATCAAGGTAGTATAGGAAATTAATGATCCTCTCTTTGACTAGACACAAACAAATTATCAACACAACAAGACATTAACACAAACATTATAGTCCACATTTAAACTTTTGTCCTGCTTCCTAGTTGCATAAGGTTAAACTGCATAATCAAAAAGGTAGATCTTTCTACCCGCAAACTGGCCTTTTAGGTTCCTTGGCATGCCCTCCCTTGCCAAAATGCCTTGATCTGGTTTTTGACATCAATCATAGAGGGTTGATGGTAGGTTCACATCCGGTTTGGACATTAACATAAATCATCCTTGTAGTCGACCCCATCTTGGTGAGATAAGCCTTGGATGACGATAATGATTTAGACTTTTATCCTGCATGGGCATGACATCGTGATGATAACATAAATCATCGTTGTAGTTGACCCCATCTTGGTGGGATAAACCTTGAATGACGATAATGGTTTAGAATTTTATCCAACATGGGCATGACATCATGGTGATAACTTCTGCTCTGCACCTTTTAGTATTCATAACCTTATTATTGTTACAAGGAGGGAGGGAGGGATTAAGAGAGGTCCGGATTTATAGGGGGATGTGATACGATAAAGAGCGGTTCAGATTAAAGGAGAGGGGTAAAGAGTGATCCAGATTGTATGGGCCAATCATAATTTCTTATAAGTTTCTTACCTTTTCCCTCTAAGGGTAAAGTCATGGGATGATATACCCTCCCCTTATTTTAACAATGCACTTCCTTTCTAACGCATTGTACACTCTAATGTGTTACATACGGGTGCATCTTTAAAATTGGGCGTGGGTTTATCATGCCAATTCTAGCCCTTGAGAGGTGAGAAAGTTCGAAGGAATTATGATTCAGCCTTGATATTCTCACTCCCTATTTTAACAATGCACTCCATTTCTAGATAGAGAGAGGGAGGGGGAGGAGAGGGCGACGGCGGTGGCCGACAGTAGTGGCGGGGCCACTGGAGGTCTCTCTCTCTCTCTCTCTCTCTCTCTCTCTCTCTCTCTCTCTCTCTCTCTCTCTCTCTCTCCGAAGTCGGCCGCTGCGATACCCACATACACAGGTTTTTCTAGTATTCTTATAGACTAGAATAGTGCATGACTCCATCTATATAGCATAAAGTTGTGTAATTAGTTTTTTATTTCTAGTATTATTTTTGAAATTTGATTTTTTTTATTTTCACTTTTTTTTTTTGATTCATTAGATGTTTATTTTTCCATAATTTTTGGTGAAACGACTGAACACAACCCAAAACAATCGTAATGGTTGAAGGGGTTTGTATTGTGTCCTGGCTTAACCAGAAACCTGGTTTTTTTTTTCTTTACAATGACTATCTTCGGAGAAACTTATATTCTTTCATTATGTTTTGTACTTGCAGCCTCACGCATCCAAATCTATATGGAAAGTTTATGTCTGTTATCTACATATATAGTTGAGATAATTGTGTATCTTTTGATACATCAATATCAGTTAGATATTGGGACATGGATATTTCAATGTTTCCTAGTTTCTGGTTCTGGTGTGCATGGCAACCCGTATCTGTGTTAGACAATGATACGATTTCCTTCAAAGTTGGATGAAGTCCTGGTTAGGTACCTTGCAAAGAAATTTTAGGGTTTGGTGTGAATTTGACCACTGAGTTCATTTGCCGATATCCTCGTTTAAATCTAATATGTGAGACAATCCTGCTATAACCGGTTGTGCATGTTGTTTTTTCCTTCTGGTCGGTGTAGTTGACTTCAAACCACATCATTACTCTCTCCATGCTTACAGGTTCATATTCTTTTTTCAGCAAATTACAAGGCTGTGCGATGTCTTTCTCTGAAGACATTGAATAATGAAAGAAGCTCCTTACTTATGCAACATTTTATGGAAAATGGTCAAGGTGATTCTTCAAACTTTTCCTTGAAAGATTTATATGTTGATCACTGGTACCTGTCTGTATGAATAAATATTACATAATTCATGTCAGTTGTTGTATTGTTATGGTTAAGCACATCAATCAGAACCATTCTGGTGATAGGCCTCCTCTAGATTGGGTGGATGATTCTGAGTTTCCAATCAACATCCTTATGCTGCATGGTGAAAATTCGAAAGAAAATTTTTCTTATGATTGATTGAATAAGAAGAAAATATTAGGAAACTGTTCAACTTGGAAAATGTCAATCCATGTCTATAAGCAGGTTGTGAACTCCTCTTTTTGTTGGTGAATACTTGGATGGCATGACCCATTCAAATTTCAGGTGGTCTTAATTACACCCACCTTTCATTCTCTTGAGCCTTCCATGATTCTTGATTTTATAGGATCGCTTATGTTGTAGCTTAACATACGTAATCTATTAGGAAATGTGTGCTAGTTATTCCTCCCACGAACCCTTATTCAAATTTGAACACCCTGATGTGTCTCTTTTGCCAGTCCTCTCGCCGCAACAGGTTTCGAACAGGGAGCATGTTTTCCCCATTTGGGTTAAATTGTGGAGCTCGAGCAATGATAAGTTACTGCACAGGCGTGTGCTCTTAGGTGTTAAGGTTTCCGCTTTAAAACATTCGGATATGTAAGTCCTTTTATTGCTTCTTTAATTGGTAGGGTTTGTGAATAGCTGGCTTTCGATTCTTGATATTGTGCAACAAAGGTCTGATGGTGATGATTGGGATTTTAGCAAGGATTCATCTCAGAAAGGAAACTAAATTTGTCTTATTATCCATGACAACTGCACTTATCTTTGTTCATGTATGACAGGATGGAGCTTTCAGGATCAGCAAGTTCTCACTACAAGAAAGGTCTCTTCACTTTTTTCATGGCTTTTTGATATTTTGTCTAGGAGTTTTTGCTAATTCAGATGATTACTCCCCTAGTCCAGTTAACTATCTATTGTTGGAGAGAAAAGGAGTTGTCCATGTTGTCATCCACAAGATGGCAACATCAGCAGATATTTTGAAGTCCTTCATTCATGCCCTTGTTATAGCAAGTCTTGGGGGGAGAACCGAAGCTTTACACACAGAAAGCCGCCTATGGTTGGATGAAAATTACTCCATTTTCATTGCGAAGGTACTATTTTGTGCTATGTTTTGATTTGACTATTCGTGTTTGCACAGAACCACACATTTCCTGTACTTTTTATTTGGCATCAACATTTTTTTACTTCATAAAGTGGTTTCTAAGCATTGTGTTGGGGCAGCGCATTACTGAAGCCTGTGAAACTTTATGAGTGCTTGCAGAAGTCTCTCTTCAAAGCGCTCCCCCCCCCCCCCCTCCTTTCCAAAGTAAATCGTTTGCCTACCACGATTTATATTGAAATAGCAGAAGATAATAAATAAATCAAGAAACTTAAGTAGATATGGTAAAGTGGTTGATGTTCATTTTTGTTTGATATAAATGCTTCTGAGTTTTTCTTGCTTTGATCGCAGCTGCAGTCTGCAGGATGGACAACCGAACGGCTTCTGGCACCTTCAATTGTTTGGAGGGCGCACTGGGTTCATGGACCCTCAGATGAGAAGATCAACTAGGTAAAGAAAAACACCAATTCCTTTATTATGTGTACTGCATTTGCGATCATTTTTTATTCGTGACGCAATGCATGAAATTCCTCTAGCTTCACTACCTCAATTATATGTATACTGCGTTTGAGATCATCTTTTATACTTGATGCAATGCCTGAAGTTCCTCTATATTGCCTAACTACAGCAAGCTGTGGAACTTGCTGTAGCATAAATTCCTTATATTTTAATTCATCTCCGTAATCTGTTTCAGTATTGTTGAGGAAGCATCTTATGCTTGTAAAGATTCTTATGAAAAACTAAATGGTCAAACTTGTGTATTCAGGTTTTGATTTGATGATTGTAAATTAGAAGCTCATTGGAAACTCAAAAGAGATCATCTCTACTACCTTTAGAATGCTAATGCTGAAACCCAAGACTTATGTTTTGAGACAGTGAAAGAATAAAATAAGACCGGGGACAATTTAACATAAATCCTATTTTCAAAGTTATATGGACACAAAGAAATGTTCCCTGGTTGCATGAGCTTATGCTGCATGACCAACAAATTAGGCATCCCTACATGCGAACAGACCCTTTATTTATTCTGATAGGGCCCTCTCTTCCCAAGTTGCATTGGTTAGGTTTTGGGCACCAAACTTAGAGGGGTTATGTCAGGTTAACAGCCAATTGAGATTTTTTTGCCAATTGAGACTGCAACATGCAAAAAATCTTTTGGCATTTGCATATCCCGCAAAGTATGAATAGTTTGCCCACACCGGCATAAGCTAGATCAGGTTGGGGGAAACTTTATATTCTCTTTCATATTTGAACTAAAATGGGTAAAGAAGGATTGGGTGAAACTTTTATTTAGTAGTTATTTTTATCTATTTAGGAGTAGAATTTCTGTTGAGGGGTTTGTTTTTGTATCTTTAGGGTTGTAAAAAGAATGGAATCAGTACTTACTAATTTTTTGCATTACTAATAAGCATCTATTACCTTATTATAATTATACTATCGCATTTTAAGCATTTTTTATAGTTAAACTTGGTTTTGCTCGTCTCTCTCCTCTCTTATCTTTTTATCTATTCCTCCCTTATCTCCATTCTCCCCTACGTACCCCTCCCGCTTCTTCTGCCAAGTGCCATACATCACAATCCATCACACACATATTTATCACAACACATGTCTATCCTACCAACATGAATGCCCTATTGGCTATTGTTAATTGTATTAAGAAGAGGCTGAGTCACCATAGAGATTGTTCTTTCATAATAAGGGGGAACCCAAGGTATTAGATGGTGTCTATGCCATTGGCCAAGCTCTTTAGGATTCACCAAATTCTGATTTTTACAATTTTTCCACCAACATACCCCTTGGATGTAGATATCTTTATGCCAAGACCAGCAGAGCTCTCCAATTTCAGTGGAATATAGCTTATACTGTTGTGTGGTTTATGATAACTTTGCCCAAGGGATTTGTAACTGCTTCCACAACTATAGTAAAGAGATAAGAGAAGAGTGGGTCTGCTTGTCTTAGGCTGAAGCCGCCGTTAGGTAAACTAGAAAACTCAGAAGTTGAAATACAGTATCAAATCCAACCAATCCAAATCTGTGGAGTTCAATTTCCAGCATCCACAGTATGAAATCTATGTTTTTCTTACCAAATGCCTTGATGTCTACTTCAAGATAAATCTGGAGCTCCCCTTACTGTCTTCAAGATAAACCTGGAACTCCCTGTACTGCCTTGAACTTTGCTACTGAGCAGTCAAGAGATCATTATCACATATCAATCTTTCTTTGATAAAAAATCTTGAATTTGGCTGATTAAATGAGGAAGAACAGGTTCACTCTATTCACCAAAACTTTGGTAATGGTCTCATAGATGAAGTTGCATAATATAATGGTATGTATTCTCTTTGGAATCAGTATTTACTATTTTATACCTTGAAGTAATGAAGGTTGTATTGATTTCATTTAGTAGCATCGATACAGTGAAAAAAATCTTAATATAATGGTCCTCCAACAACTCTAAGAAAACTTTGCTGAAAAACCATATAGGCCTGGAGCTTAGAGTTATCTGCTTCAAAACATTTTTATTCTCTTTATCCCTAAATGTATACATCAGTCATTTTTTGTATTCTTATTTCTTCCAACCACACTTCCATAGTAACAGATTCCTTAACTCTCTACCTAAGATGACCTTAGAAGGTCCAAAAATTAATCAATAACGAAATTTGTCAAATTTTTCTTGGAAGTAGCAATTGATCTTTCTTTCTTTCTTCTTGAGTAAATTTTTTGTGATTTTTACGCTTTTTGCTGCAATAAACCTTCATCCCTGAGCTTCTCCGCTAATTTTTTTTAAGCTTGTTGGTTTAACTACAAGCTGAAACATTACTGGAACTGCATTAGGCTTGACATGAATAACAAAGAACCTTTGCCTGAGAATAATTTTGGGAGGAAAGAGTACGCAATTCAACTGTGCTCCATGGCTTCCATGCTTCTTTGGCTTTCTTCAGTATTTTAATAAGGATTATTGGAATCAGCAACAAGAACAAACTATTTTCTTTAAAAGATAGCAAAGAAATCGAGATACTGTGTTCAGGAATTAAAAACCTTGAAAGAAGGATTTGCTTATGGGATATAAGCATGGAATCAAATGTCGACAATTTTTTTACAAAATTACTGAAATATGTCTTTTTTTCAAGGGTCTGACATAGAAATTGGCCGAATTTTTAATAGTATCAAATTTCCTTCCGACATAACGAAATATTGGCCGATATGACCGACATTTGACCGAAATCCGATATTGTCTTTTTTCCAGACAATTTCATTGAAATTTTTTATATTTTTTAACAAAACAAAGCTCATCTTTATCAGTAAGATATTACATTTTTCCTCAATTTTGATTTTTTTTCTTCATAATAGACAATATTTTGCTGTCATCTTTATCCTGAAGTATTGCTAAAATATTCCATTTTTTTCATATCAAACGAACAAAACGATAAATTTCTATCGAAAAACACCGAAATTTGACCAAAAAATGAAATATTTCTACCGAAATTTGTCTTTTCAATTTACAATTTTTCTACCGAAAAATAAAAAATTCTTTTTTTTGGCCGACCGACATGGATACCGAAAACGACATTTAAGACCTTGGATATAAGTACCACACAAAAGGGATATGATTGCTCATACTCTATCAAGTGCAACCATGTAGCAATATGGATCATTTGCTCCTGTTCCAAAACTTCGAACTGCATATTGCTGTCTTCATTCTTTTAGCTGACGGGTGTGGTGGGGTCTGACTATTTTTCATGCTGGCAGGAACAAGCTGTGCGTGCGCATTTGGGTGGCGCAGGCAATGCTATGTTGAAATCACGGCAAACGATTTGTTGCTTGAGAAATGCAGGCATCTGAAGAAGATCCGATTCTTGGATGGTTATCGTATTTTATCATTATTTGAGGGGGTTGTTTCAAAGATCCCCTATGTGAGAAACTGGAGGGAGATTAACCGGTAGCTACACAGTCTGAAATTGAGATGCAGAATAGTAAGCTGTGCTACTTTTGAATTTTTGAAGGTTGTATGTGATTTATTTGACAATCATTACTATGATTGGTATCATTCCTTTAAATTTTGTTTCAGCTTCAGGAGTAGACACATCTTTTAATTTAGGGATAATGTCTTAGGTCTCTATAGGAGATGGTATATTGGCTAAAGGATAGACATTATTAGGGTTTAGTGTAAAGTCCCTCCCTAAGACTGTTTGTACAGCAAGCCCCCAACCGAAAATGTTGACTTTTTCAACCTTTGAAAAGGTAAAACTCTCCCTTCATTACCCCTCTAGCAAGAGTATCGATTCATCTCCAGTAAGAGTATCAATTCGGTTTGGCAATAGTACCAATTAGTCGGAATGACATCGTTGCTGCAGTGATTTTACTGTAGCAGATACTGTGAAATCACTGTAGCAACTGCTGCATGTACAGTGTCAATTGGCGAATTGATACTCTTGTTAGAGACGAATTGATAATGTTGCTAGAGATGAATTGGAGGGACATCTGTCTCATTTGAAGGGGCAGAAGGTGGGTGAGCCCTCCCTTGCTCGCCGACCTCTGACTGTCTGGCGTGCCTGATTGGAGTGGTTTACCAGCATTACAGCTATCGGACGGCCGTGATGCATCACCTTACGTAAGGGACACCTTATTTGATCATTTCTATTTTCTGGCAAAATATATTTAGGGTTTGTTGCTATGGGGGTGAATATGCACACCTTATATAAAGGTGTGCATATTTAGGGTTTGTTGCTATGGGGGTGAATATGCACACCTTATTTTGTCAATGACGAATTTGTCACTATGGATTTTGTCAATGACGAATTTGTTTCTATTTTCTGACACCTTACGTAAGGGACATCTTATTAGATCATTTTTATTTGTTACGTAAGGGACATCTTATTAGATCATTTTTATTTGTTACGTAAGGGACACCTTATTAGATCATTTCTATTTGTTACTATGGGGGTGAATATGCACACCTTTATATCTTTTGGAGGGTTTATATGCAAATACAAAGTTTTTAGGGATTAATACAGAACTAGATTAGTTTATAAGAGTCCATTTGTAGAAAATCAAATAATTTAATATCGGTTCAAAACCATCACCATTTATGCTACCTTTGCGTCAATGTAGGGGTAGCAATGGACTCCGAATACCCGATCCAAATCCAACCCGAAACATCAGGTATGGGTACATATTTTGTACCCGGAACATAGTTTGGATAGGGTATGGGTATAGAAACTCTACCCGATTAACTTTCAGGTATGGATATGGGTACCTCAATACCCATACTCGAAACCCGATTGCCTCTACCAAAAGAGCTTAATGTTGCATTGTCATAAGATTTTTTCCTCAAGCAATTGCATATATGATGGATAAAACAAGATAAAATTATACCCAATTCATACCCGAAACCCAAACCAAAACCTGAAACTAGATTGGGTATGGATCAGGCACGGACCCTCTTCTATCCGAATGGATATGGGTCAGGTATGTATCCTGCCATACCAGAATGGATATGGGTAGAGTCTGACCCGAAGCCAACCGATTGCCACCGCTACGTCAATGGCGTCTTTTGCAGATCGCCACCACCGGTTTTGGCGGGAGCGGACCGCTAAAAGCTGAAATAATAGTCCACACAAGCCGGCACATCCATCGTAGTCTTAGCGGCTAACTCCAACGGAAAGTTCTCCGTCGTATTAGCTTCACGGTAAACATGAGAGATCCTAAGTGTCGTTATACCTTGAATCATTGCCCTATATCATTAAGGAGGTAATGATCGTCGCATCCGTTCTTGATCCAGTTGATGATAGTAGCAATCACCTTCAATCCATAATGTAGCCCTCCATCTAGAAGCCAACATCACCTTAAGCCCCTCTCACAAAACTCTACCGTTCGTATCTATCACCGAAAATGTCCTAATTGGAACCGCACCAGCCATCAAGATGCCTCCATTGTGATCTCATAAAACAAAGCCCACACCACCCCATGCTTTGAGGTTTCAACCCCATGCTGTGGTCCGATCAGAGATATAAAAACTACTAATACATATTATTATTATTATTATTTTTGGGGAGGGGGGGGGGGACCTTAGTGATAGGCCCCTGACAATAGATCGGTTTAGTGTAAAGGACAAATAATAAGATAGCTTTGTAACAGATCCCTTTCAAAAAGGATGCTTCAGAGCAAGTCCTTCTGTTGACTTGTCTCCACTTTAAATAACAATAACTGTCCTTAATACTAAATCACAAATGTTACTCTTCGCTGCATAAAAGAGCAACAATATGCAATTATTACTCTTTGTTACCATTGAGTAATAATTTCTACAGTGATTTTTACTGTAGCAATTTTATTTAAAAAATATTGATTATTTTTTTTTGCCTTCTCAATTCGGTAATAAAGAGTAACAATTGCTATAGTTGTAGCAAAGAGTAACAATTCGGTGATAAGAGTAAATTGCTATTTTTTTTTTTATCAAATCTCGTTTAGTTTTGCTACAGTGAAATCACTGTAGCAAATGTTATTATATTACCGAAATGTTACTCTTCATGTGATTTCATTGTACAGTTGTGTATAGGGATAAAATGGTTATTTTTTAAACAGTCTATGGGTAATTGGGCCTATTAAAAAAATGTATTTACAAGGCCCAAGCTCGGCCCATGCCCACCGCTATGCACAACTGAATGAGATGGAGAGTTGGAATGGAGAATATAAAATCCATACCAAAATCCACCATGTAGCTAACAGACCATGCAAGCCATACCAAGAAAAATCTTGGTGTTCAAGCAATAACAGAAGACAGCATAAAAGATAGTTCAACTTTGATGTACCCACTGCCACATAATGACAAATTAAAAGGACAGTAATCCCATCATGAATCATGGGGGGCCAAACAAGGACCGACGAGCGGATCCCAACATCGGATCTCCTTCGAGATGCTCAACAACAGGAGAACAATAAAGTTGCGCCGTCTCTCGATGATCAGACCGATAAAACGGTAGATGAGCATACATGAAACATTACCTGTATCAGCAAAGCCTGACAGCGGCATTTACCAACATTTCTGGGCTTACATTGAGATGTATACATCAGGCTGGAAAAGAAAATACACCTATAAGTCCATGTATTGGCACCGTATAACATAAAAGAGAACTCCAGAAGACAAGGTTTTACCTGAAATAACACTGCTACTGTGTGAGATGGGTAAGCTGGGGCCTTAAATCTATATCTGATATAAGAGTAGACTTGTTGTAAGAGAAGCTTGTATCTATCTGGTACCAAGAAGCTGCACAGTGAAGACATTTATACACAAATTCCATTTCTCTCTCTCTCTCTACACCCCCTGTTGTCAGTCAGTATCTACTGTAGTCTGTGAGTTAAAAATCAGCTGCAACTCTTCCCGCCTTGCTCGATGCCTCACGTACTGGGGTGTTGCCAAGCTGTGTCGGAGAGTTTGCTCAAGCTCAAGGTCTTTTTTGGTCTCTGCCTCCTAGTGGAGAAGGGAGAGCTGCTTCGTGGGCTTTCGCAATCCGTGGGACTTAAATCAGGTTGCTTCCTCTTCAGGTTCAATCCATCCTGAAAGATATGAGTTCAGATTTTACCCTGACCCACAATAGCTTTCTAAATAGATATTTGAACACATGGGGACACAAACTGGACACACAGCCGATGTGGTGGATCGGTCATTGATCGATGCATCGGTTCTGTGTCCCCGATGTGTGTGCAAATAGCATTGCCCTAAGGATATACATCATTCTAAAAAGTACTGAGAAAAGTAATGCTCGATTGAATATAATATATTCAGTAATATTGCATTTAGTATCCAAAAGGTAAGCACAAGCTCACCCTTTCACCTACGAGGAAATATGCACACCCTTACCTTTCTAAAATACACAAGCTAGTTTCACTTTAAAAAAAGATGCCAAAACATGTAATCACTGATGCAACTTTCTAAAAATGTCAGGATATCCTCTATTTGCACATATCCGCACAAGCTGGTCTCCAACTGATAGCTCAGTTGGTAAGACATATGAACCTGTGGCCTTGGTCAATGGTCGAATAAGTGCTACAGCATATTTCCTCCTGCTATGTTGTGGCAGGTCTACCTCTTGCCTTAGTGGTGAGCTTTCCGACATGTCAGGGTTATTAAAAATCGAGACATTCCTCTCACTCTTGTGACTAGTTCCAATCCTTGGTCTATCTTGTGCCGGCACACTAATAGGTGATGTATTGACCACCATGGTGGTCCCTTCCAAAAAAAAAAGTCCCCACAAGCTGGACTTAAGATTTTAAGCAAACACGATATAATTTTCAAATGAATATAAGTCTCCACTAAGATCATGCTAAAAGCATTTTGAAGTCCACATGTACTGCTTGGTACTTATTGGAAACTTTCTCATTGCAAAAGAAAACCCAGCTTCACTTTGCAAAAGGTCCATGAGGATAATAATCCGGACATAGCAGAGGCATTGCCTCAAAATGGCTGGACATGTGGCACATTAAGTATATATGAATGATTCTAAAAAATAAGGTTTGACTGAATGTAATCCATAAGTAGCACAATTCATAAAAGGTAGTTTTCTTGGGTTCCTTAATCAACTGGTCATCAATTTACCCTCCCCCAAAATTAGTAAGAAAATCAATACCCAAACCATGCTGGTACAGCATTCATGCCATGATAGTCATAGGTTCGATGTTTCTTATCAGAAAATTTTACATAGCCTGTCAATGTTTTTTTTCTCATGGTCATACTTCATATAGTTAACCTAACTACAGTTCCATCGTGTGCAAAGCTCAGTTTATAGACGGTTTGAGGAATATCTGCACTATTGTGGACAATTCGTATAGAATAATACGAAGTTTCATTATTTTATTTGATATTATTTTTAGTTTAATTACAAACATGTATTAACAATTATATCCTCTTGCAATATAACATATATTATGTTTTATGTTTTCGAACTTATTCTGAATTTTTTGTTTTTTCCTTGAACTATGATTATGCCCCCTCGGTCACCAATGTCACTATGATGGCAAGTATCCCAAAGAGTAA
>OX393557.1:34252740-34420240 GCA_947650365.1 Chamaelirium japonicum | reverse complement strand
TTTACCATCTTAAAAGTTTTGGAATTTGCTGAAATTTGGTAATAGTGTTGTCTAGGGATGATCATCCTCACCATTTTTTAACAAATTCCAAAACTTCTAGGGGGTTCAAATGGTCGAAGCAAAATCAGCCGTCCGCAGTCACCATTAAAATCTGCAGATTTTGCTTCGACCATTTGACCCCCATAGAAGTTTTGGAATTTGATGAAAATTGGTAAGGATAATCATTTTACCCCAGACAACAACCTCACCAAATTTCATCAAATTCCAAAACTTCTAGGTAGGTAAACAAGCGAGAGGTGCAGCGTCGTTGCTGCACCTCGGGTGCAGGCTCCCCACCCCCATATATATATATATATATATATATATAGGGGACGGGGAGCCTGGACCTCAGGTGCAGCGTTAACGCTGCACCCATGCCTGCGCGCGCGGCATGTGTCCCGAATCCTCGCGAGATCGGAAGCGGCACGGCCCGAAATCCCGCTCTAAACCGTGGTCGTCTGATCCCGTCTGATCGCCTAGACCTCAGCCGCCTGATCCCGTGCACGCACCCCGCTCGGTTCGGTTCGATTCCCATCCGTTGGATCGATGGGAATCGAACGGACATGAATCTTTTTCGCTGTTACTATAGCGGCTACAGTAACAGCGAAAAAGATTTCGGACCGTTCGATTCCCATCGATCTGACGAATGGGAATCGAATTAACACACAATTGGGCCAGTCGATTCCCATCCGTTGGATCGATCAGAATCAAACGGCCCGAAATCTTTTTCGCTGTTACTGTAGCCGCTACAGTAACAGCGAAAAATATTTATGTCCGTTTGATTCCCATCGATCCAACGGATAGGAATCGAATCGAACCGAGCGGGGTACGTGCACGGGATCAGGCGGCTGAGGTCTAGGTGATCAGACGGGATCAGACGGCCACGGTTTGGAGCGGGATTTCGGGCCGCGCCGCTTCCGATCTCGCGCGGATTCGAGACACTTGGCGCGCGCGCAGGCACGGGTGCAGAGGTGCAGCAACGACGCTGCACCTCTCGCTTGTTTACCTACCTAGAAGTTTTGGAATTTGATGAAATTTGATGATCGAAACAAAATTTGCAGATTTTAACGGTGACTGCGGACGACTGATTTTGCTTCGACCATTTGAACCCCCTAGAAGTTTTGGAATTTGATGAAAATTTGTGAGGATGATCATCTTACCCTAGACAACACCCTCACCAAATTTTATCAAATTCCAAAACTTCTAGGATGGTCAAACAATGCCTGAGGTGCAGCAACGACGCTGCACCTCAGATCCAACATCCCTTTTCCCATATATATATATATATATATATATATATATATATATATATATATATTAAATATAATATTTTGTGCTAGAATTTGAATAGTGAATAGTTTGAAAATTAAATATGACCATGCTCATCATGATTTACATCCAATACAACCAAAAAATAAAAAGCAAGTGTCACATTCATCCATTACAAAAAAGTAATGCTAACAACATTACGTAAGTGTCACATTCTTTGTCCATTATAAAACGCTAGCAAAAAACTCTAACATTCATCATCCATTACAAAATACAAAATTTCAGTCACATGCATCATCCAAAAAAACAAAACATATCAATGATATCATTAAGCAAATGGTCATATATAGAATTTAGACCCATATCCGAAGTTTCGGTCGGGTTCGGGTCGGATTTTTAGATTTTGGACTACATTACCATCCATACGTATCTCGGCGTATCGGCTCCGTATTTCCGACGTATCGTTTTCGTATCCCCAGCATATCGGTCCCGTATCCCCAACGTATCGGTCCTGTATTCCCGACGTATCGGCCTTGTATCCCAGACGTATCGGATCTTTTTTTTGTTTTTTTAAACCCCGATACTTCCTAGCCGTATCGGATACGTATCGGGCCGTATCGGATACATATCGGGCCGTATCAAAGTAACGGAAAGTATCCGATACGGGTACGGCACCTGTTTCGAAGTATCGGTGTATCCTTGAGGATATGCATTATTCTAAAAAGTAATGAGAAAATAAGGGTCTCATTGAATATTTTTCATTAAATAGAATAGTTCATAAAAAGGTAGGGGTTTCTGATAAATTCCAAATTTTCAATACTTTGTCTATATTTTGTATCTTCTGGATTTTTTCCCCCACTATGAATTTTGCCTTGCCCAATATTTCCCGAATTACTTGTCACGATGACGGTAAATGTCCCAAAAGGTAACCACAAGCCCATCCTTTGATCCATGACAATGATGAAATATGAATGTCCTTACCTTTCTAATACTATATCCTCTATTTGCACATGTCCGTACAACCAGGACATAAGTTCAGTGTTAAAAAACCTAGAACTCGGACTCGACTCGGTATATATATATATATATATATATATATATATATATATATATATATATATATATATATATATATATATATATATGTGTGTGTGTGTGTGTGTGTGTGTGTGTGTGTGTGTGTGTTTTCAAAACTCAAAATAGTAAATAGTCCGAGTAGAGTCAACCTGAGCACAACCGGTCCAAGTCGGCTCAATTTTCGGCCGAGTCGAGTCGAGTTGGACAGAGTTTTGGTACTATGCATAAGATTGCAAGTAAATTTGATATTGGTTTCAATCAAATACGGTCCCCACACAAATCATACTAAAAGTGTCCTGAAGGCCACATTTATTGGTGGGTACTTGATGGATACTTTTCTCTTTGTTTAAGAAAACCCACATTGCCTCAAAATGGCTGGACATGCGATAAATAAAGGATAAGGCATCATTCTAAAAAGAGAAAAATGTTTGATTGAATATATTCAACAAAGTAGCACTAACCCAAAACTAGTAATAAAACCCGTACCCATACCATAGGTTTGATGTTATTATCAGACAATTTTACATATTATTATTTTCTCTTTTCATTTTCATATAATTAAACTGGTTATAAGTTTCACCATGTGCAAAGCTCGGATTATAGATCTAGAAGGGATATAGGTTTCAGACTAAAGTTTGCATTCTATGTTAAATAGAAATATCCTTACTTTTTTCAAAATTTAAACTGTATGCTCTTACACTTTGAGTTTAGAAGTTTCCTCAACAATACTACCCAAACAAGCATTCTTATACCATCGGATTTCTAAATATTACTAAAAAAAATAAGAAAGAAGCTACTTTAAAGCAAAGTCGATGTATAGAAAGAAAGAGTAAAAATTAATTTATTGAGATCCAAACATTGATATGAATCTAAGCCAGCTTCTCACAAAGCTGTGCTGATTCTGGAAAAAACATTCATGCAAAGGTTCTAACAATAAGGATAGCATGTTACCATATTTGTACCTGATGTTGCTTTGACTGCAGTTGACATGCTTTTGAAGCCGAAGTTTCATAATCTTCTCCAATAGAGGAAGATACAAGGTCTCTGCTTTTCTTTCCAGAGAAGGCTGAACTCTCGTAAGTGGATTCTGGAGAGCGACATGCTTGTTTAGAACTGGGGGGGGTTCTAGAGAAACCAGGAGGAACATCCAGTAAGATTGGGCTGGCTTCTTCCTTCAAGGGAAGCTTGACCAAGGATTTCTTTAGATGATCTTTGGAAATTGGATTTGCAAAACCAGGAGGAGAATCGAATATAGGCAATGACCCATCTATCTTACGAATCTCAGTTCCCCCTACCATATCAACTTCCTCAGTTTTGACTTCCAAGGAAATATTCAATGGACCACAGTTATCACTTCTCATAGCAGCAGCAGGACTGCAAGACGAAATATGCTCACGAAGATGCTTGACAGGTCTCTTACGTTTCACATGACGAAATATACCCCACAGATATGTTTCCGCAGCTGTGCCTGTTACCAACCACACCATTTGCAAACCTCAGTCCTAACTCACATCACAAGCATTTCCAGAATGAAATGCTACTATCAATCATAAATCAAATCATGCCCACAGAGGTTTGAGAATTTAGATTCAATTTGGATTCGAACTGAGAAAATTGAACTATTTAGGCCCGATTAGGGTAGTTCGGTTTCAGTCGGTTCGGTCGTTTTGGAACAAACATTAAAAATCAGAAAAACGTTTGAAATTCACATCTGATTGGGTTAATTCAGAACACATTTGGTTAATTTAAGTCTAATTCAAGTTTGATTCAACCTATTCGGACATATTCAGTCCAATCGGGGCTGATTCAATCTATTTACTATTTAGGATTTAATCCAATCGATTTGGCAAAACCAAATCTGAAGTAGGGCATATTTCAGGTTTGGGGAGATGTTTTGGTTTGGAAAAACACGAACCAATCTGAGTTCAGTGGGATGTTTCGGTTTGGGTTGGAAAAAATCATAATCGGTTAGCTCTCGAACCATGCCATATAGATGCACAAGGTTGATCATAGTTACCCACCAGTGGATTGGAGAGTGGGAGTTGGCAAAGCAGCTGATACTTGAGTGAGAAGGTTGTGGGTTCGATTCCTCCCCCCCTCAAGTTACCCAGGAGTGCGTAGGGAAACTCCCGAGTGGGTTGGTGCACATTCCCGGAGGGATTAGTCCGAGCCCGAAGTGCGTCCATTGCCTGAAAGACTTCGTGACACCCACCAATCTCAAAAAAAAAGGTTGATCACAATTCATCATGTAAGTCAAATAATTTCCAGGTCCACACTTCAACATCAGATGATATATCGATACAATGGCTCTCATATTTTAATCAACGAGCAACAGCCGAACAGAAATTAAGAGCTGTTTATGACATGCCATATTGCTTACAGTTGAACAACAGATACAAACTAACAAGGGACAAAAAATATTTAAAAAGAAAAAAACAACAGATACAAACTAACAGAAATCTCTTATAACGTTAAGGGTAGTTATAATTAAATGACATGATAGTAAAGGAATGGAAGAGATAGAAATCTTCCAACTGTATAATAAAGTAGAGCTGACACCGTGAAATGTTTTGATGCATATGAAACAAAAAAAAATATTCTACGTAGGAATCCCCCCCCCCCCCCAAAAAAAAAAAAAAAAAAAGGAAAAATTTTAAAACAAAAAAATAACAGCCTGGTAATATGAAATGTAAACTCACATTGTGAATACACCTGCAGTTGCTTGGATGTAAATATCAGTAATTCAACATCACCAACAGAACTTTTCATTACAAAATCGTGTGAATCAATCCGCTCCAAAAGACGAATGTACTTTTCTTTATGCCTACAATGGAAAATATATTTCAAACTGAAGGTCATGAGCATCTTAAATACAAATAGAACAAAAAACAGGTGAACTGCTGCTTCACCTTTTTAATTTTAACAAATAGATCAACTCTAGGAATTAATCTAACAGTGGTCAGAACTGGAGCCATGGGCATTCCATGTAGGTCATAGGCCCCAGCACAGACCACCAAATGGATCCTCATCCAGTAGAAGTCCATCTAAGCCTAAACAAAGCTCAAACATACTCCAGTAAAGTGGCAAGCATACCTCTCATTTTCACAAGGAAAAAAGTATAAACCAATGTCATCTTCGGTGGGAGGATATAATCGGAAGGTATGTGGCCAAGCATACATCCGAGGTAGTGTCATGAACTTCAATTTTTCAGGCATTTTTTTCAAAATCTCATAAGCTTTATGTGACACCCGGGCAGGAAAATGAGCTCGAACTCCATCATAGATGTGGAAAACTACATCAAAAACCTCAAATGTCCCCCTGCAGATAGCAAAGCTGTAATTAGTGGCAGATAGTGCTATAAATGAGCAATTTACATAGAAAATAGGTCTTTTAAAACCCTAAAAAAATTGCTAAATAAAACAAACACAATAAGGATCAGACAAGCGGTCAAAAAATTCTTGGCAGTCGTCCCTATTTTCAACCATATCTTGATGGAGAAGCCTTGGATGATGCTGATGATCATGATGCTGCTGATGATCAAATCAACTAAATAACACTCAATCATCTACGAATGACTATAGTTTAAGCTGTTGTTCCTTCTCATGGTGCAGCAGAGACTGTTGGAGGCGTACAGGAAGGAGTAGGTGTGGTCCAGGGCAAATGTAGCTCTTGTACAAAGGAGGCCTGGGAGGGAGACTGTTAGGTCGTCTAAGCACTAATTTTGATGGTCACTGGCCTTTAGCCCCTTTCCAGGATCTGATGTGGTGCTGCAAGGTGATGTAGTTTCCCCTTACCCATTTGCTGATCATAGGATCTAGTGGCAAAGTTTCCTAGTTAGTTGAGAGCAGGATGTTACTCACCAAAACCTGGATGGTGCAGTCAAATCTGATCCTAAGGGGACTTCAATCGGTAGCAATGGTCTGAAAAAGGGATTTTTAAATCCAGCTTCTTAATGAGGTGGTGGTATCATAACAAAGCATGTTGAATACGCAACATCTGTTGGAATTGTTCAGAATGATGAGGTTTCATTTGAAGAATATGTTGTTTCCAGTTCTTTGTCTCAAAACATATAGTAGAAAATTTTGGCAATGATTTGCCTTCCCCCAGATAGGATCACCAACCACTACTACAAAGAACACATGGAATTATAGAAGGGAAAAGGGAAGAAATAATTCAGTTCACTACCAAATATCCCTATCCTCAGTACTCACTAGTGGTACGAAGGCTATCTCATTCAAAAGAATTGTCGAACCTTACGATCCTTCCTGTGTTGATGTATTCTAGATGCATCTCCTTTTTTTTTTCCATGTTAATGTTTTCTAGATGCATCTCCTTTTTCTTCCCCTTGTTTTCATCGTAGATACATAGGTTGGTTAGTTGTTGTGATTTTTAGCAAAGTGCTGCACTAAAAGAGCTTTTGGGCAAAACTTGGATTTGGCCCTTCAGGGAGTAAACCTTTTGGGCCACCTAAAAGTTCTATTCGAACACACTTTTTTTTTTTTGCACAATTCCTCTCCAAGCGGGAGAGGATGGGGTTAAGCCATGCCCCAAGTTATATTATTAGAAATAAAGGAAAGTTACATAACACAAAGCAAAGAGTTTATTTCCTTGGAACATTTGGTAGAAAAACCGGTCGACCAGCTCATCGCCAGTGATACAATGTTCCTCCACACCACCTTAAACATCCTAAAAGCACTTTTGGACCATCCAATGCACAGCCAAACAGACCCTTAAGGTTTTGGGATACTATGCTGAGAGTAGTGTGGTGTGTATCCTTTTCGTCATCAATCAATTGCTGTCCCATATAACCACACTTTTCCATGCAAAAGAAATATCAGTACCATTTTTTTCATCCTACAACATGGAGATGCTAGGAAAAGCATGCTCCTTCTCTATTTACAGAAATGATAATGCTACAAATGCGGTATACGTAAATGGCACAACAGGAAAACAAATCACAATACAACTGAAAGAAGCATTCATATAAGAATACAGGGTTTTGATGTCTAAGATTATGCCTAACTTGCAAATAATAAAAATTCTAACATTAAGATGAAATCAAATGGCATCCAGCAAAGTTGACCTAATAGGCTAATACATTTTTGGTTACTGGTAGCATGCCCAAAGTCTATCAAATTTATCACTGTATATAAACAAGGGATGAAACAACAAAATTTTATAAGGGATTAGATCTCAACTATTTGAAAATGTTACCCACAGATGTTCTTAGCCACAGCCCTATTTCCAAAAAGGGAGCAGTCTGACAAAATTTTACAAATTTACATGCCATGTATGACAAGTATTTAAAGATCCTATATAATAAGTCAAAAACTTCTTGGCAAACAGGCTAGTGATTAATGGCATTGGCTGCTATTGTAATGGAAACCCATGTAATATGGGAAAAAGAGATGGAAATAAGAAAGAGAGAGAATGCATATTGCCTCCTATTAGGGCTCTAGGCCAATATATGTAGATGAGAATGCGATAAAAAAGAGATGTGTGGGTCTGATACAAAGTGTAATGCTGTAATCTAACACCCTCCTTAGACTAACAGTTTGTACATCTAGAGTTTGTCTAGGAGAAAGGAAAAACATTGCGAGGTATAAAACTTGGTGAAGTCCTAAGAGAGCGTCCCAGAAAAATAGTCATGACAAGTGAAGGGGCAATAGTTCTCTATATGCTTAGTACGCTCAAGAAAAACCAGATTTGTGTTAATCTAATAGTGCTCTGATTGCCACAATAGGAGGTGTGAGAGCTATGGAATCCTATATAGAACAACAGGTACAAGAGCCAACCAATTTAAAAGATGCATCAGACACAACACCATACTTAAGACTACACATTCAAATAAGACATAGCATGTAGCATAAGAGCATCGCAGGTCAAGGGTGGTGAAAAGAGACTATAATAATAAAAGCTATGTGATGCCATCAAAGGCAAGTGGCTGGGACACGATAGGCGATAGCGGAAGCACGCTATGTTAATGAATAAGAGGTTCCATATAAAATATTACATCATCAGAGTGAATTCAGAGAATGAGGCAACTGCGGTAGGCTCACCTAGCTGACAATGTTGAAGAATGTCAATATTCTTTGTTAGGAGATGACGGCTAGGATTTGGAAAGAATAGAATGCATCTCATTCAGGGACTGAAGCCCAATATATATGTACATGTATACCCACACAACCCGACCCGACTGTACATGTAACCCGACCCATCTTTATACATTAACACTTTCCCCTCAAACTCACGGTGGATCATGGACCGAGAGTTTGCTGATAAAATGCCGGAAGTGAGCAATCGTAAGGGGCTTCGTCAGAAAATCAGCAGTCTGCTCCGATGATGGAACGAATGGCAAGGAGATGGTCTGGTTGAGAAACTCTTGGCGAACGTAGTGACAATCAACATCAATATGTTTTGTACGCTCGTGGAAGACCGGGTTACTAGCAATTTGAATAGCACTCTGGTTGTCACAGAAGAGAGGCGTGGGCCCGGATATCACAACTCTCAAGTCGAGTAGAAGGCGGCGAAGCCAAACAATCTCTACGGTGGTGGAAGCCATATCCTTGTATTCGGCTTCGGTGCTGGAGCGAGCAACAGACTCCTGTTTCTTGCTTCGCCAAGAAATGAGAGAAACACCAAGGAACACACAGTATCCGGTAGTAGAACGGCAAGTGGCTACATCTCCTGCCCAATCTGCATCGGAGTAGGCACGCAGCACCAACGGAGAGGTGGAGGAAAAAAATAGTGAGCGGGTGATGGTGCCTCGGAGGTAGCGGATAATCCGAAGGACTGCTGCATAGTAAACCGAACGAGGAGCCTGAACAAACTGACTGATAATGTCAACAGCATGGGCAATGTCTGGCCGGGTCATAGTGAGGTAGACAAGTATCCCAACCAGCCTCTGGTAGCGAGAGACATCCTGGAGTGGCTCAACATCTGTAGAAAGAAGCTTCAAATTGAGCTCCATGGGTGTGTCAGCAGTGCGAGAGTCAGTGAGAGCAACATCAGCAAAGATGTCGGAGATGTACTTTTGCTGAGAGACTAACAGACCACGAGTTGACCGGGCAATCTCGAGGCCCAAAAAGTAGCAAAGAGAGCCCAAATCTTTCATCTCAAACTGACTCTGGAGGTGACGCTGAAGGGAGGCTATGGTGGCACTGTCATCCCCGGTGATGATCATATCATCCACATAGAGAAGAACTGCAATACCCTGACTGGAGGAGCGAGTGAACAGGGCATAGTCGGAGTGGCGCTCAACAAACCCGGCGGCCAGGACTGCACTGCGGAACCGCTCAAACCAGGCACGAGGGGCCTGCTTGAGCCCATAGATGGCTCGGCGCAAACGACAGACGTGACCTAAAGGAGCAGGGACGCCCGGTGGAGGAGCCATGTATACCTCCTCTGAGAGATCACTGTGGAGAAATGCATTGGTCACATCCATCTGATGTAGAGGCCATCCTCTAGCAGCTGCCACAGCTAAGAGGGTGCAAACGGTAGTCATCCGAGCCACTGGAGCAAACGACTCCTCGTAGTCAATCCCATACTCCTAGGAGAAACCACGAGCAACAAGGCGCGCCTTATGCTGCTCAATGGACCCATCCGGTCAAGTATTGATCTTGAAGATCCATTTGCAGCTAACAGGAACCACGCCTGTGGGACAAGGAACCAAATCCCAAGTCTGAGTCCGCTGAAAGGCCTCAAGCTCGACTGTCATGGCCTGTCGCCACATTGGGTGTACAACTGCCTCACGGTACGACTGGGGTTCCCGATGGGTGTGAAGGGCTGTAAGAAAGGCTTGGTAGGACAGAGAGTAGGAGGCAATAACAGAGTGGTCAGAAGTGTCAGAAGAAACAGGAGTAAACATAGACTAGCCAAACCTGTCAGGAGAGTAGTCATAACGATCAGGCAGGTGATGTTCGCATGTAGGGTATCAGCGAACAGGGCCAGGATCCGCGACCGGACAGGGGGGAGCAGCTGCAGGTGAAGAGGAGGTACCAGCGGAAACCAACTCGGAGAGAGGAACGGTAGCACGAACGTAGACACGCGTGACAGGTGGTGGAGGTGGTGGGGGAGACGGAGGAGGTGGTGGTGATGGTGATGGAGGTGGAGGAGGCGTGGGTGGGGCAACAGAATACGGAGGGAGAACGGGGATGTGAAGAAGTGATGAGGGCGAGGAGGGTGACGTAGGAGGCAAGAAAAGATCCCAAGACTCAGGGGAAAAGTACGAAAAATCCTCAACAAAGGAAACGTGACGAGAAACACGGATCCGGCAAGCCAAGGGATCGTAGCAACGATACCCCTTGTGCTCCCGACTGAGCTCCAAGTGAACACACCGAACAGACCTCGCAGAGAATTTGGTGCGCTCATGGGGAGGAAGAAGAACAAAGCACGTGCAGTCAAACGAGCGAAGAAGAGAGTAGTCAGGTGGGCTGGAGTGAAGGCGCTCATATGGGGTGGCACCGGACAGAGCAGAGGACAGAGTGATATTGATGAGGTCGACAGCCGTCATGATAGCTTCAGCCCAGTAGGAATGAGGAATAGACGCGAAGAGAAGCAAGACTCGTGCGGTCTCAAGGACATGACGATGCTTGCGTTCGGCAACTCCGTTCTGCTCATGGGTGTGAGGACAGGACTGCTGGTGAAAAGTGCCGTGAGATTGAAGAATCTCACACATCTCAGAGGAGAGATAATCATTGGCACAATCATACTGAAAAGTCTTGATGCGCCGACCAAACTGAGTATGTATCATAGTGGTGAATCTCCTATAGATATGAGGAACTTCAGACCGGTGACGCATAAGATAAACCTAGGTGCACCTAGAGTAGTCATCGATAAAACATACATAATACATGAACCAGAAATAGATGCAACAGATGTAGGACCCCAAATGTCAGAATATACTAAATCAAATAAAGCATCAGATTGGGAAGCACTAGCAGAGAAGGGAAGAGCTAGATGCTTTGCCAGTCTACAACCCGTACAAACAGAGAGAGGGAAGGACACTCGACCCAAAGCGCCCGAACGGAAAATGCTTTTGAGTCGATCACTCGATATATGACCTAACCTTCTGTGCCACAGGTCGGCATCAGAAGTAACAGACATAACAGACGCAACAGGAACAGAAGACACATGTAGATGGTCCAGCTGATAAAGTCCTGCTCTACGGCCCAACCCAATCCTTTGATCCGTTCGCGAATCCTGCACAACACAAACAGAAGGGGTGAAGGTGACAGTCAGTCCAGAGTCGCAAAGAGAGATGATAGAAATCAGATTTATGTTAAAACGGGGGGCATGATGGACATGGGGTAGGGTTAGGCGACCAGAAGGGTCAGAGGTAGTAGTGATGGATCCACATTGCGGACCTCCAGGTGAGTGGGAGTGGGAGAACAGTCAGTGAGTACAGTGGAGTCAAAGGTGAGGTAACAGGAGGCATCCATGGAGCAGTAGTACCAGAGGTGGCAGACAAGCCGTGAGCAGTTGCGGAGCCGGGAGACTAGGTGGCGAAGGAGGAGCTCCTCGAGGCGCTGAAGACGGTCCGGCTCAGGCTGAGAAGGTGCTATGGTAGCAGTGGGGAGCGTCGAGGTCTCTACAGTAGCCGCTGTACTACCAAAGTGGCGGAAGGAGGACGAACCACGTCCACGGCTCCATCCACCTCGACCGCCGCGTCGATCGTCACGGGAAGCAGGAGCCCAGCGTGATGCTCTCTCATCCGGACCCCAGCGGGGGTTGCGTGGAGGACGTGTAAGACATTCACACTTCATGTGTCTGGGCTCCTTGCAGTAGTGAAAGAAGACAGGCTCATCGGAGAACCCGGCCGCCAGGACGTCTGAGCTGGGAGCAAGTGGAGGAGGACGAGTACCCTGAGTCTGAAGGCGAGTCTCCTCATCGACCAAGGCGAGTAGGGCATCCTCTAGCCGAGGGAGTGGATCACAGTGCAGGAGCTGAGCAGCGATGAGAGCAAAGTCCGGCCGAAGAGCTGCCAGGAACTGGTGCAGGTGGCCCTCATTGAGGTAGCGCTAGAAATCCCTAGAACGTGGGCAAGCACACCGCTCCGGGATCAGGGAGTCCAGCTCAAGCCAGTAGGCACTCATCAGACTGAAGAAGTCCTGAATCGTACGCTCTCCCTGACGGGCAGACTGCAAGTCACAAATAGGCTGATGCCGGTGTGCGCCGTCGCGGGGAAGAAACCGGTCCCAGAAATACTCCCACATCGCGCGCGCTGTAGGAAGGCGACCGATGGGAGTAAAAAGCGGACGAGCAACAGAATCCAGAAGATAGGCCCGAATGGCCTGATCATGGTGACGCCACGTGAGAGCAGCAGCCGTGGCTGTCGTGGGAGTAGTCGTGACAGTAGCAGTTGCAGACTTGCAGTAGAAGACGCGGCACTGCTGGTGACAGAGGAGGAGCCGGAGGAGGATCATCACTGGTGATGTGACCCCACAAATCGTGACTGGAGAGCGCGGCCTCGACGGTGAGCTACCAATCAGGCCAGTCGCTGGCCGAGGACAACTGAAAGGTGACCGCCTTCAGCGGTGGAGAGATCGCAACGACGGACGGCACGGTAGGAGATGCCATGGAGGAAGCTCAAAGGAGAGAGGAGCCGGGAGAGGGCTTGCGGGTGGAGGGGAGGGGCCGGGCGGGCAAATGAGAGGAATCGGGGGGGCCGGGCTGGCGGAGGGGAGAGATCGAGGGGGCCGGGGCGGGAGGAGGGGAGAGGTCGGGGGGGCCGGGCGGGCGGAAGGGAGGGGTCGGGGGGGCCGGGCGGGCGGAGGGGAGGGGTTGGGGGGGCGGGCGAGCGGAGGAGAGGGGTCGGGGGGGCCTTGCCGGCGGAGGAGAGAGGCGGGGAGGTTGGAGGGGGGCTGCCGGGTGGAGGGGAAGACCAAAGGAGGGCTGCCAGGTGAAGGGAGAGACCGGAGGTGGTTGCCGTCGTCGCCGTCGTCGCACGAGAAAACCCTAGAGCTTTGATACCATGTTAGGAAATGTCGGCTAGGATTTGGAGAGAATGGAATGCATCTCATTCAGGGACTGAAGCCCAATATATATGTACATGTATACCCACACAACCCGACCCGACTGTACATGTAACTCAACCCATCTTTATACATTAACATTCTTCTTCCAATAATGCAGATGCTAAATCATATGCCCCAAGTCAAGGAAAATATACATTAAATGTATCAACTGTCCATCTTGGTATTGGACCTGTGATAACGAAAGGGCTTGGACTGAAAGTTGAGGTAGAAGACCGGTGAGGGGAGCAGGTGACGAGGAGCAAGCTAAGTGTTGAGGTCAACATGGACAATGGATATTACAGAAGCATTAGGAACCAAAACATGTCTCCATAATCATAAGCATAAGCTTCACCAGTGCAGCGTGAGAACAAGGAGCAGCTAACGGTCAAAAAATATGCCTTAAAAACTAAAGGTCAAGTCGGAATCGCATCAGAAACTCGCAAGGTTGGTCGCACAACATAGATATTCCTCCAGTGTCTACATGAAGGTGTACAACTCCTTCCTATAAGGTTCACCCTGATTAGCCCAAGTGGAGTTCTTGGTACTTAGCATAGGATTTGGCATGAATCGAGTACTGAAAAAGACCCTAAATATGAGTCAACATGTCTCAAGCACCCGTCAAGGTCACTAGTTGCATCAAGAATGAATCTGTTGATGAGGAGGTAATCCCAAGAGCACAAAGAATGGCAAGAGAACCCACTCTCAATATCTGAACCCTAGTGCTGGACACCTTATTACAGGAGGTATTAGAAGGTGATAACATGGAATCAAATGTCGACAAATTTCAAGGGTCCGACATAGAAATTGACCGAATTTTTAATAGTATCAAATTTCCTTTCGACATAACGAAATGTCAGCCGAAATGACCGACATTTGACCGAAATCCAACATTGTCTTTTTTTTTAGACAATTTCACTGAAAATTTTTATCTTTTTTAACAAAACAAAGCTCATCTTTATCAGTAAGAAATCACATTTTTTCTCAATTTCGATTTTTTCTTAATAGACAACATTTTATTGTCATCTTTATCCTGAAGTATTGCTAAAATATTCCATCTTTTTCATATCAAACGAACAAAATCGAAATCTGACCAAAAAACGATAAATTTCCATCAAAAAACACTGAAATTTGACAGAAAAACGAAATATTTTCACCGAAATTTGTCTTTTTTCATTTTACAATTTTTCCACCGACAAATTACCGAAAAACAAAAAAAATTCTTTTTTTGGCCGACCGACATGGACACCGAAAACGATATTTAAAACCTTGGGTGATAATACCATTAATAGTTAATATCGTTGGTTACACCTAAAGCATCAGATTATAGATAAAGACAAACCACTCTTAGTATCTGGACCCTACTAGATTGACATCAAGCTAGCTAGTGAGTAGTGACCATGTTTAACTACTAGTGAAAGCATATACAAAGACCAAAGTGCTTAACTCAAGCACGTCAGAACTCAACATGTGATAAAAATTAACTCACCTTGAAGTTGGCTTGGAACGACTTATGTTGACTTGTATGGGTATAGTAAGGAAAAGGCACCACCCAAGCGCTTAGATTAACACATAGTTGCTCAAGTCTAATTCTTAAGTCTGCGAGCTCATATTGGACCTCTATCCTTTATTTTATCTTTTCACGACCAAAGCGAATGGAATCTCGGATAGAAACAGATGGGGTACAACAGGTCAATTGCAAGCCTTAAAACAACAAATTTATATGTGATCGAGTCAGCTTGGTCCACAGGACCACAAATGCAACAATAGTGAGCTAGTTACTTTAAAGGGACGATGTGTGGAAGTTCTCTAGAGGAAATGATGACAAGGAAAGGGCTGTAAGTATGTTGAGACCGATGATAAAGAACAGAATTTTGGCAGAGATTGTATCGCTTGACACTGTTCAGAGGCGGTTTGCATGGCCCTAAGGAGGCTTATCACATAGCCTTGCAGAGGTTGGAACTATGTTCACTGGATGCAGGCATAAAGCCAAGGAAAGAAGACTAGAAAAGGGTAGAGGACAAGGATATGCACATTGGATTGGGTATTGGTGACATAGCCACAGGGCAATGCCATAATCCTGGTGGATCAAGGTCAAGTGAGAGGAGAATGAGGAAGAGGTCATCCTCTTCTACGGTTGTTGTATCCAATGTAATGCAACAACCATTGGATACAACAACTCTAGGCTAAAGAAATCAAGGTTGCTACGTACTCAGAAATCACCTACATTAGAACACTTAAAAACTGGGTAAATGACAACAAATTGGGCTTAACCTGAACTCATCCAACCAGGATCTCATTGCGTGCTACACAATGGATCCAAAACTAGAGATAGGGCAGGAAGTCTTTGTCTAAGCCTGAACCTATTGTAAATATATAGAAAACTAGAGAAGGCCGACATTAGCTATGATATCCGGTCTGTAACACATTATTGGTACTTAAACTTATGTAGAGTTTAACTTATGCATCATACCCACATTCCCTAACGAATGATTGGTTTCATTGATAGTGAGAGTTAGACAAATCCAGGTGTCTTCACTCATAAAAGTAGCTATTTCAGCAAATGGTTCTCCGTTTGAAACTGCAACAGTAACAAGTGAAGCCTTCTCTTAGAGTTACGCTTCATAGCCAGCCTATTTGGTCAGATACGGCTTGATTGTTGTCGGAAATCTCGGGATAATTTATCGATAAGACAAAAAGGCATGGAGATTGTTAGGAGATGACTGCTAGGTTTTGGAGAGAATGAAATGCACTTCATTGAGGAACTAAGCCCAATATTATATATACAACATAGAATCCGATCCGACTGTACATAGAACCCTACCCATCTATACATTAACATTTAACACTCCCCCTCAAACTCACGGTGGATTATGAACCGAGAGTTTGCTGATAAAATACCGGAAGCGAGCAATAGTCCGGGGCTTCGTAAGGAAGTTAGCAGTCTGCTCCATCGAGTGAATGAACGGTAAGGAGATGGTGTGGGCGAGAAATTCTGACGAGCATAGTGACAGTCAACCTCAATATGTTTGGGGCGCTCATGAAAGACAGGGTTGCTAGCAATTCGAATAGTACTCCGGTTGTCACAAAAGAGAGGAGTAGGCTTGGAGATTACAACGCCCAAGTCGAGAAAAAGGCGGCGTAGCCAAATAATATTTGCAGTGGTGGAAGCTATAGCCCTGTATTTGGCTTCGGTGCTAGAGCGAGCAATAGAGTTATGTTTCTTACTATGCCAAGAAATGAGAGTCACCAAGAAACACACAATAACCGGTAGTGGAACGACGAGTAGCAACATCTCATGCCCGATCTGCATCGGAGTAAGCATACAGCACCAGCTGAGAGGTGGAGTTTTGGAAAAGCAGCGAACGGGTGATAGTGTCTCGAAGATAATAGATGATCCGAAGGACCGCTGCATAATGAACAGAACGAGGAGTCTGAACGAACTAGCTGACAATGCCAACATGGGTAATGTTTGACCTAGTCATGGTGAGATAAACTAGCATCGCAACCAACCGCTGGTATCGAGAGACATCTTGGAAAGACTCACCATCTATAGAAAGGAGCTTCAAGTTGAGCTCCATGGGTGTATCAGCAATACGAGAGTCAGTAATAACAGCATCAACAAAGATGTCGGAGATGTACTTCTATTGGGAGATCAACAATCCACAAGCGGACCGGACAATCTCAAGGCCAAGAAAGTAGTTAAGAGGGCCCAAATCCTTCATCTTGAACTGACTCTGGAGATGACGATGAAGGGATACTATGATGGCACTATCATCCTAGGTGATGATCATTTCATCCACACACAGAAGCAAAACAGTAATACCCTGACTAGAAAAGCGGGTGAATAGGGCATAGTCAGAATATCGCTCTACAAACTAGCTGCCATAATTGTACTACGGAATCGCTCAAACCAGGCACGAGGGGCCTACTAAAGCCATAGATGGCCCGACGCAGACAATAGACATGGCCGGAAGGAGCAGAGACACCCGGCAGATGAGCCATGTATACCTCCTCTAAGAGGTCACCGTAGAGAAAGGCATTAGTGACGTCCATCTGATGGAGAGGACACCCTCGAGCAGCTGCCACAGCTAAAAAGTTGCGAACGATGGTCATCTGAGCAAACGGAGCAAACATCTCCTCATAGTCAATCTCATACTCCTGGGAGAAGCCATGAGCAATAAGACGCGTCTTGTGCCGCTCAATAGAACCATCAGGTCGAGTCTTGACCTTGAAGATCCATTTGCAGCTGACAGGCACCACGCCAGAGGGACAAGGAACCAAGTCCCATATCTGAGTCCGCTGAAATGCCTCAAGCTCCGCTGTCATGGCCTATCGTTACTCTTGGTGCAAAACTGCCTCACGGTAAGACTGGGGCTCCCGGTGGGTGTGGAGCAGTGAGAAAGGCCTGTTAGAATGAAGAATAGGAAGCAACAAGAGAGTGTCCAGAGGTGTTAGGAGACACAGAGATAAAAGCAAAGTAGCCAAACCAGTCAAGAGAGTAGTCATATCTGTCAGGAGGGTGATGTTCGCGCACAGGGTAGCGCCTAACAGGACCAGGATCCGCGACCGGAGAGGAGGGAGCTGCTATAGGCAGAGGAGTACCAGTGGAGACAATCTCGGTGAGAGGGACTATGGAGATACGAGTGTAGGCACGCATGACAGGCGGGGGAGGTGAAGAGGGTGGGGGAGGTGGCGATGAAGGTGAAGAAGGAATGGAGACAGGGAAAGAGATGATGGTGGGTGAGACAGGAGAGACAATGAGAATAACGGAATTAAAAGGAGTGGTGGGGACGGAGACAGATAAAAAGAGGTAAGAAAAGACCTTGCGATTCAGTGGAAAAGAACAAGACATCCTCAACAAATAAAACATGGACGAAGACACGAATCCGGCGAGCTAAGTGTTGTTCCTAAACATATGAACTAGGCAATTTGATAAATTACAAATAACTAAATAAATAAGAAACTTTACTCGATGGGTTAGAGGCGCGTAATCGCTGCCCTAAGAACGAAAGTCCTCCCCTCGTGCGGGTTTGAACGGATCGAACCCAAGGTACAACGAACCCAATCCGAGCTCCTCCTCGATTACCGGCACGACCCGATTGAGGATTAGTTGACCCTTTGCCGATGACGATTGCCCGAAGAAAACAAACTTTGAAAACTCAAGAACTTTTGTGTAGAATTTTTCCAACGAAGAAGAAGAGAAAACCTTGTTTGTGATAGGTGTTTGAGGGGCTTTAAATAGAGAAAAATATGACCGTTGGACCAGCCTTCAAGGCTAAAAATAAAAGCCCATAATGGCTGCCCATTATGATCGGTTTTTTCAATCAAAGCTGTAACGTTTCTAACGTTACAGCTTTTTTCAAATATTGAAACGTTACAACAATCCCCCACAAAGTTTAAATATTTGAAATGATACAAATGTTAAAATCAAAAAATATTGGGCAATCTTATGCTATGCATTAGGTGAAGGTGTCTTCCGACTTGAACCAACACTTAGTGTTAAAAGTTTGGTCTGAGGAAAGCAAAGTGAACTAGGTCTTGAACCAAGCTTCCCTTGATTCAGATTTCAACTATAACACATATAGCACATATCGACTCGGGTTAAACGGGTTAGCACGTTACGGCCATGCGCTGACACCTTGCTTCTTCATGAGAATTTTTTAAGGAATACCCCGATTCCCATAGTCGCGGCCCCACGACTATTCTCACATAGGTGAGTCCTCCAAGGGTACCTGCGACGGAGTGGTACCCCGCAAAATCTTGCCTTGGGCTCATTAAGAGAATAAATCTCAACCTGAACCGTCACACATAAGAGCATCTCATCATAGGGACGGGAAGGAGTTATACTCCACAGGATTGTGCTCTCCGCTAGACACCTACTCTGGCTTGTTTCTACCCTTTGAACCTCCTTCATGGGATCTCCAATCACAGAGGTAGGGTTTCTACCGGAGGTGCCTATTTAATGGGCTTATCCCATCCCCCTCGATGATCCTAGGACTCAACTCCTAGAATGACCTTTTGGTCAAATAACCAGTCAAGTTACTGACTGATATTCTTAAATTTCACTTTACAGTGAATTGTTATGAGATGTCCTCTAATATACATTTACTTGGGTGTTCCTGCTCATGTAATTCGTTAGATCACAAAATAACATATATCACACTGAAGGACCATTTGCTATCTTAAGAATTTTTCTTTTGAAATTTATAGTTCATACCTTCGCTGGGCACCCCCACATTTTGACATAATGGGATTTTGATTCTATCCCTTTATCCCTTTATACGAACCCTAATTCTTATGTACTATGTGTGTGATAGTTCAAGTCTGGTCCAAGGGAAGCTTGGTTCAAGACCTAGTTCACCTCGCTTTCCTCAGACCAAACTTTTAACACTAAGTGTTGGTTCAAGTCGGAAGACACCTTCACCGATTGCATAGTACATAGTTACCCATAATTTTTTTGAGTTTAAGAGTTTTGAACTTTGTGGGGGATTGTTGGAATTTTGTTTAATTTTCTTTATTCAAAATTCTTTATTAAAAGTTTCAAAACTCTTTAATGATTTAACCTTTATTTGTCATTTAAATTCTTTACCGTTTCAGCTTTTATTTGGCTTGCATGTAACCACCCAATTTAGAGGATGGCTATTACACCTAGCCATTAAGCCTTTATGGTAGTTATGTGGAGGTTATGGATTGTTGTATTTATAAATCAATCCAATCCTTTGAGAAAGAGTGAGGTGAATTGTTTCTTCCTCCTCCTCTACGCCATGATATTATTTTATATTTTATCTTTAGATTTCTCTTTTAGGGGCAACATAGATGAAGGGTTCTTGTGGCTCTCTACGGTCGTGCACGTGGTGAGCATATCCCGGCAATGGGGGTTCGTTGTACCTTGGGGTCGGATTAGCCAATCAACCTGCACGTGGGGAGGCAATCAAGATCTTAGGGCAGCGATTACGCGCTTCGAACCCAGGCCAGGAAAATCTCTTTTGTTTTTATCTTTTTTATTATTTAATTACAGTATATAATATCTTTAGAATATAATATTGAAATATTTATCCAACACTAAGGGATCATAGCACCAATACCCTTTGTGCTCCCGACTAAGATCCAAGTAAATATATTTGACAGACCTGACGAAAAGTTTGCTATATTCATGGGGAGATAGAAGTACGAAACACGTACAAAGAGAAGAATAGTCAGATGGACTGGAGTAGAGACGCTCGTACGGAGTGGCACCAGAAAGAGCAGAGGACAAAGTGATATTAATGAAGTAAACGACCGTCATAACAACTTCATCCCAGTAGGAGTAAAGGACAGAGGCAGAGAGAAGCAAAGCTCGTGCTGTCTCGAGGACATGATGATACTTGCGTTTGGCAACACCGTTCTGCTCATGAGTGTGGGGACAAGACTGCTGGTGAAGAGTGCTGTGAAATTGAAGAATCTCACGCATCTTGGAGGAGAGATACTCCTTGGTACAATCAGACCGAAAAGTTTTAATGCGCCAACCAAACTGAGTATGAATCATAGTGGTGAATATCCGATAAATATGGGGAAGCTCAGACCGGTGACACATAAGATAAACCCAAATGCACCGAAAGTAGTCATCGATTAAACAGAACAACACATAAAACCAGATATAGATACAACATGCGCAAAACCCCAAATGTCAAAATACACTAAATCAAAGAAAGCGACAGATCGGAAAGCACTAGCAAAAAATGAAATAGCTAGATGCTTTGTCAATCTGCAACCCGTATAGACAGAGAGGGGGGAGAAGGACACACAACCCAAAGCGCCCGAACGGTAAACGTTTTCGAGCCGATCACTAGATAAATGACCTAACCTTCTGTGCCACAAGTCGGCATCAGAGGTAACAGGCATAGCAGACGCAACAGGAATAGGAAAAACATGGAGATGGTCCAGCTAGTAGTCTTCCTGCTCTACGGCCCAGCCCAATTCTCTGACCCGTCCGCGAATCCTGCACAACACAAGCAGAAGAAGTAAAGGTGACAGTCAGTCCTGAGTCGCAAAGAGAGCTGATAAAAATCAGATTAATATAAAAAAGATTTGGATGATGGACAAGAGGTAATATTAGGCGATCAATAGGATTTGAGGTGGAAGTAATGGATCCACATTGCGGAATAGGGACGAGAGTTCCATCCGCAGTGCGGACCTCTAGGTGAGCGGGAGCAGGAGAATAGTCGATGAGCATAGTAGAATCACAGATGAGGTGACAATAGGCACTCGAATCAAAATTTTATAGGGCAACAGTACCAGAGGCAGCAGACAAGCCGTGAGCAGGCGAGGATCCAGTGGAGGAGAGGTGGCGAAGAAGTAGCTCCTCGAGGCGCTGAAAACGATCTGGCTCAGGTGGAGACGGTGCAATGGTAGCGATGGGAGAAGCCGGAGTCGCTGTAGTAACAGCTGCAGTACCACCGACGTGACGGTAGAAGGACTGACCACGGCCACAGCTCCGTCCACCTTGACCGCCACATCGATCATCACGAGAACCAATAGCCCAACGTGATTCTCGCTCGTCCGGTCTCCAGCGAGGTTGTGAGGACGTGTGGGACATTCACACTTCATATGACCGACCTCCTTGCAGTAATGACAGAAAATAGGCCCGTCAGGGAAGCTGACGGCCAAAGCACTGTCTGGTCCAGGAGCAAATGAAGGGGGACGAGGACCCTGAGTCTGGAGGCGAGTCTCCTCGTCGACCAAGGCTAGCAAGGCATCCTCTAACCAAGGGAGAGGCTCACAGTGAAGGAGCTAAGCAGCAATGAGAGTGAATCCCGGCCGAAGCACGACCAGGAACTGGTGGAGGTGGCCCTCGTCAAGGTAGCGTTGGAAGTCCCTAGAGCGCGAGCAAGCACACCGCTTGGGGATCAGAGAATCCAGCTCATACCAGTAGGCATTCATTGAGCTAAAGAAGTCCTGAATTGTACGCTCCTCTTGACGAGCGGACTGAGAGTCACAGATAAGCTGATACCGGCATGTACCACCGCGTAAAAAAAACCGGTCCCGGAGATACTCCCACATTGCGCGCGTTGTGGAAAGGTAACCGATGGGTGTAAGGAGTGTACGAGCAACAGAGTTCAGGAGATAGAACCTGATGGCCTGGTCGTGATGACGACACGTAAAGGCAACAGAGGCAGCAACAGTAACAGGCGATGCGCTACTGGCAACAGTGCTACTGGTGATCGAGGAATAGCCAGATAAGTCAGTCGGAGGTGGACCGATGATGTGACCCTAGAGCAAGGTTCTAAAAAGCGCTAGGCGCTAGTCGGGCGGTGGGGGGCCGCCTAGCGCCTAGGCGGGGCCTAGGCGTTTTGCCTTTTTTTTAATTATTTTAATTATTATTTTGATATTATATAATATATATATGTTTAAAAATTAATATAAGTTCAAGATTATCCCAAACTATTATTTTAAAGAACAAGTATATAACCATAATTCAAGATTGAGTGATTAATAAGAACAAAAGCAAACATGGTCCGCCTGGTCCGCCTGGCCAGCCTCAACCCGCCTGGCCCGCCTGGTCAGCCTTAGCCCGCCTGGCTCGCTTGGTCCGCCTGGCCAGCCTCAGCCCGCCTAGACCGCCTAGGCGGCCGCCTTGCCCCGCCTAGACCGCCTAGGCGGCCGCCTAGCTCCGCCTGGGAGCTTGGCCGCTTTTCTGGAGCGCCTAGGGCCTAGGCGAGGCGGTGGGGGGCCGCCTAGCGCCTAGGCGCCGCCTAGGCGGCCGCCTAGACCGCTTTTTAGAACACTGCCCTAGAGATCACGACTGGAGAGAGCGACATCGACAATGAGCGACCAATCAGGCCAGTCGCTAACTGAGACCAACTGAAAAGGGGCTCGTCTTCAGCGGCGGTGAAATACGACGACAGAGGGCACAATGGAAGACGCCATAAAGATGGATGATCAATCAGATCGAGGCCGGGAGATGATGGGGATCGAGTGAGGGTCGAATAGAGGGAGGGGGGCCAGGTGAGGGGGTCGATTAGAGGGTCGGGGAGAAGGTCAGGTAAGGAGGAGGAGGTCGGGTTGAGAAGGGGGTTGGGGAGGAGACCGGGGGGGTGTCGGGCGGAGGGGAGGGGTGGGGTAACCGAGGGGAGGCCGAGTGGAGGAGAGGGGGGTGGGAACCGGGTAGGGGCTAGGTGGAGGAGGGGGGTCGGAGAGGAGGCCGGGTGGGGTGGAGGTCGGGTCGATAAGGGGGGTCGAGGAGGAGGTTGGGTGGGGTGGAGGTCGGGTTAAGGGGGGGGGGGGGGGGGGGAGGGGGTTTCGGGGAGGAGGCCGGGTGGCGGGGGATCGGGGGAGGCCGGGTGGAAGGGGGATCAGGGAAAAGGCCGGATGGGAGAGGGGAGGAGGCCGAATGGGGGTCGGGTGGACAAGAGAGAGGCTGGAGAAGATGTGGTGACCAGAGGAGAAGGTCGTCGTCGTCACCTTTGACGCAGGAAAAAACCCTAGAGCTCTAATACCATGTTAGAAGATAACGGCTAGGGTTTTGAGAGAATGGAATGCACTTCATTGAGAGACTAAGCCCAATATATATATATATATATATATATATATATATATATATATATATATATATATATATATATATATATATATATATATATATATATATATATATATATATATATATATATAACCCCATCCGACTGTACATAGAACCCGACTGATCTATACATTAACATTAACAGAGATAATGTACAAAGTTGGTACCAGGCCTTGGAACCACCTAAATAAGCTGTAAGAAGCTCAATTCCTTGGGGTACATATGATGCCAATGGCATAAAATAGTGTTCATGTTACATTTGATCTCACTGTTTAAACTTTAAATCTGCATTGAGCTATTGTAAAAGATTCCAATGAAGAAATTCAATTTTCCTTAAACCATGCAAAATATTATGATAGATATCTAGATTTGGTGCCCGTGCAGCTACAAGGTTTGAAATAGTACTACCATGGACCTTTTCCTTTGAATTCTTTCACCATTAAGAATCATGAGGACGTTAGATAAAAGGTTAATTCTCTTTTATGGCACCAAAGGCAGAGATGGATTACTTACTTCCAGCAGGCCTCCAGAGAAGGGCGATTTGAATGCTTTTCTTCTGGATTTATGAGCAATGTCAGCTGATTATCCATTTCTTGAAAACCAGATTTTTCAAGTGGTGCATCAGGGCAAAAGACAGAGCCTGCCAAAAAGTATCCTTCATCATTAACAAAGCAACTGACAACAAACAGAATTCATTATATGACCAGTCAGCATTAACATTCAAGTAGCATACTGGCTCTACCAGATCAAAGTTTTAATGCAAAAGAGAGATTTTCTTGCCTGAACCATCAGTCATTGAAAAATTCAAAGTTATCTCACTATGCAAGACACTGAGTCCCCTGTCGGGTATATGGGCTTTCAAGGTCTGTACCTCAGAAGCATGATCCCTAGAAGGTCCAGTAATAGCTTCTTCCACTGAAAGACAACACAAAGAGAATGTATGGCTTGCAAGATTAAGGATTTCCCAACCCGTGCGGAATGATGAAGAGAGAGGTGGACAATTAAAAGTGAGAAACAAACCTGTAAAGTCCCCAACTCCCATCTTCTCTTTTTTAACGGTAACATTGTGCGGGAATCCTGAGTTAACACGTTTTGACTCGATAGATCTGATATACTCCGAGGAAGAAACTTCCTCACCATATGCATACCCTACCATGGGCTTTACATCAATAGGTCCTACAAGGGCCTCTTCTACTATATTATATAAAAAATTAGGTTCATGTAAGAGACCATAAATGATGTATGAGAGATACAGATACTCTTAGAATGCAGCAGAGAAGGAAAATATTAAGATTCAGAGGTGATGCACGCTAACCTGAAGACTTCTCCATTGCTCTCTTCTTTTGTTCATTAACAATATGCAGAGGTGGAGCATTAGAATCACCTTCAGCCTCTGGAGATGTCGTGTGCTTTGAGGAAGAAAGATGTACTTCAGCACCAACAGATCCCTCAATAGACTTCTCCTTGCAAAGCATCGAAGAGAACTCTTCTCCTGAAAGGCCATTTGAACAGAAAGTTTAACATGTATAAGGCCCTATTAGTCAACATGTGAGAAAAATAAGATGCCACACATGTTCAAAGATAGCAACTCACCTGAACTTTTATTCCTTTGAAATTTATCTTCTGTTTCATTAGTAGCCTGTTCTACTGTCATGATACGCGATGCATCAGCATCAACAGATCCCACGATTGGTTGACATAGGACCTTAGATTCCATTGAACTGGCCAATATAGACAGACTGGAAGATTTTCTTTGTAAGATGTGAGGTGATTTAATATTTGCTTGATTAGTTCGATGTGATGCTGCACCCAGACTTCCCCGTTTTCCAGATAACTTTACTCCACATCTCAAAAAAGCAATTTCTTCAGCAGGAATAAACTTTACTTTTCCAGTTTCAACTGCCTTGAAAGGACTCTTATGGGATGATGGCTGCATTACATGCTTAGAGGAAGGGGAACCTGCAACTGGAACTCTCTGTTCCTTACCAACATCAAGCACCTTAAGTGAGCTGTCTTGGGAACTTAATGGCTTCGGACTTCCAATTAGCTGTTTTCCATCACCATTAATTTGTTCAGAACTTGCCTTGTCATTCAACCGAAGGCTTTGTTCTACAGGAGTATTAGTTTTCTCGAAGTTGGTCCTTTCTTTATGTGTGTCCTGCACCTCTCCATTATGAACTACTTGCGAGCTCAACAAACATAATTCACAGTACCATGTTTCCGGAACCTCATATAGTTGATTTTGCATGCAATAGCTGGATTGAGGAAAGACATCAACAATGGGCACAATCTAAACTACGTAGAATAAAGAATAATGTAAATCAAATGATGAAGGAAGAGAACTCTCCAAAAATTAAGACCTAGGTATATTCCTGCACTTCGTGCCTATTGGACCCGACCAGACAACTCTCTGGTCCAAGCAGCTAGGCCCATAAATGCCCAGATGGATGATTGGTATATGACAGCTAGGATGAAAGAGAGATTGACTCAACAAGTATCAAGTGAACAACAAATGATGCAAAAGAAATTGATATTGTAAAAAACTAAAAATATTTAGATTTGCACTTGAAATTTTCTAGAATTAGTTGAGAAAGCTCCAAGTCCTTGCAACTTCACTGCAGGAGGTTAATGGCTACATGGTTAGAAGTCACCTGAGCAACAAAGGGCAGCCGAAGATCATACTTTGGTGGCCACACTCCTTGATTTACTCTTGTAGTAGCTCTTGTAATCACTTGTAAGTGGATATAATAAGCACAAGTACTTCTATTGCCCCGCCGGATCTCCACATGTCAAGCTACCATGGATTAGTCCGACAAGGACTTCCCATTGTGAAGGGCTCCAAATTCACAATAATATAGATAGCAAAATAAAAAATTAAACTTATTAGTTTTGCAAGTTGCAGAATTGTTCATCTACAGGCTAACAAACTCGAGGATCCATGGGTTTATGACCCAAGAAGGTATCTATTGTGCAGGCTTGTGCCATGTCTGTGGATCCGCAACCATTGGGTCAACTAGTTATAAACCATCCAAGGTACAGGTAGGATCTGACCTTAACGCTCCCAAAGAGATATTATGATGGTTGCAGTGTAATGAGAGAGAGAGAGAGAGAGAGAGAGAGAGAGAGAGAGAGAGAGTGGTTAAACCATATGTACATAGAAACTCACAAACCTGACAGCTCAATCTAAACAAGTCTTAGGTAATCTATTGAAGTTAACGAGTAGCCACATGTGATGCATCAACATTCTTACTTCAAGCAATGAAATGTATCTTAGAAAGTTGATCAACCACAAACAATATGAGTCGTGAGCTCTACCAGCCCTTGGCAGCCCTAAGACAAGGCTCATACTGACATCCTCCCATGGTGCATAAGGGACAGGTAAAAGGGTGTATAAAATGGTATTTTGCCTTCTACCCTTGGCCAGTTGGCAAGTCCGACATTGTGACACAATGTGAGCTACATTACCCTTGAGGTTATGATAAAAATATATATATAAACCATAGTATTTTTTTTGTCCCTTTCAAAATGGCCAACACGTCCACCAGCATCGTAATTCTCACACAATAAATAGTCTGGTAGAACTGGTAGGCAAACACAAGCGGACCCCCTAACCAAACATTCTGCCGGCATCGTAATTCTCACACAATAAATAGTCTAGTCGGACCGGTAGGCAAACAAAGGTGGACTCCTTAAATGAATAACAAGTTTATATTGGAATCACCATTCCACAATGACATAAATATCCCCAAAATCTGACCATGAAGGATACTCGTTCATGACCTTCTAAAAACCTATGACGGAAACATCTAACATGCGAAGGATAATGGCAACATATTGTTGCATGTGCTGCATGGTTTTTCATACATGCTCGGTGTTTCAAAACAAATACATAGTCCTGGAGAAATTCGACCGATCTAATGTGATGGTGGTCTAATTTATTTTGTGAATTTAACCACCTTAGGGTCTGATGGTCAGAAAAGAGTATGAACACTTGGAAAGGAAATACTGGCGTCAGTACCAAAGGCCCAAACCACAGCATAAAACTCCCGGTCGTATGTGGTTTTCTTTTCTCACTAAAACAAGCAATAGGATGACCTTGGATTAAGACTACAAGAAACATTATAGACAACCCCAAGCACTTATACAGAATCAAGAAGCCTTAGGACCGGTGCATGTGCCCTTTTCTTCTTAATGTGTTGAAGGCTTTAGTAGCAGCTAATCCATCAAAATTCTCCTTTCTTCGTGAGAATTGTGATGCGTCATAATCGTGCTAAAAGTTTGAATTAACCTACGATAGGAGGTGGCCAGACCATGGAGAACTCCTGACTTTGTGAATATTGGTAGATCATGCCATTACCTGATATCACACACCCTTTCAAGGTAAGCTTCTACTCCATAAGAAGAGACAACAAAACCCGTAAAAATTACCTGATTTTGGAAAAATGAAAAGTTACTTGGAGCATTGGTTATCCCAAATGGCATCAAAGGCCATTCGGGTAACTCCACCATATGACCTTTAAACTCCTCTAGTACCTGTTCCACTAAAAACACCATAATTCCGTAAACAACACTCCTTACTGAGTACCTATAGGATACCAAGATATCCATTTCTCTTTGTTGCATGCAGTATGTCAAATCATAATGGTCCAACTTCATTAAGATCATAGAACAATTACAAAGCTTTGCTTTAAGAATAAGGATGCTGGGTAGTGAAGGCAAGATAAAACACAAGATGACCATAGCAGATGAGAACGTGGAGGTAAATGTTTGGTAGAACCATATATTACTAAAACAAAAAAAAATACATTAGTAAACTCAATAGAAGCATCAGTTGAAGACAAATGAGGAAGAACACTCTAAGATGGTTTGACTACACACCACAAAAATCAATATTGAACTTGGTAAGGATATGGCCTCACACTCAAGTTGAAGGATCAGTACAGATAAGGGAAAATCCATAGAAAGCTTCGATAAAATTAGTTAAAAAACTCCATAATCACTTTCCATCAGATAGAAATTTTAACTCATTGATTAGGAAAACAAAACACAATTCCATAAAGCAACCCCATATAGATGGGATAGTATCGCTAGTCATGTTGGTTTTGCTAAAAACTAGTATGGGCAATTGAAAATAATCTATGTTTTCAAAACCTATAGTTTTTCATTTTACACATAGTATCCAAATCGTGATTGCTTGAACTTGACTCACATAAATTACAAAGTGAAGTTACAAATAAAACAGTTAAAAAGAGTCAGGTTCATGCTTGTAGGAATATAGGAGGCATACATATGTTCGGTAGCCTTCTTGCATCTACAACATGTCATGATATATTCGGGATAGCCCACGTTGCCACAGATAAGACAAACTTTATCCTGCAAGACGAAAACAATGTCATTAAACGATAACAGTATTTCAAGTGAATATCAAATGACACAATGAAACTAAAATACAGTTTATATCAATCTACTTTTTATTATAAATATAAACCATTGAATCCAATTTTTTGGCTCAAACTATTAATTCAAATCACAGTGTAACTTCCAAGAAATTCAATTACATCAGAAAGAAGCAACGAAAATGGTCAGAATATTTAGATTTAAAAATTTTCACTCTTTTGTAGACTTAGACAGATATGTGTCAGTCTCAGAACAACCAGGGCTAAGTTATACATCTGATAATCATTCATGTCGTATCCGACAAAATTACAAATAACTGGCATCACATATCCATCCATATGGAACCAACTTAATAAAGTTATTTGCTCGGAATTATTCGAGATTGATGTCTAGGCTACATGATGGGACAAGGCCTGCTGGCTATGGTTATGATTTATGTCTAGGTAGCTAGATGAGTCTATTTAGCGACTAGAGAGAGAATATGCAATACTTAATAACAATGCAATTGAACCACATAAATAATATCAATTTCTTGGTGCACCAACCACCAGGCTATTTCAGCCTGAGAACGGGGACTGCGCACCGAGCCATTCAGACCATATTGAAACACTTCAAACTGAGCTGCCAGCCATTGAGCCATGAAAAATGTTCCCCATTCATTGAGCAATTTGTTGAAAGAAAGGGGTGTGAGAAATATGAATCCAGAAATACAAGAAAAATCAACCTCATATGAGAGGTATACAACTCGAGATATCAAAAAAATATTATATTCCTATTACTGTAATTTTCTTTACTGCCCAACAAACATACTAGAAGAAGAGCCTAAAATAACCAGTGTTGTCTAAGCGGTCAAGCCTGCCTAGGCGAGACGTGGCCCGGGCAAGTCCTAGGCGAATTTTTTTTTTTTAGTACTAAAGTTTTTCTATATGGGATAATATTCGAATTTGAACAACTAATAAGCCTAATACCATCAAAAACTTCATATGAAATTAATCAAACAATTGAAATCAAACATTCTTATCCAAAAAGAATATTCAAGTCATCATTGTCATGCAAAATCACTTAAATGTCAATATGTAAAATCATGTATGTCATGCATCATCAACATGTAACAATCAATGAATCAAATTATGTTATGATGGGGGCATCGCATGCATGCACGGACTTCGACGGAGGAGGATGACGCATCCGATGTCCCTTTGGATCAGGCCCACTTGGCCCATTTAAAATTTGAAGGCTCATCCGAATTATCTATAATTAATTTGTATTTTCGGATTAATTATTTATTTAAATTCTGCACATGTGTTATTAGTGGGTAGTTATGTGGTTATGTAGTTATGTGACGTAGTTATGTGGTTATTTAGTCAGTGGGTAGTTATGTGGTTATGTAGTTATGGGTGGTTATGTAGTTATGTGTTAGTGGGTAGTTATGTGGTTATTTAGTTATGTGAAGTGGGTTGTTTCAAAGGCTTATAAAAAGCCATGTGTACAATTGTAATGTGATGGATGGATGAATGAAAATTTGTTGTTTCCTATGATGGGAATCCCTTGCCCTTCTCCCCCTTTGTTCATCTGCATGAGAGACGCTCAACTTCTCCCTCCCTTCATCTATGCGTGAAGCACCTCTCCCTCATCTCTTCTCTCTTTTCGGTGGTGAAACCGAACTCTCCCCTCTCCTCTTTCCTTTCAACAACGGTGACGACGTGCTGTCCGGCGTCAACTTGGTATCAGAGCAAGATTTCGGCGAGTTCTATCTCGTCGAGCGGTCCTTGCATCACCGTCGCCCGCTCCTTGTTCCCTTGCCGCTGCCGCCCATCATCCCCCCTTGTCGAAGCTCGCGTGATCTACACTCGACAGGGTCGAGTTCTCCTTACCCGAAGAGAATTGATGGGGGCATCACATGCATGCACGGACTTCGACGGAGGAGGATGACGCATCCGATGTCCCTTTGGATCAGGCCCACTTGGCCCATTTAAAATTTGAAGGCCCATCCGAATTATCTATAATTAATTTGTATTTTCGGATTAATTATTTATTTAAATTCTGCACATGTGTTATTAGTGGGTAGTTATGTGGTTATGTAGTTATGTGAAGTAGTTATGTGGTTATTTAGTCAGTGGGTAGTTATGTGGTTATGTAGTTATGGGTGGTTATGTAGTTATGTGTTAGTGGGTAGTTATGTGGTTATTTAGTTATGTGAAGTGGGTTGTTTCAAAGGCTTATAAAAAGCCATGTGTACAATTGTAATGTGATGGATGGATGAATGAAAATTTGTTGTTTCCTATGATGGGAATCCCTTGCCCTTCTCCCCCTTTGTTCATCTGCATGAGAGACGCTCAACTTCTCCCTCCCTTCATCTATGCGTGAAGCACCTCTCCCTCATCTCTTCTCTCTTTTCGGTGGTGAAACCGAACTCTCCCCTCTCCTCTTTCCTTTCAACAACGGTGACGAAGTGCTGTCCGGCGTCATGTTACTATTAAAAAGTTATAATCTAGAAGTTAGAACATTAAAAACCCTAGGTCCCTATCATTCATTATGAAACAAATCAAGCATAATAAACAAACCCTAAAAATTTAGCACAATCCTAAAATTGGAGAAATAGAAGCACTAGAGAGTGGTTAAACCATATGTATATAGAAAGATAATTCAAAAAGAAAAAAAAAATCTATAAGCAAACAATAATATTAACCTTAATCTTAATAATAAAAAAAACATGAAACAAAGTCTAACTTAGGAGATATAGATAAATAGCTAAGAAGAAAGACATATAAATGGTATTTAAGTATATAGGTCATATATAAATTGGAAAATGAAACAAAAAGAAGAGGGAAAAAAAAATTTAAATTTTTTTTATTTTTTATATAGGCAGCTCGTTTAGGTTGTAGCCTAGGCGACCAGGCCCGAAAAGGCCTAGGTGGTCGCCTAGGCGTGGCCTAGGCGACGCCTTGACAACACTTAAAATAACACATGAATCTTTGGACCTCTCTCAACACATCATGAAAACAAACAAAATTGTATTTCTTTTGCACTTAATTTTATGGGTATGGTAGTCCAAACCAATATTTGAAACTTGCGTTTTGGGTCCTGTTAGAGGACAATTGCGATTTATTAAGAGAGAAAGAGAGAAGATATAGAATAAAAGAGGATGAAGAAGAGAGGAGAAAGAGAAGAAAGAGGAGAAAAGGGTCGATAGTTATCGGGTCAAGCAAACCGCGAGCCTTATATAGGGATGGGGATTCGTCAACTAATATTACACTTACTCATATAATTACTAATGGACTTTAACCTACATCGAAGTTTCAGAATTTGTTAACTTTTGGTTGATGTGCTATCTATGGCAAGGTGATCATCCTCACCAAAAATCAACAAATTTGAAAACCTATAGGTGTATCCAATTTGCTATTCAAATTAACGGTTAAAATGGATAGACGATAAAGCTTATAACCTTTGATGGTTCTACAAGTTATAGAATGTGTTTTTTTGGTAGATATGCTATCCATCACCATTAATAACCATGGGTCTCAGTAACATGTGTCATATCTTTATACTCCCAATGCTTTGCAAGTAGCAAATCTAGCACGCACTATCTTACATTGTTCACCCTCATTCCATTTGGTCCGAAACCCTTGTCTTCGTTTCATATTGCTCCAATTGGTCTCCATTGGAACGTCCCACTTCCAAGAGACATCCTAACTCTATCCAACCCTTCCAACCAAGTGACAATTATAATGCCAGTTCTACTAAAAAGCGGGGAAAGCATTTTAAAAAAACACATTTCATATCATAAATATACTTATAAATCCCACAAATGGGTCAACGTCTCTTATCATTTTCAGGGAAAAAATTAATTTTCTAGGAATGAATAAGCAAAATAAGTGAACCTAGTTCACTTAGCAAAATCAAACAAGAAAAAAAAAAGGGATACAAATGACAGAAATAAGAGAAGAAATATTAAGGAAAGCACTTTGCGCATGGCTTCATAAATAGTCACCAAGTTCCTTCTACTCATATCTTCTTGGCCATTACATCTATCCACTCAAGAATTTGATATCAATTATTTGCTCAAAGGGTGAGAGATTCAAGCTTGGTAATTCCAAATTACCAATGTAGAGTACAGATAAAGTAGAAACAATAATCACGACCATTTCTTCACACAAAAACAGATTCAAAATCAGGGAAAGCAAAAAAAAAATATTACAAAAAAATACAGAATACGGAAAAAAAAGAAAGAAAGAAGGAATTTCAAGAAATGCCAAAAAAAGGACAGATTCAAAATTAGGGATAGCAACCAAACCCAACCCAGTCCATTTCATGTCTAACTCTAAGAAACCCAACATGGGTTTCACCCAATTTCCCCCATTTTCAACCCATCTCAAGGAAAGCAGATATAAAAGGCGAAGAACCCAGTTCACACTGCCCGAAAAAAATCTGAGAAAACACAGAAACGAAGAACAGAGCATGGCGAGAGGCTTCTCACCATTGTTGCCCTCCTTGCATTATCCATCCCGCGGCGATGGGAGGAACCAAGGAGCTCAGCCGGGGGGTTCTTCGAGCGGCGGTCGAGTCACCGGAGCGGCGGGTGTCTGGTCACCGGAGTGATGAATCGAACGAAACAGGGGATATGAACCGTGGGTGTCTCGGTGCTTTCCTTTTTTCCATTTTAATCGAAGTTGGGTTTATTCATCTCGGGGCTTTGCACTATAAAACACTTAACGACAAAGCAATCGTGATGATTTAATCGGACGGCTAGCATTGCATCGCAGGTCACGAAGACCAATCATTGAAGGTCAAACCAAACATCAAAGGACAGGTAAAGAGGTCCTCCCGGCATTTAATTGTTGCTAGGTCCTTAAGATAACATCCGATTTAACATTAAGGACAGGTAAATTTGAGGTTAACATTAATCTTTATGGTTTGGTTAGTGTGAGATGTTTCCACTTCACACGTAATAACAAAAAAATATTAGATAGCAATTTTACCCCTTCATATAAAGAATCTATATAACAAGGGATGTCAGTTTTGTGCTGACTAGACAAAACAAAACTACTGACTAGGACAAGCTGACTAGACAAAAAAATTGCCCTTTTTTCCCTCATCTCTCTCTCCCGGCTCTCTCTCCACGATCTCTTTCTCTCTCTTTCTCTCTCCATCTTTATCTCTCTCCCCGGCTCTCTCTCTCCCTGTGGTTTTCTTTCTCTCCCTTCTCCCGCCTCCGACTCTCTCTCTCTTCCCCGGATCTCTCTAGCTCTCTCTCTCTGTCTTTCTCTCTTCCCCAGGATCTCTCTCTCTCTCTCCGTCTCTCTCTCTTCCCTCGATCTCTCTCTCTCTAGAGAAAAATACGGCTAGGATCAAGTCAGCTACTGCTCTGGATATAGAGAGAGAGAGAGAGTTGCGATCTGGTTGTAAGGGAAAGAAAGAAAAAGATCGTCAGAATTCACGGAGGGGAGATGGGATTGCGATTGAGATTTGAGATTGAATGAGAGAGAGATGGTTAAGGAAAGAAAACAAGAGAGAAAAGAGAGAACCAGTTAGAGAAAATAGGAGAGAAATTAGGGAAGATTGGGATCGGAGAGGAGAGAGAGACGATCAAAGAGGTATAGAGAGAATTCGAGAGAGGGGGGATGTGTGCAGGTTTTTTAGGGGGAGAGAGATTCGCGAGGGGGGTGTGGTGCATGGGTTTGTGATGGATGTGATCAATGCATGGGCTAAGGTGTCGCGAAGAGAGCGGGAAGTATAGGAGAACCTTTGCAGATACATTTTTCTTCCTTCGATTGGTACTAGACTCGGCATCCTTCTCTTTATATCTCGTTGCTCCGCATATGTGGCATGACCATGCATGTTCGTACTCTTTCCAGTACAACATACAATCGTTCATGTATGCATCAATTTTCTCATAACCCAGACCGAGATCTTTAATTGTCTTTGTCGCATCGTAGAATGATTTCGGTACTGTCTCACCTATAGGAAAAGCCTCTTTCAGCAACTCTACCAACATATTAAATGACTTATTACTCCAACCATTGAGGCACTTCAAATAAAGAAGCTTTATAATGAAAGAGAGTTTTGAAAACTTCTCACACCCCGGGTATAGAGGTTGTTCGGCATCCTTAAGCAATCTGTAGAACTTGTCCGCTTCAATATTGGGCTGATCACCTAACGGTGTTTCCGTGCCTATTCCACCTTGCAAATCATGTATTATACCCTGCATGTCATCGTCATCGTCTGTATTAATATTATCATCATCGATCACTGTGTTTGCAGTTTCACCGTGAGCTACCATGGGGACTGCATCTAGCTCCTCACCGTGCGAGAACCAACGGGTATAGCTAATGTCAATACTACGCATTACCAGATCAACCTCACATTCATCTCGAACCTTCCTAGTCACCCTTCTGCAGTCTTTATAGGGACACACAATTTTTCCATCAAGCGGTGCAAGACGCTCAAATGCAAAATCCAAAAATTTCCTGACTCCTTCTCTATACTCTTGGCTCATGCGATTCGAATTATGCATCCAACTCTTATCGATCGAAGACATCTTCGTCTATCTGGCTATACAACACCTAAAGTAATTTCAAACAATGCTATAAGACTCCGCACAATTTCGGTTTCGGTTCCGGTTCCCGGGTATGGAACACTGAACCGAAACTTCTATAGGTCATCCACATCCCTAATGGATGGGTGTATTATGATGAGTAAACTAGTCACATAGTAAACCTAGGGTTGGTGGCTAGCATTTGAACTGCTGATAGTCTGACTGCTAGACATAGCACCGAAGTTATGCGGTAGTAAGTCAACAAGTCAGGGAGCCTCGTCAAGTAAACACTTGGGGTATGATGGTTCTCTCTGTCGCTCGAGTCGATTTATGGCTTTAGCATACCTCATATCACACCGAACCGACAAAAACCGACCATTTCGGTTTCGGTTTCGGTTTCGGTTTCGGTTTCGGTTTCGGTTTCGGTTTCGGTTTTGATTTTTCGTAAACCGAAAAAAATAAAACCGACAAAACCGACGCTCACCCTAGTCTAAAAACTACATTTTGCCCCCCATTCTCCCATTCAATTCAATTTTGATAGGATAAAAATTACCAAATGAGGGAATTAAGTAGATGACAAAAGGGGTATTGTGCAAACATTTCAAACTTTACCCCATTCAATTCAACCCTAGTCTATAACCCTAGTCTAAAAATTAAATATAAAAACTAGATTTAACCCTAGTCTAAAAACCAAATGAGTGAATTAAGTAGATGACAAAAGGGGTATTGTGCAAAGTAACATTAAATCTAATGAGGGAATTAAGTAGATGACAAAAGGGGTATTGTGCAAACATTTCAAACTTTACCCCATTCAATTCAACCCTAGTCTAAAAACTAAATCTAAAAACTAGATTTAACCCCAGTCTAAAAACCAAATGAGGGAATTAAGTAGATGACAAAAGGGGTATTGTGCAAAGTAACATTAAATCTAAAAACTAGATTTAACCCTAGTCTAAAAATCAAACTTTAGGATGCAATTTGGAACTAAATAAACTAAGGGGGAGAGGGAGGAGGAGGAGGAGCTCACCGGAGATCGTCGGTACGTAGACCTCGAGGAGGAGGAGGAGCACTAGCATCGCAGTCGGTGGTGCGAGAGAGGGGAGGGGTGGCCGGAGGTGCAAGGGAGGGGATGGGTGGCCGACCAGAGGGGGGGGATTAGCGAGAGAGAGAGAGAGAGGGGAGGGGAGGAAAACCGAGCCGGGAGGGGGGGGGATTAGATTGAGAGAGAGAGAGGGAAGGGAGGCCGGGGAGGGGGGGAGGAAATAGATAGAGAGAGAGAGAGAGGGAGAGAGAGAGAGGGCCGGAGAGGGGTTTTAGATCGAAACAGAAATAGAGAGGGATCGCTGAAATTGATTTATCACAGGATTTTTACCGACGGAAATAATATATTCCGTCGGTAAAAGGAAACCTTATACCGACGAAAATATTATTCCGTCGGTAAAAATCAACGACTAATCGCAGGATTTTTTTTTCTTCCAGAGACCCGGTAAAAACCCTGCGATTTGTCATTGATTTTTATCGACGGTAATTATATTTTCGTCGGTAAGAAGACATTATACCGACGGAAATATACGTTCTGTCGGTAAAAATCAACGACAAATCGCAGGGTTTCATTTTTTCCAGAGACCATGTAAAAACCCTGTGATTTGTCGTTGATTTTTACCGACGGAAACTATATATTCCGTCGGTAATAAGTAACATTATATATTACTGACGGATAATATATAACCGTCGGTAATAAATATGCAAAAAATATTAAAAAAAATCAAAGTTATATTACCGACGGAATGGACTGTTCCCATCGGTAAAATTTATATTATTACCGACGGAATTATAAATTTTCGTCGGTAAAAAACCTATTTCTTGTAGTGTGCATGGCTGGCTGGGTTTGGACGGTTGGTTTGCGTGCTTAATAAGCAAGGGAGTAAGAGAGAGAGAAGGAGCGCGGAAGAGAGAAGATCATACGGGATTTAAAGAGAGAGAGAGAGTGGGTCAGACGTGAGAAAAAATAGGGGATAGCGCATGGGATATCTCTCTCTCTCCTTCCATCTCTCTCTCTCACACACACACACTTCCCCACGATCTCCCTCTCTCTCTAGGGGGGTTGGTCGCGCGCTCACTTCATGCCAATCGGCACGGGAATGCACCGGAGCAGGGCCGTAGGATTTTAAATCTGGTTTGCTGGGTGTGTCGGTCCACCGGAGTGAGGCCATAGGAACTAGGTTTTACCATTGAAAGGCGGCCGCTTAGGTGGCAGCGAATGTCCCAGCCGCTGTTGGTGGTGTCGGGGTTGTCGATCCGTCGGGATGGGGCCGTAGTAAGCCGGTGTTGTCGCCGAAAGTATTTTGTTGCCGAAGGCGGTCAGGTGAGTTTGCACTGAATATGTCGATGTGGGTGGTGATACCCGGGGGTGGCTTGCCGCCGAAAGCTGCCCGCTACATTGTCAACATGTGTGTTGTCGCCGAAGGTGGCTCGCTGCATTGTCGACCGGTGTGTTGCCGCCGAAGGCGGCCCGCTGCAGTATCGATAAGCACGAGTATACACTAGTCAAAGGACAGGTAAAGAGGTCCTTCCGACATTTAATTGTTGTTAGGTCCTTAAGATAACCTCCAATTTAATATTAAGGATAGATAAAGTTTGTGGTTAACATTAATTCTTTGTGGTTTGACCTTGGTTAGTGTGAGATATTTCCACTACGAACGTAATAACAAAAAAATTTAGATAACAATTTTACCCCTTCATATAAAGAATAGTAATCTGGTGGCAAAGCGTAACAATCTGATAACAAAAAGTAACAATTTGATATGGTAACATATATCGACACGTAGCGGGCACCTTGGGTGCGACATGTAATGGATGCCTTCGGCGCAGCATGTAGTGAAGGTCGTCAACCCAACACGACCGGCATGCGTGCATACCCATGCGACTCCCGCAATAATGTCACGGCAGCGGCACGCTACCGCCTCCGGCGAGCCAACATGCTGTGTCCGGTCAGTGCTACATGGACTACCAATGTCCTATAGTCTGACCCGCTCCGTCCGGCCAACGCCCCATGGGCCAACCCGTTGCTACTATTTTAATAATATTTTCTATATAAAATATTGTCAATAAATAAAAATAATAGCCACTGTAACATCCCCAAAATAAGTTAATAATTTAAAACTATATAATAAGAAGTTTTGATACAAAATTTAAAATAAAAATCGGACTACGCCATTGCGACCATCTCGTCGAAATGATCAAAAAACCTAAACAAACGTTTACGTTTTGAGCACGTTAAAAATTTTAAAAAAAATGACCAATGTAAGGTTTTGAAATAGGGACCTACCAGCAACACTTATCTTTTCCCCCTCTGACCAGCAAACCCTTAACACTTTTCTACCTAAGTTTAAGAAAATTAAAAATATATAGTGAGGGGGGAGATCAAAAGTCAGCGAAACCGTAGACCGTTGGTTTCTGATCGGACGAAAACAGTCGCTCAGCTGAATAAATGAATATAATAAATGGCCATTTTGCAGTTAAGAGCTTAGACCTTTGGTATTCTGAAAAAGGCCTATAAAAACCCCCTTAGTCCCCAGGGTTCTGCACTCAAGTCTTCCCCTTATCTCGAAACTCGTGCCCAACCCCCTCTTAAGCCACAGCCACCATCGCCGTCGCCCGCCACCGGCCAGACCGCCGCCTGCCGCCTGCTGGACCGCCGCCGTACCCGCCGCAGGTCGCCGCCTCCCACCGCCTGCCACCGGCCACGTGTATACCGGTAGACTAATAAATTAAGTTTTTAATTTCTAGGTCGAAGCCCAATAAAACCCTTAAGCCTTTGGGCCGAAGCCCATTAACCATTCAGCCTCTGGGCCTAAGCTTATTAACTCATTAAGTCACTGGGCCGAAGCCTATTAGCCTATTAAACACCGTCCGAAGCCCAATAAGTCCAATAACAAACTATGATAAAATGACTCTGCCTTCGTTAAACTGCACCGCTATTGCTGAGAGCAACCTGACCTTTTTACTAAAGGCAGACCACCCATTTAAATTCCGTCAATACCGGCTATTTTGGCCATACCTGGAGCAAACGAACTCCGAATTGAGTTCCGTCTGCGACCACAGTTTTAGAATAAAAAACTCTATAAATTGGGTATAAATTCAAAGTATTTTAGAAATAACCAAAATACCCCTAAAGGATAAAATCCATTAAATAAATTAGTTTAAGTAAACAAACATAAGGAGTCCACATCGGAATTCGTTTCCGGCGAATCCTTGGAAAAATTATCATAAAAACTAACAAAACATAGTAATATATTTCAGATCGTGAGCTTACTAAGGCATCATCATCAGAAGAAAGATTCTACGACGCTTCAGGTAGGGGACTAAACTGAGTTAATTCTTGCTAAGTGTATGATATTGAAATAACGATAGATTGCTATGGACTTGTAAATTTTTAAGATATGTGATCACTTATTTGGGTGTGGGTCTAGCCCTGTCTGAGGCCAAAAAGTAACATGTGGGTGGGTCTAGCCCTGGCTAAGGCCAAAAAGTAACCTGGGTATGGGTCTAGCCCTGGCTAAGGTCAAAAAGTAACCTAGTTATGGGGCTAGCCTAGTCTTGAGACTAAAAAAACTAGGTGTGGGGCTAGCCTTGTTGAGACAAAAAGTACCCGGGTAAGGCTTGAGATTCCTACCCTGGCTGAGGCCAAAAAGGGAATCAGATGATCAATGTCTTTTTAATTACTATTCATAGTCATGTTCACTGTTTCTTCAGTACATTTATCTTACCATGAATGAACTAGGTTTAATAGGTAAGTCAGTGGATTAGACTTATCCCCCTACAGGTGTTATGAACCCTACAGAGATTGATCCTATAGGATAAGGAGAAAAGGAAGAGTGAATAGAGAATGAATCGGAGGGAGTCAAGGATCCGCTCTATACTCTATACTATGAGAATGCGGGAGCGGATATGTGAATAGTTGATGTCGCATTTAAGTTTTATGCTTTCATATTTCAATCCATGTATCAAACCTTTATATTATAATGCATGCTATGAATAAAAGAGGCTCAATTGATTCCATATTTGATGGGATTTATGTTATATCAAGTTTTTTTTCTAACACCCTAGTGTTATACGGATTGATTAAATCCGTAAAATACCGGTGCGTTACAACTTAATTGGTATCAGAGCCTAGGTAATAGGTCCTAGGAGTAAAAATTCATTAACAAGGACATCGGTAGGGTAGTCACTTAACCTAGAGCACAAGTTAGGTTCATGTGAAGTAAATCTAGGTACACCTAGTCTTAGATGATTAAGACATTGATAACCTAAAACATTTAATCGCTAGAACAAAGTATATATACCTGAACTTAACTTTAGGATCTCTCTTTTAAATATGTTATAATAGTTTTCGATGCGTAGTTCTGAGACAATAGCATTGGACGCTTAGAAGTTAGTCAACCTAGAAGACAATATAGGTGCATTGAAATTAGAACGTATGGTAACGTAAAAAGAACTAGAAACTAACTAGAATTATAGGATGCCGCTTTGTAACGATATGGAAACATAAGAAGGTGTGATAAACCCTAGTAGTAACTCAATTAGGGTAAGAAATCCCTGAGGAGTAACTTAATTTAAGATCCTATCTCCTAATACCTCTTTTTGAGAACACGTTTTCTACAGTATCTTAGTAGAAATAACATTCAATGATCATCCGAAAGAAACTATTCTTAAGTCTCTTAGTAATGTAAACTTAGTGTTAAAAAAAAAAATTATGTATCAAAGACTAAGACCCCTTTCCTGTGCAACCTGAAATCTATTCAAAGTATTAGTGCCTTACCTAAGTTAATCAATCTTGATGAGAGTAGGTTAACTCAGGAATTTGATTTATGTACGCCAATAACTCGAGAAAATAAAGCGACCATGATAGCCTCTATAAAACTAAGATACTTCTCAGATGAAAGCTATAGTCGAGAAGTCCAACGGACTCCAACCTCAAGCGGTTAGTAACCTACAAATAATTGACACAAATAAGTAAAGTTTTAAATATAGTCGAGATAAATGTAGAATACTAAGTCACCTCCTAGTATTTAATTTTTACAAAAACATGGTGGGATCTAGGTTGAATCATTAGTGCATCGAGGACTGATTTCAAGCACATAATTGACTTATAATATATAGCATATTATTGAATAATTAGGATCGGGGTTAATCATTACATCTCGAATTCGAGTTCAAAGGAAAGGGTTGTAACAACCAGAACATTTCATATATAAATATATAAAGGATCGGAACCTCTCTTAGATAATGAATACAATGACGTTGAATAAAGCGAATTAGTTAATAAGAAAGAAAATTAGAGATATAATTGGGTATAATGGGAATGTGCTAGCAATGCACAAGTCTTTGGGGTTATTCAAGTAATTGGATATAATGGAAATGTGCTAGCAATGCACAAGTCTTTGGGGTTATTCAAGTAAGTGGGCATAATGGGAATGTGCTAGTAATGCATGAGTCTTTGGGGTAATTCATTAGGGTGTTTTGGGGACAAGAATGCACACATGGGTGCATGCATCCAGACAAAGGGGATGAGATCAAGGACAACCAAGATTAAATAAAAGTTTTCTAGAAAAACCTTTAAAGCAAAAGATGTGGTAGAAAACACATATGGTGGGCCCCCTCTACTCAAGTATAGATGAGGTCATCAGAGCTCTTCACCTTATAGAACTCGCCACACTCTTCCCCTCTTCCTCCCAAAACCACCAGCAATCCCTACCAACCTCCTCTTTCACCTCCAGCTTCTCCAGCCGGCCTCTGGTTGCCGTGGCCGTCATCATTACTGCATCTAGTTGCAAAGGTAGTTCTCTCTCTCTCTCTCACACACACACACACACTCACACCTCCACCAATAGCACCACCACCCCCATCTCCTCCATATGAAACCCAACCACCAACAACGTAGCTCGTCATCTCACCAACACCAGCACCATCATCGGCACCACTTCACTACACCGGCATCATCATCCCGCTCCATCCCCACTATCATACATCCTCTTCACTTACCACCACGACCTCAATCATTTGCTCCATCCACTATGCACCACCATACATGCAGGCAACCTAAGATGATCATCAATGATAATAACTACATGTACATATGCAACATATGAGCTCACTACGACCGTTCATATGAGTTTTCCACCATTGACCTCCCGATAACCACTACGTCGCCAGTTGGTTGCTCAAACCTCTCTTGCTCCCTTGGCACGTACTTCCATGCATGCCAGAGATCCATCACAAAATGACTGGAACCATTGCACATAAAAACTCCTACCATTTCATGTCACGGGCAAATATTAATGATAATTAAAATAAAAATTAATAACTTAATTTTTTTATGGTTCAACAGATTTTCTTAGCCAGGATCACCACTGATCTCCCTGCAATCTAGAAAGATAAGGCAATGAAGGTAGGAGAACATACATTCAATTTCCGGTGATCTCATATATGTAAAAGAAATTTGGGTTGCCTATTCAAATATTTATTTATGATCTCTATATAATATGTTTTATGGCTCATGTATATATATATTCTGATATCATTCAGCCCTTGTATTTTTAATTTAGTTACTTGATTTGTTCAATTATTTTCTTTGTGTTATATTGTGATACAAATTGCATACATGTCATCCATCACATCATGAAAAAAAAAAGAAGAGAGAGATACACCATGAATGGTGTGGGACACGCACCGACCCCCGTGAGTAGGTGTATACAAGGATCGTGGCTGAATCGGCAGGCGTGGGCTTGAGAAAAGGTTACCTTGAGGTAAGGCTACAGTTGCTGTAGTTTCAGTTGCAGGTGTTGTAACTGGGTGCATTCTCACACATGCATTGCATCATTATTGCTCTATTTTTATTTATTATTTTTCTGTATTTAGAGTGAGGGAATTTTCTCCTACTGAGTTTTATAACTCACCCGTTGTTATACCCTGCTTTTCAGATGTCATCCCAGGGATCCTCGAGTGACTTGGGCACACCAGAGTTTATACACTCATATTCTTATGATGTGTATGTGGACCCCTTTTCTCATGAGCCTACCCATCTTTATCTATACACTATGGTGCATATGTTTACAGCATCTGACATATACTTAGGTAGAGTATCAAGGATGGAGCGTCTTTATGCAGTAGAGCCGATGTGGAGAAAGGTTGGACGCTGACACTTTGTATCTACAGCTGTTGTAGAGGGCGGACTTTTGTAACAGATCCTCATATATATATATATGGATATACATATGTATAGTTGTAGCATGCTGTAGTTTGGAGGTATCTGTCCGATGGTATCAGACTAGATATGGAAGACAACATGTACAGTGTATATATATATATATATATATATATATATATATATATATATATATATATATATATATATATATATATATATATATATATATATATATATATATATATATATATATATATATATATATATATATATATGGATATCTACTTGTGTATGAATGGTTGAAGTGAGTATATACGAACGCGGGAGCCCCAGGGCCATACTGCCCCTCCCCTATCTTAGTCCCTTTTCTTTATACCCCTTTTATCTACAAACATGACAATGTTAGAATGCAAGAGAAGGACTAGAATAATATTTTTTTTCACCAAGCTAAAATAAGCCATAAATTAATGGTATGGACTAAACCAACATATTTATTTTTTATTTTTTTTTCGTTGCACCTCGGGGAGCTGGGGTGTGGCAAGGGCTACCTAGGAAAGGGCTGCCTGAGGTTAGGTGGAGCCGTTCCATGGGAAAAAGGGCTGCCAATTGCCAGTGTGGAGCCACCTAGAACTTTGATTTCGAAATCATGATGGTTTACCTCTGCATCCTAAATGATCAGAGTGAAATAGTTTGAAGTTTTTAATAGTTAAAAAAAAATAACAATTAAATTATCTTGACCCTCGGGCCAACGTAGGAGTTGATAAGTGGCGGTGGACTTGCACCTTAGAAGGCTTTGACCTGGTCAAATAGAAATACTCATTACAAACTTACTTAAGTCATATCAGATTTTAGCCAGATATATATAAAAAAAAGGGGTAATCGAAGCACAGATGTGAAATTAAGAACTTCAAGGAATTGGATACAAGTTAAAAAAGGAGAAGCAATAGAAAGTGGAGTCTTGGCACAGACAATGGACTAAGATTTTGGGTCAGATTAGCAATTATTGATGCTCCTTATCTACGAGAAGATATATTAACAGAAGCTCATCGATCAAAATTTTCTATTCACTCAATCTAGGTCTTATTTTCGTCCTGTCCAATAAAGACCTGTGGATCACCCTGCTCAAAGAGTACCTGGCAAGACTTTTGTTGTATCGATTGACAATGATGTCAGTAAAGGTGCAAACTATTTTTCTTTCAAACAATATAGCAATAACTACGAAAAGACTTAAATTCGTAGGATCAATTCCAAATTTTTAAAAGTTAGAACGAATTACTTTGGACCCCGGTACAAATCATAAATATTCAACTGAAGGCAGAACCAGCAGGATACACCCTAGTCATCACGACAATGCTTAGTGTTAATCCTAAAACTTTTTATTAAATACCAGAAGATACACTACTTATAAGTTATGAGCATCCACTTTTTGTAACCTCCTTTAGGAATAAAATATACATAGCCATTAATAAGTTTCTCGACGGCTGACAGAACCAAGAGATTTCCAATAATTGTTCTCAATATTTTAGAGTTAACACCTTAGACCCTCGTATGATAAAAAGATCAAGTTTTTTTTTAGTCGGATTCCAATATTTGAACCGTCCCAACTAAATCATTGGAATTGCCCCGACTCTCAGGCAACTCTTTTTTTATATCACTGTGGTTCCTGGTGAATACAGTAGCCAGGTACAGTTGATGTGTGAGTAGAGAAAGTCAGAAAAAAAAATTTATTCTCGAACCTTAAAATTTATTACCTTATGGGATCCCATAAACAAGACACTCAGATAAGTTAATAATTAACTCTTAAGAGAAAAGATTAATATTATAATAGAAAGATCTACTATCAGAGGTTTCAAGGTCAGCAAAGTAATATTAAAATTCCAAAAGGTTAAAATTTTCTATTCCAAATATATTGACAAAGAAAAATGAGTAAAATTTGAGTGATCAGAACATAGTGAGAATGCACTCCAAGAACTAAAGAAGAAACTCGCTACAGCTCCGGTTTTGACAATACCAGAGAATGGAAAAGAAGTACACACTTTACACAGATGTGTCTCATGTAGGATTAGGATATGTACTTATTGTAGGATGATCAAGTAGTGGCTAATGTACATCCAGTCTTTCAAGTATCCATATGAGCCTGATCCTTCTCATATTCTGGAAGATGAAAACATTCAATCAGATGCATATTACGTGGAAGTACCTGTGAAAGTTTTAGACACCAAAGATAAAGTAATGCGAACCAAAACTATACGATTGGTAAAGGTGTTATGGCAACATCATAATGAGCAAGAAGCTACTTGGGAATTAGAGTCAGAAATACAAAAGCAATACCTACACTTGTTCGATAGTTAAGGTACGTAATTTAAATTTCGAGGAAGAAATTTTTATTAGAGGTAGAGGATGTAACATCCCCAAAATAAGTTAATAATTTAAAATTATATAATAAGAATTTTTGAGACAAAATTTAAAATAAAAATCGGAATGGGCCATTGCGTCCGTCTCATCGAAATGATCAAAAAACATATACAAATTTTGAGCACATTTAGAACATTTAAAAATTTAAAAAAAAAATAGTCAATGTAAGGTTTTGAACTAGGGACCTAACCAACAACACTTATCTTTTCTCCCTCTAACCAAAAAACCCTTAACACTTTTCTATCTAAGCTTAAGAAAAATAAAAATATATAGTGAGGGGGGGAGATCAAAAGTTAGCAAAACCGTAGACCGTTGGTTTCTGATCGAACGAAAACAGTCGCTCAGCTGAATAAATGAATATAATAAATGGCCGTTTTGCAGTTAAGACCTTAGACCTTTGGTATTCCTTAAAAAGGCCTATAAAAACCCCCTTAGTCTCCAGGGTTCTGCACTCAAGTCTTTCCTTCATCTCGAAACTCGTGCCCAACCCCCTCCTTAGCCACAGCCACCACCGCCGTCCGGACCACCGCCGGCCACCGCCGTACCCGCCGCTGCCGTACCGCCGTCGCTGGTCGCCGCCTCCCACCGTCGATCACCGCCCGCCACCGGCCACGTGTATACCGGTAGGCCAATAAATTAAGTTTTTAATTTTTGAACCGAAGCCCAATAAAACCCTTAAGCCTTTGGGCCGAGGCCCATTAACCATTCAGCCTCTGGGCCTAAGCCCATTAACCCATTAAGCCTCTGGGCCGAAGCCTATCAGCCTATTAAACACCGTGGGCCGAAGCCCAATAAATCCAATAACAAATTGTGATAAAACGACTCTGTCTTTATTAAACTGCACCGCTATTGCTGAGAGCAACCTGACCTTTTTACTAAAGGCAGACCACCCATTTAAATTCCGTTAATACCGGTTATTTTGGCCATACCGGGAGCAAACGAACTCCAAATTGAGTTCTGTCTGCGGCCACAGTTTCATAATGAAAAACTCTACAAATTGGGTATAAATTCAAAGTATTTTAAAAATAACCAAAATACCCCTAAAGGATAAAATCTATTAAATAAATTAGTTTAAGTAATCAAACATAGGGAGTTCACATCGGAATTCGTTTCCGGTGAATCCTTGAAAAAATTATCGTAAAAACTAACAAAATATAGTAATATATTTCAGGTCGTGAGCTTACTAAGGTATCCTCATCAGAAGAAAGATTCTACGACGCTTCAGGTAGGGGACTAAACTAAGTTAATTCTTGCTAAGTGTATGATATTGAAATAACGGTAGATTGCTATGGGCTTGTAAATTTTTGAGATATGTGATCACTTATTTGGGTGTGGGTCTAGCCATGGCTGAGGCCAAAAAGTAACCTGGGTGTGGGTCTAGCCCTAGCTAAGGTTAAAAAGTAACATGTGTGTGGGTCTAGCCCTGGCTGATGCCAAAAAGTAACCTAGGTGTGGGGCTAGCCTAGTCTTGAGACTAAAAGAACCTAGGTGTGGGACTAGCCTTGTTGAGACAAAAAGTACCCGGGTAAGGCTTGAAATTCCTACCCTGGCTGAGGCCAAAAAGGGAATCAGGTGATCAATGTCTTTTTAATTACTATTCATAATTATGTTCATTGTTTCTTCAGTACATTTATCTTATCATGAATAAACTAGGTTTAATAGGTGAGTCAGTGGATTAGATTCACCCCCCTACAGGTGTTATGAACCCTACAGAGATTGATCCTATGGGACAAGGAGAAAAGGAAGAGCGAATAGAGAATGAACCGGAGGGAGTCGAGAATCTGCTCTACACTCCATACTATGAGGATGCGGGAGCAGAGATGTAAAGAGTTGATATCGCATTTAAGTTTTAAGCTTTCATATTTCAATCAATGTATCAAACCTTTATATTATAATGCATGGTTATGAATAAAAGAGGCTCAATTGATTCCATATTTGATGGAATTTATGTTATATCAAGTTTTTCTTCTAACACCCCAGTGTTATACGGGTTGATTAAGTCCGTAAAATACCGGGGCGTTACAGCAACACTCCTTTGCCACCTCCCCTCCGGCTAGCTGACCAGTGGCAGAGCCAGGAATTTACTCTAATGGGGGCGACCTTTGCTCAGGCCTGACCAAGGAGATCCGGAAAGGATCAGGTGCTGCAGACGGTCGGACCGCACTTGCCGGTCACATTGCCGGTCACAAATTTCGGACAAAGGATGACTGGAGTAAACATGAACGTAGTCTTGGAGAATATAATTCGAGTCAAACAATTTTGCAAGGCTACCGCGAGGTGGTCGTGGGACGAACAAGCGTCGGTTGCTGATTTTTTTAGGTAAATTATACTTTACCCCCCTGAAGTTTAGCTCAAAAACACATAACCCCCCCTTAGTTTATTTTGATCCAAATAGCTCGCTAAAATTTGAAATGTTAGCACAATACACCTTTTTGTCAACTACTAATTTCCTCTTTAGGTAATCTTTATCTGATCAAAACTTAATTGAAAGGGGTAAAATGCATGCAATTTTAAAACTATAGGGTAGTCAAGTGTTTATGAGCTAAACTTTAATAGGGGCAAAGTGTAATTTAGTCTCTTTTTTTTTTGTGAAGATCAGCCACTTTAGGGTTTTAGTGGGGGCACGGTGAGGTTGGTTGACACGTACCTCTAAAGTGACTCAAGACTCAGAACTTTTTTTTTTTTAAAGGGAAGAGACAAGACTCACTGGTTCTTTTTTCATGAAATTTCAATGGGAGCAGCTGCCCCCATTGTACCTATGTTGGCTCCGCCAGTGTAGCTGACTCATCGTGTTCATCAGAGGTGCGATTCATGGTGCGTCCCCATGCAACCGTTGGATATGGCTGACCCATCGTGTTCATCGGAGGCGCGATTCATGGTGCGTCCCCATGCAACCGTTGGATATATATGAGTGGATGTTTTCACCAAATGGTGGCTACATCCAAGGGACGGTGCGATTCATGGTGGATCTCCTATGCAATGTTGGTTGTGAGTATGCATCGGAGGGATGGTGCGAGGATCGTTAGTAAGCAATCAGAGAAGAGAAAGTGGTTAGACTTCAGGAATGGATTCCAGGAATCTATGTGTTCTTCGTCATAGCTCTACAATTTTAAAAACAGAGAATAGTTTTTGAATAAGAATTCGAATATAGGATATGTGTCGGGCCTCCTATTTATAGAGAATTGAAAGTTTCTAGGTTCCAGGGCGGTTTCTGCAGGCCGATTATCGGGCCCTAGACAGTTGTCGGGGGGTTATAGACAGGGCTAGTGGACCCCAAAGTGTCGTCGTGGGTCCCAAGTAAGCAGAGCTAGTGAGTCTCGAAGTGTCGTCGAGGACCCCAGACAGGCCTGATAGACCCCAAAGTGTTATCGTAGGCCCTAGGCAAGCTGGTGGGCCCCGAAGTATTATTTTGGGCCCCAAGCAAAATTGGTTGACACCAAAGTGTTATCGTGGGCCCTAGGCATAGCTGGTGAGCCCCAAAGTGTTATTCCGGGCCTTAATTAGGTTGGTGGGCCCTTAGCCAAAATTTGTACCCACACATACAAGATTTCTTGTGAGTATGCATCAGAGGGATGGTGTGATTCATGGTGGGTCCCTCATGCAATGGTTAGTTTGTTAGTGTGCATCCGAGGAAGAGTGTGATTCATAATGAGCCCGCATGCAACATTTGGTTGCAATTATCAATCGCAGGTGCAATTCATGACGGGCCCCCCAATTAACCGTTGGATGTGCGTGGCCAATTCGATCAGGTGGTTTGCTTTTTTGGAGAGAGAGAGAGAGAGAGAGAGAGAGAGAGAGAGAGAGAGAGAGAGAGAGAGAGAAGAAGTAGAACAACAATTGGAAGAAATTAAGAGGTTGGGAAAGAATAAAAGAGAGATGATCCAAGTGACATGTTTTGATTAAGCCATTGAAATTTAACTTTATTAACAAAATACATTTAACAATCGTATTAATTCCAAGTGTCTCCCTAACTTCTTACAAATAATACCTCATATGTTTTCTTATTTATATATATGTTTTTAAATAAGTCCTAAGATCGTATATTTATTTCTCCCCTCCTCAGGTGGATGCACTCATTCTAATAATCATGGATAAATTATGGCCTCACTTATTAGATCGGACAGTCTGATATATCTGACATAGTAACATATTTGTAATAACTTGGAAGAGACCTTCATGTTATGTATTATAGATATAAATATGATCACAATACTGTCTTTTGTTAAAAAAAATTTGCATCCAACTGTGTCGAACAAAGTCAACTCTATCACGGACATAGAAGAGTAAACAATTCAATAAAAATGAATAACTATTTGTTGAATAGGATTTATGCACGTTCGATCACAATATAATTTTTTTTGCAATAAAAATTTCATTTAGCTTTTGAAACTAAGCCGGCTCTATCTTGCACATAAAAAGTAACAATCCGGTAAGGAAGAGTCCTATTTGTTCGATTGACATATTGTTTTTCAATAAAAATATACATAAATTTTTTTCAGATTATTTTGTGATTAATTTTAAATTGACGGTTCAATTTAATTTTTTCAGATTATTGTCTAGATTGGTTTCCTATTGTTTTTGGTGCAAGAAAGTCTCAGGTTCAATTAATGGCATGAAATATAAATCTGTTAAACTTTGGCCGGGTATTGTTGTCCTGTTTACTTATTGAATCAGCGGGATTTCAAGAGGGTAATGCAATACGGGAATTGTATGGGGACTTATTGCAAGTCGGTACTTTTGTCGGGGACCTATCACTAAGTCCCCCTTGAATTTTACTTTCCATCCGAATCAGAAGATCTTGACTTGGCACCTGGCCACAGTCATTCCTTTGCCATCAAGCCGGGCTGAGTGCGATTCATCTAACGGGTGGGGGTACAATCAACAGGTGTGATCAGGTGCCACATCGCGATGGCCCAATCTGTGTGAACAAGAGGATAGCTGAGAAGCATTTTCCTTGGATCCATATGGGATGTGTCAGCTGAGTCTACTGGATTTTAGAAGAGGTTTTGTGAGTGATGGTTGTTGAGAATAGTCCCACATCGGCCAAGGGTTAGGAGTTCCACATCTTTAAAGATAGTTGCCCCTTTCTCTCTCATCACTGGTTCTGAGGGGGTAGGGAATCGTAACATGGTGAGCTAGGCACCACCACGTCTCTCCTCCATGTGGTCCCGTCGCATCCTCTTTCTCCCTCCAATCAAGATCATCTCCCTCCCTTCAATCAAGAGACGCTCAGTGTGCGAGCGGATGTTGAGAATAGTACCACATCGAATAAGGGATCAGAGTTCCACGTCTTTATATATTGTTACCCCCTTCCCTCTCATCACCAGTTTTGAGGGGGTACGTGAATTGTAACAATCGAGAGCCGGTAATCCTGGTGGTTGGTAGCATTCATAAGGCGTGGAGCTTCTATCTAGCTCACACACAAAGCTCATTGAGTTCATATCAAAATGGGTGGAGGGCTCTTTGTGGATCGCCGTTGAAACGAGTCGCGAGCTTTCTCACAATTGCCTCTCTCACAGTCGAAATGAGTTTAGAGTTTTCACCTATGGTGCGGTGCACATAGGGATATTTCGGTCTGGAGAATTTTTGGTAGCCATTTTGGTAAACCTAAAGGCAACGAGCCTGTTTCAAACAATAGTTGAGAGTTGGTGGCCATTTTGGTAAAGTCCTCGTTGCGCACATGAAGTATAGAATCTAGATGTACTAACACAAATCACTCTAGCAATTGTGCTGCAACTGCAGTAAAATCACTGTAGCTTTTGTGTGAAATCAAATATTGATACTCTTTACTATATATTATTACTCTACACACAAGAGATCATGGTTCAAAGACCGCTACAGCCACAAGGATTGTAATTTTTTTTTTTAACTTAAGACCAGCATTAGATTCACAAACAGTAGCACCACATCTATATAACATGGCACGATAATTTTGTGCTGACTAGGACAAAATGGAACCAAAAACTGACTAGACAAAAAGGAACAAGCTGACTAGACAAAAATAAGCAAAACCGACCGTCGATCAAGATTCAATTATTCACTTTTATATTTTTAAAAATTTATAATTTTAGAAAAAAATGAAGATCATAAAGAGGGATGAGAGAGAAAAAATCCCATAAATTGTTCTCTTGTATGGCCATTCAGCATAAAAAGAGAAAGAGAGATAGAGAGAGTATCTCATATTAAATGATTATTACCATATTAACTCTCTCTCTTGGTTGTGCATAAATTTCATTAATACCATATTAGCATATTAGTAAGGAAGGTCATAAAAGGGATGAGAGAGAGAGAATCCCATAAATCTATTGGCCATGCAAACCATATTAGCCCCTACCAACCCAATGGTGCGATGACAGCTGTCCGATTGTGCTTACTTATATGCAGAGCCCATATCAATGAACCCATTGATCCAGCCATGGTTGTCGGGTTTAGAGAAAGTGACCAACGCTAATCTCCTCCCCAGCTTCGATATCCACCGTCCATCTGTATCAACGGAATGATGATCAACGCTGTGCTTCGAGTTTATGCGGAGTCCTGGAATCGATCCCCTATTCGTCGCCATGAAGTTGCGTTATTCGGTACCATCTCCAATCGAACGGACTTACGACAACCACATGCAAATTTATACTCAACTAGACAGAGGTCACCGACAACCCCACCGCACGATCGCACAAGGGGATACTCATATGGCAACATCCAAATCGTCCAGCATCACAAGGTCCACAACCCACGACCACACACGAAGAAAGTACCGGAAAGCGACATCCCAATAGACTGTCTACATAAACAAAGGACGGACGGTCTACATGCTGACTAGGATAAAATGAAACAAAAAATTGACTAGATAAAAAGAAACGCTGACTAGACAAAACACTATATCTCTCTCTTCCCCCGATCTCCCTCTCTTCATCTCTTTGTCTCTCTCGCCGTAAGAATATCCATCACTTAGTCACGATGCCCTTGAGCTAGCTGTTGTAGGCCGTTGTTACCGCCAAAAGTGTTTTGTTACCAAAGGCGGTTAAATGTGTTGCCGTACAAATACGATGGCATTAGTGGAGGTGATGATGCTAGGGGGTGTCTTGCCATCAAAGGCGGCACATTGCAGTGCCGACAGGTGTGTTGCCGCCGAAGGCGGCCCGCTGCAGTGCCGACAGGCACGGGCATGCACTAGGTATTATACACGATAGCAGTGTAAGAATAAGTCAAGGATTCAATCATGTTCCCTCCCGAGAGGGAAACAATGGGTTTACCACTGGGATGCAATCGCATTTACCGAGGCATTTGACAAAAAATTACTTGCTCTGAAAAGGGAAGCCTACATTATTTGACTGACATAAAGTTTATAATAAACAGCTGATTACTTGATTAACCGAACGGAACGGGTCAGCACTCGAGATATCCTCATCATTACTCATCAAGATGGAGTCAGACTACATGGCACAGCACCAATCAAGAAACAATTACAAAAGATTGACAATAATTTCCCCCAACTGATTGTCAGCATGATGTCAGCCCTCCAAGATCTGCGGTGAACCTAACCTCCATGAAACCTAGAAGGCCAGTTGGCAGGTAAGAAACCTCCAAGAAACCTAGAATCCCAGATTGATATATGGACATGCATGCATTCATCTCGGCCGTACAACATGAAACAGCATTACAATTGGTTCCAATATAACAGCGAACAATACGGCCAGCTCTGGATAACAAAACCCTAGCTGATGCTGCGGTAGTCCATCAGGAAATGACCAAAGATCACGATTACTTCGTCTAAAACTATAACAATGATGCTAGCCTTCTGCTTCATTGGGAAAAAAAGATATGATACCAAATCTTCTATCAGCTATCAGGAATATACAACGCAAATGCTTTCGACAAGAGGGGGAAAAGTACGAGAGGAGGATGGGTGTGTGTGTGTGTGTGTGTAAAAAAACGAGACAGAGCTGCACGAATCTCAAACATGGGGCGCGCCTACAAGGCCGCCTCACCTTTTTGATATCATATAGAGAATGCAACTACTTCCCACCTTGTTGTGTGGTCATGTATGTGAGTGCCCATATAACAGATGTGGGGAGTAGAAGCTTGCATTGGGAAAGATTGGGTAAAATGGCAGCAAAAGAAGATTAAAAAAAATGATCAGTCAAATGATCTTAGAGTGAGAGACACATCACCCCCTCCGGAAGATTTCCAGGCATGGGAAGTGCCTTTGTCACGTATCTCTGGGTGAAAGTTCGGCGAGGGGCGGTTCCGGTGGTCGACGAGCCCTCGACCCCATCCGCCTGGCTCCGGCCATGGAACTTGCCTAAACGGTTGATGATCGAGAATCTCTCCAATTCCTGGCACTCCGATCTTACGTCTACGAAACAGGCCCTCTTCTCCAAACTGAAATATAAACCATGAAGACTATTAATAAGCCTCATGGACCTGAGAATGTAAAGATGGAAGGACCTGTGAAACTATACAAGTATCACATGCACATAAATCATGTTCATCTTGTTAAGTGCAGTCCATGTATATTCACCATAGCATTATGTAATCTTAACATCTATATAACATGGCACGGCGATCAATATGCTGATTAGACAAAGTGGAACAAGCTGACTAAATAAAAACGAATGCTGACTAGACAAAAAAAGATAGGTACGTCCTGTTATTTTTGTTTCGCAAATAACCAAATATGTAAATACATTAATACTTGATGTATCAAATATGGCGTGTGTGGATCTGATCCAAAACACATGGGTAAATGATGGATTCACCATATTTTTGTATTTATGGCAAATGCATATTTGACACATTGAGTAAAATTATCATGGACCCATCATATTTGGCAAATGAATACTATACATTTACCAAAACACACATTAGACAAATATGTGGAGTCCACCATATCTTAAATCTGCTGGATCAGACACATTTGCTATATTTTAAATCTGATGGGTGCTTGGTTTCTTCCATCATTTACTCATCCAAAGCATACATTAAATGATGATGAATTTTAAATCTGGTGGATCAGACATACACATATAATTTTATGTGTTGGGTCTTCGCCCATGCCTGTCGACTTTTAGCGTATCCATGCTTGGCACATCCTCATGCGCTTCGCCCTTTTTTTTTTTGTTGAAATGTTACACTATTATTTTATAAAGTAACAATACAAGCCCTACATCCAAAGCCCACATCACTATATAGACTGCATCTTGCCTTAGCTCTTGCTCCAGAATTTATTCACTTTGTGCCACTATGAGATGCCAACGAATGTGTGCTCGGGGTGCAACCTCAATCTACCCATCGTTCCTGCTATAAATCAAAGGTTTTCTTCATACAAGCTGCAGTGGGGTCTATTTGCTAATTGCATGCAAAATTCTTACTTTGCTGTGATGGTGTTTGCTAGGATGTTATTGTCCTCTAATTCCTTTTTTTTTATTTTGTTAAATTGCTCTGAGATAAATGACGCGATTTAATTTAAAATATTTTTTTAATAGTTCAAATAAAGTTTTTCAAATACTAATTTTGATAAATTAGGTCCTTGCTTTGACCGGTGGTTTTGCTGGGGTTGTCGATCCACCGGGGTGAGATTGTAGCAACTGGGTGTTACCGCCGAAGGCGACCTCTTAGGTGATAGCGAATGTCTCAACAGTGGCCGCTGTTGGTGGTGTCGGGGTTGTCGATCTGTCAGGGCAGTACCGCTGTTGGTGGTGTCGGGGTTGTCGATCTGTCAGGACAGTGCCGCTGTAGGCCGATGATGCCGCCGAAAGTGTTTTGTTGCCGAAGTCGGTCAGGTGTGTTGCCACCGAATACGACAGTGTGGGTGAGGGTGGTGATGCCTGGGGGGTGTCTTACTGCCGAAGGGGACCCGCTGCAGTGCCGACAGGTGTGTTGCCGTCAAATGCGGCCCGCTGCAGTGCTGACAGGTGTGTTGCCAACGAAGGTGGCCCGCTGCAGTACCGACAAGCACGGGCATGCACTAATCCTCTACATTGTATTCGTCATTACATTACAAGCATTGTGTGGTATACTAACAGTAGTCAACCAAACTTCTTTTGTGTGTTTGGGCAAATTGCGCTGACAATAGCGTGCTTTCCATTTCCCTAAAAATGTATTTTCAAAGTGCCATATCAAGGAATACAAGAAAAAGAAAGAAGGGAAGAAGCTGCACGAGAGAGGAGAGAGGCCTATCTAGCTCACCAGGAAGGGTCACAGGCAATCTCTGCAGCCATAAGGGGTCTGGCCACTTGTTTGTCTTTAATGAAGTTCCCTCATCATGGTTTGAGGATTCGACGAAAAATCCAAACGAAAATGGTAGAAATATTTGGATTTTAGTCAAAGCCACAACTAACCGCATTCCAAACCGATCGAGATAGTACATTCAATTAACAATCCCTTCTGTAACTAGTATCAAGCTAATGATCAACACTGTAATTGATAGTGTGTAAGTAGCTCTATACTTGAGTAGGAGGACCAGTTGTATACACAAAACGCTAGGTTAGTGTGTACTAGAGGTTCTCTTTCCCTCTCACTTATTCTCTCCCATGTTTTGTCTCTCCACATAACATGATATCAGAGCCAGGTTTGGGCGCCTGCGGTGGTGGCGATTGTAGCTACAGAGGCCAAGACTAAGGTGCAGAAGCCAAGTGATGAAGAAGGCGGGTGGTGCATGATCATTACAGCATTATTGTGACATTCGCAACATCATTTACCAGTCTTCACGTGGATATACTACTCAACAAAATGAAGTTGCCAAACATAAGAATGGACATCTAATGGAAGTAAGAACATTGATGTTACGTATGAACGATCCTAATCAATTTTGGGGAGATGTTTTAACTGTTTGCTATCTTATTAATTGCATGTCCTCATCTGTTCTTAATGTGAAAATTCTTTTGTCTTGTATGCTCCGAATCCTTTATTGAAGTGCCTCCTTGTATCTTTGGTTGTGTCTGTTTTGCTCAGGTTCTTGCTCCTCGAATGATAAGTTATCACCTCGAGCTGTTAAAAGGTTTATTTTTTGAGCATTCTCAAACTCAGAGAGGTTATACAGTGTTGGAATCCTACTGCTCGTTTCTTTGTTAGTGTATGTAACTGTCTATAAGAGTGCATCGGTTTTTTCAAAGCACAGTTCATGTCTGGATTTGTTCTCGACAACCCACTACCATTGATTTAGTAATATCAACATCTGAGCCACATTTTACCCAAAAAAAAAAATTTATGAGAAGGTTTATTTCTAGTTCTCTTTGTGTACCTACAATGCCATCACACCAATCATTTACTTCGTTTGAGGTGCCTACTTCTGATAACTTCCTTAGAGGTGCCTACTTCTGATGATCATTCCCTTGCGGCATGGTACTAGCTCTTGTACTCTTCATTCTTTTACACATGTTACTTTCATTTTCACACTTATCTCTAGATCATCACTCGTTTGCATGTTCATTTCTTATGTTTCTCTTACTCGTGTTACTTTCATTTTCTCACTTATCTCTAGATTACGCATGTTACTTTTATTTTCTCACTAATCTCAAGATTATCCACTTCTGAAGATTTTCATTGCCTTGCAGAATGGTACTAGCTCATATACTCTTCATTCTCTTACGCGTGTTTCTTTCATTTTCTCACTTCACTGGTTTGCATGTTCATTGTCTCATGTTTCTCTTCCCAAGTCTCATATTCAAGCATTGGCTTCTCCTGGATGGAAATGTGCTATGGATAAGAAAATGACAGCATTACATATGAATGAAAACCCTAGTTTGAGAGGATATTTTTTTAAGAGAAAAATCTGAAAGCTTTTTGTTTTGACAGAGAGATCGTGAAGCTGCGTCCTTTGTTTACCTTCATCTTCTTCGTGGTGTTCTTCCGGCTTCTCTCGATCTTCCTCGTCACTATCTACCTCCCCGCCATTCGTCTTCATCGAAGAAGCTTGATCCACATAGAGATCTTAAATCTCACGGGTATTATTTTTCTCGTTTTGTTGATATTATCATATGTTCATCGGTATCATAGTCTTTTAATTGCATCCCGCCATATATTCGTAGTTTTTATATTAAACCATAATCCTTATTGTGGCTTGGCTTGCTTGGTACATCGTCGGATCTTCATTCGAACATTTTATTAGTCCTTTGCATGAGCATTACTTTGCTGCAATTATTGTTTGCAACATCTTTTGAGATCTAATCTAATCATATTGCCTTGTTTTCTTTATTTGTCAACGTTTATGCATGCTAACTTGATTAGGGAGGCGATTTCCTTATAAAAATCCGATCGTGGATGATTCATGCTTGCTGAATTTTATTGTTTAGTTGCTAATTTAAATCATAACTTGTTCTAAAATTAACTAAGCTTCCGTGTATCACAACCGGGTTTGTATCCCTATGTTATGGCAAAATGTCGGTCGATGAATGTGTTCTCAACAAAAACGATAAAAGCCGCAAAACTGTCAAAAAGGAATCAAACATTAAATTCCTAGGATCATCGAATCCATGAAATTTACCAATGTTTCCTTGTTTGAAATCAGTTAGTGATGCAGCACCATGATGTAGCATCACTTGGAGGATTGCAAGGAGGGAGAGAGATGCAGACAACCAGTCAACCTCACACCGGCAAGAACTAGGACTCGCTCCTAGCAACAAGCCACACCACCCCTACGGTTTGGGAGGAACTCTATGTTCTTGTTTCATTCTCCATTGCCCGAAATAGCACAACTTCAAAGGTTAAATAATCCTCCAACTTGGAGAGCAAGCTAAACCAAAAGGACCACAGTCCCATTACATATGGCCCAACATACCAAAAGACCCACAAAATAACTGAACTACTACATAAAAAAGCTCCAAAACAAAATAAACAAGAAAACATGACTCACTAAACTCATCCAACTACCCGAGCTACTAGGTGGGTCCCATACCCTCAACACATGCCACCAAGGTTTTAAATGTTGATTTTGGTTGGTCAATAAAAAGAAATCTGTCGAATTTCAATCAAATGTCAATGGAATTATATATTTGAAGGAAAGAATTCGGTGAAAATTTGTCGGATTTCAGTCAAATTTTGATCAGTTCGGTCAAATGTTGGTCTGTTATGAAAAAAACGAGATGAAAAAACATGGAATTTTCATTGAAAAAGATGGAATATTTTACTAAAAGATAGAATTTTTTCAATGAATTGTTTGGAAACAAAAGGCGAAATGTCGAATTTCGGTCAAATGTCGGTCATTTCGGCCGACATTTTGTTATGTCGGATCAGTGTTTGGTACTATCAAAATTTCGGACAATTTCTATGTTAGATCCCAAAAGAAAACACATTTTGGTGATTTCTAGAAAATTCATCGACATTTGATTTCATGCGTGTGCTACATAAAGACATGGGCCTTGGAGCCTTCTTTCCCCTGCCGGCCACATGTTTTCAAAGTGCGTTCCCACTGATCTCCATCAGTTAATCTACTCCAGATGTGGACATATCATTAACAACAGTAACCCTAAAACTTAAAATAGCTGAGAGGAAAAGGTCAAGCAAAGATTCAAAAGTATTAAATTAAATCGTAACACAAATAAAACATACTAACTAATATATATTAGAATAAAACAGTATCACAGCACAGTATTCACTTTCAATAGTAAGGGTATGAAGTCCTACAGAAACATGAACAGAAGTCCTGTGGAAAAAGAACTCAATGAATATGGCAATACCTTGAAAAGTCAACTTCCAGCTTCCTTGTTCTTCCAATAAAATCTTCCACAATTTTTGACAAAATATGGTCTCCTAATTCACTTGAAGTCTTCAGTTTTTCAGAATCCCTAGACAAAAAAAAATGGGAGGTCATAATTCTATCCAAAGTATGTGTAGGAAATGATGTATCAGCATTACAAACATCTCAAAAAAACATATAGTACATTAATAATCGATGTATCAAGCATAAGACGTTTGCATGGTAAGCTAGAGGTTAGACTCTAGGGACAATAGGATTGCCTGATATCCTATATCGTAATTCAAAGTACAGTTCTTACATATTTCTACTATCTAAATGGACTCGATAATGGTTTCTTGAATAAGAGATCAGGCTGCATGCATCCCCTAGTGCTGCTTTAGCAACAAAGTACGTCGCTCTTTCATAAGCTGAACTGGCCTCTGCAGCAAGAACCGCAGCTGGTACACAAGGTAAGAGTTGCTGCATTAGCTGTGTGGTTAGGACAAGCCTTCTTCGTGATTGAGACATTGATAGACCATCTTCTGTCATTTCAGCTTCATCTTCCACCTAAAATTAGAGATAGCCCAATAAAATTCACAAGAAATGATGCAAAGTTAAATATGGAACATGACAAAGTACTAAAACAAGTCACAATCAATAAGACAGACCTTCTCAATTAACCTATTAGTAGCCTGAGCCCAATCCAGCACTGCCAAGCTGTAAGCAATTTACAAAATAGTGTTCGTGAGAAAGATGAAAACTGAAGCTACATCGCTTCCAAAAGAAGCGGGAAAAAAGGACCAAAAACCAAAGGTAAAGTAACCAAAAGTATTAACAAATCATTGAGGAAATTTGCTGCTATGGACTACCTGATACTTTGCAGTCTTTCGGATCCATGTGACACCTCCTTGTGCCATGGCAGAAGCTCAGATGTTGCACTTTTACGCTTCTTTGGTCTCAGGACAGTATTATGGTTCATGGTATCTGAAAGCAGATGAGGAGAAGATGATTCATCAGCAGCCATAGTGGTGGGTGATATACTTCCTCTGAGACTACCAGCCTGACCAGTATCAATTCTTTGATCCACCAAGGGATTATTATCTATGCTCTCTAAAACTTTGGGTAAAACAAATTGTTGAATGGAGGCTTTTGCGCTCCTCTGGACATCATACGTGTCAAGGATATGACCCGTCTTATACGTTCCATACCGCTCAAACCAGGAGGGAGCCAACTGATTACTAATCTGACACTCACTTCCTCCTACAAAATTTGATGTTGAACTTATACTAAAAGAGTGAGTATGATTTTGAAGGTCGTGCTGTCCTGAGGTGCATATATCCTGAGAAGATACCTCTCTACCAACGAGCTGGGAAGATGCACTGATCTCTTCATTTTTCCTTGAAGAAAAGCTTAGCATTTTGCCATCAGGTGGCAATGAACTGAGCGAAGTTGCAGCCAGTTCACCATCTACAGGAAGCCTGAAAACTGTACTATGTCCGTATAAGAACTTCGGAGCTTCCCTGCAATCCATAAGTGAGGCATCGGAACCTAAATCTGCTCCTTTAAGTTTCTTTCCAACGCTTTTATTTGAATCAGAATCAGCACCCTTCATGGCCTGCATTTGCTGCAGTAGAGAGTAGTTTCGTAGTTGAGCATTTGATGGTTGTCGAGTGTGTCCATACAAACCTATACCACAGCTGGAAGAGGGAACATTTGGAAGACGGATCTGTTCTGTCTGGGAGTTTGGGGATGAGTCCTTCCCATATTTTGCCTCGTTTATGTCTTGCTGATGCAACCGTTCCAAGGATGAAATGGAGACTGAAGAATTTCCATCTGTATGATGCTTTGGCACTGATTCTTGCCCTTGGGATGTATCATCTTTCTTAAGAGTGGCATCCACCCTCTCAAAAGGAACTTGCAAGGAATTGTCTTTAACCAGGCGTTCTTCTCCGCAGACAAATTGTTGTGAATTAATAGAACATGCACCAATGTCAGCTGAAGTACTCCCTCCATTATTGGTTTGATCATCTGCCTTTTGTAGGACCCGTGAGTTTGTACAACTATCGTTTTTCAACATAGTCGCTGACTGGAGTATATTGGGAGTAAGATTGTGAGGCTGGATGCCAGATGGGCGTTGGTGAGCAGAAACATTTGTCCGAACATTGTGTACCAATGTTGAGAAGCCAGCTTGGTGGGACATGCCTGAAGTAGCAGAAGGTTGTGGGACTAACCTTGTTTCCATTACAGGGAGTTGTCGGCCAGAACTTCTTAGATGATAAAAACCTGCATCCATTGACTGGGAATGACCAGTGTCTGGTGCGTAAAACTGTGGAGTAGGTGTACGATTATCAGCACAGGAAGCAAGTCTGAAAGGTGGAATTCTCCCAGTCACATTTGCCAATAATGTCTGAGCAGATTTGTCAGTTACAGCTCGATCATGAGAATCATATGCCTGTCGACTTAGAGAAGCATGTCTAACATGTGCATTTATCTCAGCCTGGCTCCCAAAAGAATGACCTACAGACGGATCCATCGCCTCATGCCCAGATGCAACAGAGTTGTATTGTTGCTGCTGCAGATACTGCTGTTGCAGCTTCTCCCTATGATAAGAAAGATCAGCGGCAGCGGCTGCAAAGGAGCTGCCCTGAGTACTTAGAAGTGAGGTACCCTTGCATGTCAGTCCGCTAGATACATTATCCCAACTCTCTCTTCGAGATGTTTCATGAGGACGTGGAAGAGATTGAACTGAAGCTGCAGAAGATGACCATGTCTGATCTCTATCACCTGTTTCAGGATCAACTTGCCTCGTATTCAATTCATGTAAGTAAGTTTGAGAGGGCAAGGCATGATTTGAAATTTGCTGCCATTGAGATGGTGGAGCCAACTGTAGGCCGAAGCCTTGCAAGGAGGATGACTGATCATGCTGAGAACGGGATGATCCACCAGAGGCAGCTGCTTCAGGTATCTCAGTAGACGTATTACGATCTGAAAAACCAAAGCGGGAAGCATTTTTTTTGTGCCTTGATTGGTTCACCTTTTGGAGAAGTTGAAGCATATTTTGACTGCAAATTATATATCTTAGGGTTACAAAGATTTTGTATGAGAAGGCTGATGCTAAAAACAGTAATAGTTTCTTTCATTGTTATTTTTTATAAATGGTAATAGCAAGATGGTTTCTAACAATACAAGGTATATATAAATGAATAAATACGAAAAGCATGCAAAAAGGTTTTAACCAATCCAACAATGAGAACTCGAGCATATGTTCCTTTGAACTAGTTGATTTTTTATATTAATTATATCTAACTATAATAAATATCAACATGGGCCCGTAGGAACTAGCGATTAGTGTGATGCGTGCTTCCCCGCAATGACGGCCAGTTTGTTAACGAAAACCACATTTAGTTTTTTTTTTCCCTCTCGATTTCCGTTTCCTAGAAATAGTGGCAGTGTGCATTATCGGTGGCCACAACTCTCCCAAGGTAGCAAGAACTCAACCGTCGAGTAAGCATCCATGCGACTCTGGCATCACTCTAACAAATCCCCATCAAGTCGTTGTAGCTCCTGTCTAGCGATCCAAGTAGAATCTGAGTCCAGCGTCACTTCCAACGCACAAGGTAGCGTTGATATCCTCCATCTCTAGTAGAAACAACATGCTCATCAAAGATATCATCAATTTATTCTTTTGAGTTGGCATAATAGGTGGTGGGGGTAATGTAAGCGGCAAATCATGGGGCACAAGGTTAGTGTCAGGGTCAGGCCCAATGAAATGATCGTTTGGGATTATTGTCGGATCTTTATAAGCTATTAAATCATCGACGTTAAATGAAGGTATCACATAGTTTAACGGAAGTTCAACGACATAAGCATTTGGACCAACCCTTTTCAGTTTAAAAGGTCTTGCACTTTGTATTGCAACTTTTTCACGGTACTTGAAGGAAACCGCTCAGGTCGTACTCTGATCATGACATAATCTCTGACATTAAACTCATGATAACATCCATGTGCATCAGCTAAGGACTTATATTTGGCATTGCTAGTATTAATCTGTTTGTTGATCTCGTGATGCAAGTTACACATTGTGCAAATGATTGTGCAGACTCAGACACCCTGTTTTGAAGTGACATGGGAATGAGATCTATAAGCTTTTTAGGTTTATACCCAAGTACGACTTCGAAGGGACTCATACCAATGGATCTATTAACAGAATTGTTATATGCAAACAAGGCTATGGAGAGTATAAGATCCCAATCTATGCTATCAAAATCAAGACTAGTCGGCGACTAGTCCCCAGGCGGTATTTTGCCGGACTGACTAATTTCGATTCTTTCATAGTTGGGCGGAATCCCGACTAGTCCCCGACTAGCGACTGGGACTAGTCCCCCAGCGGCATTTTGTAAGTAATTTTTTTTTTGCAAGTAGTCTCTGCAAGCAATTTTGTTTGAATTTTTTTGTATTGCCTAGAAGTCTTGAGTCACAACTATGGCTCTTCCCTATAATCATCTGTTGAGGACCTGAGATAAAAATATGGACAAATAATTATTGTTTATTTGTTGATATCCATATAACCCTATAATCAAAATTGGGGTTGTTCACAGATTAAACATCAGCAACCAAATATTGTGATGAATTCTTAGTTCTGAGTCTTCTAACATGGGCATGAAGGCAATACAACTGTGTTCTGTTACTTATGTATTTATACCCATGCTGTGAAATGTAAAAACATGCATTGTTATTGACCGACTAATATCATATACTTATTGATATTTATGCTAGTTCATATATCATATATGTTTAGGGAGGGGGGAGGGGTTAGAATAAGTTTTGGTCGACTACTTCCGAATTAATCCCAACTAGGGCCGACTACCGACTTTGACTGCATAGATCCCAATTTTTATTGTTTTCACACACCAAATATCTCAAAAGATTGCCTAGGCTTCGGTTCACCACTTCGATTTGCCTATCAGTTTGTGGGTGATAAGCAGTAGAAAACTTAAGTCTGGTTCCCATTATGTGCTAGAGTGTTTTTAGAAAAAACTCATGAACTTGACATCTCTGTCAGACACGATGGTTATTGAGAGACTATGCAGTTAACCACCTCCTCAAAATAAAGCATTGCAATTGTTTAGGCATCGAAGGTTTTGGAGCATGGTATAAATGCACAATTTTTGAAAATCGATCCACTACCACAAAAATATAATTATGTTTCCTAAAAGTACGTGGAATACCAAGTATGAAATTCATGCTAACATCTTGCCACGAACAATTTGGTACAGGTAGTGGTGTATAGAGGCCATTATTTTGCTTTCTTTGTTTAGCCAATTGACCCATATACGACAATGTCCAACAATCTTGGCAACATCAAATTTAAGGGTTAGCCAATAAAACTAACTCTCTACCATCTCAATGGTTTTGTTATGTCTGCAATGTCCTGCTAGACCTCCGACGTGTATCTCCCAAATCAGATAATCTCTTACAGAGGTCTGAGGAATATAAAGTTTATTTGCTTTAAAAAGGTACCATCCGGGAGGAAATAATCATCTACTTCCCTTACTAGTTCCTCCTTAAGATTGGAATAAACTCCTTTGAAATCTAGACACGTCATATAATCCTCTTAAATTAGCTCAAACCCAATAACTTCAGCACTCATAGCAAATAGTAAGGCAATGCGAAGACTGAGTGCGTCAGCAACCTTATTCTCAATCCCAGCTCTATGTTTAAGGATAAAAGTATAAGCCTGTAAAAACTCAAACTGACGACCATGGCAAAGATTCAACTTCTTCTGGGAATTAAGATATCGTAAGGCTTCATGATCCGAGTAGAGGACAAATTTGTGCGGTAATAAATAATGTCGCCCACAGCGAAGGGCCTGAACTACCACATAACATTCTTTATCATAAGTGGAGTATTTTTGTTTGGCATCATTCAACTTTTCACTAAAGTATCCAATTGGATGCTCTTCTTGACTCAACACTCCACCTATTCCTATCCCAGGACCCAGATGCATCACATGCTACTTCAAAAGCTTTCATAAATCAGGTAAACCCAGAACTAGTGCTTCAATCATTTTTTGTTTTAGTATCTTCAAAGGCTTTTGCGGCAGCATTCGACCATTAAAACTCTCCCCTTTTCATACAGTCTGTAAAAGGAGTCATGATAGTACTGAATCCCCTAATGAATCGACGATAAAAAGTAGCAAGTCCATAAAATCTACGAACATCGTGAATATTCTTGGGTTTGGGCCACTCTACAATCGCTCGAACCTTTTGGAATCATACTCCTTTTGAGGAAGCTATAAAACCTAAGATCATTTGATCGGTATAAAAAGAACACTTATTAAAGTTCACATATAAATTCTCTATTCTCAAAGTAATATAGACTTGTCGTAAATGGTCTGTGTTTCTCTCTAGATTTACTATAGATAAGGATGTCATCAAAGTACACAATCAAGAACTTTCCCATGAAAGGTCAAAGTACTTGAGTCATCATTCTCATAAAAGTACTAGGAGCATTAGTCATCATTCTCATAAAAGTACTAGGAGCATTAGCAGTTTTCCACTCATCCGCTGAGATGAGTCTAATTTGATGGTAACCACCCTTTAAATCAATCTTTGAAAATATAGTGGTGTAGCTATCATATCAAGCATATCATCAAGCCTAGGGATTGGAAAACGATATTTTACCGTGATTTTATTGATTGCACGGCTATCCACACGCCTTCTCCATGATCCATCTTTTTTTGGAGCCACGAGGGCGGGGATGCGCATGGACTCAGACTCTCTTGAATAAAACCCATTTTTTAATAAATCATCCACCTATCTCTTTAACTCATTATGTTTTGTGGGATTCATTCGAGAGTGAGACAAATTAGGAAGAGTAGCTCCCAAAACTAAATAGATGGCGTGCTAAATGTCACGCATAGGTGGTAAGTGATCCGAGAGGTCTTCAGGAAAAACATCCTCAAACTAGACTGAGATGACTTCTTCAGGGTGCTCAGCATGTGACTCTTCACACTTCTCTTGCAACTTTCAATCATAAGGGAACATGATAACCCATGAATGAAATACATTGTATAGAACACATGGTATCGAGTCACTCATCCTCGGCGAAATATGTGATACTTCTGACCATCTCATCAAGTGGAGAATGCCTATCTAGTGGTGGTACTATAGATGGGGAAAAGAAGTCATGAACAACAATTGGGAATCGTGCGATGGTACCCAAATGTTGAATACCTGGCAGAACATTTTATATCCGTTCATCAAAATTTCCTAGCTCATTCTCACACTCCTCAATTTTTGCTTCATAAACCTCTTCCTCTTAATCAGCATGCTCCTCACGCTCAGGTTCTAGGCCATCTGCAACCAGATTCCTAGTAGAACACTAACTAGCAAAATGACCATAACCATGACATCTAAAGCATTTTGCTTGAGAAATTGCTTTGGAGGGATCACCAATTACTTCCTTGCCTTTAGATGATGCAGAGGGGTTGGTATTGGGCTTTGATATTGGTGTGCCATAGGTTGGTATCGCTACTAAAGAAGATGTGTTCGGGGTTGTTCGGGAGTCAAGGGTTTGGGGAAATGTGTTTAGGAGAATTTCTCGTAATTTTGGTTCAAAGTATAAGCTTGCTCCAAAGTAGTGACCTCGTGAAGGAAAAGCTCCCTTGAAAGATCATCATGCAACCCTCTGCTCGAAATGGGTCACCACCACCTTCTCACTTTCGAATACATTGCACTCATCATTAGTTCATTAAACTTCACAATATACTTGGTGGCTGTTCTACTTCCTTGTTTTAAAGTTTGCCAAGTATCCAAAAGGGTATCATAGTAATATTGAGGCAAGTTGTTCTCTTTAATTTTTCATGCATCTCAACCCACTCAACGATTGGGGGTTGGCGTTTTCTCTCTAAAACTCGCTCAAGTTTTTGTCAAAATAATTTAACTTGAGTCACTTGACCCACTTACTTCATCTTAGCAAACCTAGTCTTTCTTTCTTCTGATAATTCATACCACTGGAAGTAGTGGTCCATATCAGCTAAATCAATCAGAGAAGGCTCTCGGGTCCAAATTATCATCAAAGCTCGGAGCATCAATCTTAATGTTTCTTATGATTCGCTCATCAGGGTTTTGAGGTTCATGAAATTCATTAAGTAGCCTATCACCTGGGCCACGACCGTTGTAGCCTAGAGGAATTGATCCAATGGCTCGGTCTCTCCCACCACCATTGCCATGACGTGGGAACCCTTATCATATTCGTTCCCGAAGTGGGGATTTTCAAGCATATCTACACGAACACGAGTTCCAATCCTACCCTTGTCTCTTTTTTTTTTCTCCAAGGCATCAAAGCGGGTGATGAGATCTCTAAGCATGAGTTTGGTTTCAGTTTCCATGTTTAATTGAGATTCTAACAGTGACTATTCTATAGCACTACGTGGGCATGCAATAAAAAATGCAAGTGATAGTATGCAAGCTTCCTAACCGAACCTATGCTCCGATACCAAATATGATTTGGAACAAACTAATGCAAGTGATGTGAAGAGATATACAAAAGTGATTAGCTATTTGCAAAGCAAACACATAATTCAACAATGCAATTTTGATTATTATGAATTTAATAATGCAAACTAGCTAGGCAGTGGAATAAGTGTAAGTGAACAATGATAAACAAGTTAAAATAAAGTAGTGACCGTTTGGAAGTAGAGGGACCTCCGATGTTAAGATACGCTTGCAAATAACGTCTAAAGATCGAACGACCCACAAAGGATTTCAATCACAGGTTCTGAGCTCAAAGGGCTAAGTAGGTGAATCACCGTGAATGTTCATGTAATGTAGGCACAATACTATATCAAACCGGCAGTATTAATTAGAACAAAAACTGGTTTATACTAATGATTAGGGAAGGGTTTAAAGGATTTCACTGAGATTTGAGATTGATATGTCAACGGATGCACCTAGCCTCGAAGAAACCAAATCGACAATGGATGTGTGACGGCGGGGGACAAAACAGACAGGCTTGTGCGCTAGTGCAGGACTGCCTAGTTGTTGCGATCACCGCAGTCGACCGGGCCGTGTGCTGGTTGTCGTGGGCGGCAGGTCTGATGCCTAGTTGTTGTAGGAAGCCGAGACTAGTGCCTGATTGTCGTGGGCGGCCGGGCCGGATGCCTGGTTGCTGCAAACAGCGGTGGAGGCCGACAATGATTCCAAAAAAGGATGGAGAAGAGGAGGTGGGGTGCGACTTGCAAAAGCCCGAGCATCGAGTGTTGCGATGCAAGGGAAGGAGTTGCTTGACCTAGCGCCGTCGACCTCAAGCCGATGAAGGACCTCTCATCCTCTTCTCTCACGGGATCTCATAGAAGCTTAAGCTGTAATTTTTCTTCATTGATCAAAACAAAAGTTCATTGGGTCCTTCTATAGAATTCCCAATGGTTTCATAAGGAAATAAGAGTCCTATCATAAATTCTATTATCATCAATGAAACCGGGACTTTTGTGAGTAAAGTCTGCCGATTAATGGACCGTTAAAAACTGACATGTTTAGCCTTTTTGTTGGGTTGCTCTTCATTATCAGATTTCAACCATTATCCTATCCTAAGAATAATGTTAAATTACGTAATCAAAATGTCAATATGGCCACGAAACCATGTGATTTGGTATGCTATAGCCATTGAGGCTTCTGTTTTGATCTCCTTGGAGATAGGTTTTATCCATTCTTTTATTACAGTAAATGTTGTTTTAAGGAGCAGAAATTAGAATATTAGTATCCATTAATAGTTGAAAGTGATGATTTGTTTGCGAAAAAATAGCTACCTCCCTTCCCTTTATAATATGTCACTTGTTACATCTAATGTCGTTTCTCGTTCCAGTTTCACGCATTTCTCCTTATTTGGCAATTGGTACGACCTATCGTTGTTTCTTGTTTCACCCAACTTGCAAGTAAATCTAGATTGTTTTTCAGAAATCTAGCAGTACAATGCATAACCTTCGGTTAGCGTTTCTTAAATTTTTTGCATTTCATGATTATCATCTTTAAGCATGAATTGCTTAGTTTGCAGAGCACACAGTACTCTTATTCTTACTCTTGGTTCAATTACTATTTGTTTCAGCATGATCATAATTCAATAACTAAGCACATGTGTAATTTCATGACAATGGTTTCATTCCTTTCATTTGTTGTTTTTTGATGATTTCTTCAGTTCTTTAGTAAACGTACTCTTGAACTTATTTTAACTTCTTTCCATATTTTCTTTTAATCTATAGTGATAGTATTTCGCAAGACAGGTAGTCAGGTGAATTCCTACACTTCATTTGTAAATGTTTTTTACGGCTTCTACTGTTGCAGTCTTTCTGGAAGCAAGTTTTGAAGGAATAGTAGAAGGGGTTCTTGCACTTGTGTTCTTAAGACTGTTGATTTCCTACGTCGTCAGCTAATATGGTTTCTTTATCTATATTATGTTGCAATTAGTGCTTGCATTATCTTCGCTTGATGGGCATGTGTGAAGCAAGTTCCCGCCCACTACTACCAAATAATGAGGCGATAAGTGGATATAGTAATATGACTTTACATATACATATTGCACGATGTGGACTTATGAGGTTCACGATACGTGAACGGATTATATCAATATACGTGAGTTAAAAAGCAGTATAATCTATCAGTTACCTTGTTTGACCAATCCTACTATTCTTGGAAAATTGTGCAGTTGATCCACCAAAGGAAGCAGTAGAATTATTTGTAGGGATGGTGCCTCTAGATTGTATTTCCTCAGCTTCTTTAATGTTTCTTTGCAAATCAACAAACTGCCCCTGTAAATGAAGAAACACCATGAGAACCTTCTAGCAGAGTAAGAGGTTAAGGGAGAAATAATGAGAAGCTAGTTTAATTATCAAAAACTGCATAAAGTTCACTGGTTTGCTACCTTTCCCATGCCTGTGACATTGTTTGGCACAACATGGCCAGCAAATTGTGCATGATGAACATATCCATGTTCCTGATTTTCAAATCCCCCAATGACCGAGTGAGGCAGGCCCTGGGAATAAGTTGTGTGACTTCGAGAGTCATCAGGTTCCACATTCAGCCCCGAATTTCCCCTGGAGTGATACTGAAACCTGTGAGGCACCATCTGTCGACCAATCACACCTGAGGACTTTTCGCTAACACTGATCTGGGGCACACTTCCAGTTGATAAGGAATTCTCCCTTCCCGAATGTCCATTATCAGTATGCTGGTTCAAAGTACAGTCTTCATTGGAAGCCACTTTTGGAAGTTCTTGTTTACTGTCAGAGGTTTCACCGGTTCCCTTCTCAGTCCTATTCAGAGACGAGTGCCAAGTATGTTGTCCCCTGATTGGCTGATTGTGATATTTTCCCATATTTTCATCATCTTTATTTATCAAAAAGGAATCATAATCAACATTTTTCCCAAAATTAACTTGTCCCCTATTAAGTACCTGTGGATTCATTTTTTGTCTGGTTTTCAAAGCATTTGAACTCATTTCTGAATCATAATGACCCATTCGAGCAGCTTCGGTTGGTATATGGGGACTGCCAGTATCAGATTCTAGTTCGTCATTTCTCTGAGTGTACTGTTTCGTGCTATCATTGTCATGGACTTTCAGGACAACTCCGCTAGGTGTCAGTGATTCATTGGCATTCCAGCTATTTTGCTTGTTACTAAGCTGGCTGCTAACATTAAAAAACGGCATGTTTTGTTGGTGAGTCCAAACTTCCTGTGTGCCCTGTGCATTGAAATCCATTTCTGAAGAATGCACATTGTTTATCGAACGCACATATGTGTTACTTGTTAAAGCACTATTATTAACATCATCAATTTGCATCTGCGCTTGAAGATCATCCTCTACAATTTGCCTTTGCTTTTTACTTAAATCAAACTGCTTGGCTTTGGCTTCTTTAAACAACTGTTGGAAGGACTCGTGGGAAGCATTAGTCAGTACTCTATCATTCTGTTCATATGCAGATTTTGTAGAAGAATGCTGAAAACTAGGTGCAATACGAAGATTTGAGCTCGAATTGACATCATTAAACAAAGGAGATGGCTTTGAAGTCGATAAAAATGCACGCTGCAGGTTTTTGTTGTCCCAAGTTGATTGCTGTTTCCCATTGTTACCCAATACATCTGAAGGGCTCCCTGTTGAAGGTTCTGCTTTTTGGAAACTCGAGCAATTGCGTTCTTCCTGGAGTCCCGTATCATGACTGGAACCTCGTACAGCATCTTCCACAAGAGCACTCCAGCTCCCAAAAGAAGCGTCCCAAGTGCTATCATCACCTGTACCAAACAAGAGCTTCTCTTCGGTCGGATCTAGACTAGCCACACCATGAGAAGGCCCTACCTGTCCCTCTGCCTTTTCCTGTAAGCCACGTGACCAATCAGCATGCTCCTTCCTATCTTGAAATTCCAGATGAAGACCATTCTGTTCCAAATGATTTGCTTTCTGCAAGTCCCCCGACATAACACCAGCACTTAGATTTTGCACCGAAGCATTCCCATACAAACTTCCTTGAAAGCTCTGCGTGTCGACTGATGTACAATCCTGTGAGCAGCCATTTTGGTGAATATACTGATCACTTTGAAAAGAATTAGATGGAGCCGATCGCATTGGTGTCTTTTCTACGGGGTTCCCAGCAGCCTTGGTCATCACATCAGTACAATCAGGAGGCATCACTTGAAAAGGAGAGTATTGATTCGAAGAGATTCTGGTGCTGGAAACAGGAATCCCATTCAAAGACAGATCAAGTTGTTGAGCGACTAACCCCACAGATCGCATCGCTTGTCCTTGGTCATTTGGAAACATAACCCCATTGGGATAATCATGCACCATAGGAGACCCACTGCATTGCGCCCAGTTCAAGTTACCAGCAATGCCCATCTGAGGGTTCAAGATTGCCTTCGCCTCACCACCCATCAAGTCGTTAATGGGCACACCATTCAACAGAGCTGGTAACTGATCGGCTCCTGCCTGTTTTGCAGTGACCGGAAGCTGGCTGTGTGAATTCTGCAGCCATGTTCCCTGATCTAGTTGCTGAAGTTGCTGCTGCCTCTGCATCTCTTGTACCTGTTTGTACATCAATTGTTGTTGCCACAACTGCATGTCGCTGAACCCAGGATGATGCCTTGAGTGAGGAGAAATTCCCAGGTGTTGACTCCTCATGAGCTGCTGCTGATTACCACGAAACTCAAAATTAACTGGAACCTTCGCAACCTCTGATCTTTCTGAATTTCTAACATTCCCCTGTTGTGATTTGAAATTAGCTAAGCCACCCAGCAAAGAACTATTCCTATCAGAAACCATACGATCTTCTAGAAACTCAGCCTGCTTCAACCTCGTTTGAGAACCCTGTAAATCATGCATGAATCCATTCACATTCAACTGTTGGCTTCTTGGATGGCTACTATCAAATTCTGGTTTTAGACCAAACTGTTGGAGATTTGTGCACGCAGGCATTTGTGAAGGCTGCCGGCCATTTTCTGCTTCGGAATCTGTCAGTGCTAAATCAATAGAGAGAAGAAGTGATACATGAGACCACGGAGACCAATCAACAAAAATGTACTGTGAAGAAACACCATATTCATTCCTTTTTTATCTATTCCTAACCTTTTCAGGTAACCTCACAAACAAAAAATTAACATAAGGTTCTAGTAAAGATGGGCAAATTAATATGCTATCATTTATCACGAGCTGCAATTTGACTGATGGATCAGTCATAGTTCTGAAGCTGTGATAGACAGGGATTCTATATTTGATTTCTAAAAACCGATTACTATACACATGACATACCTAAATACTGGGCCGAGTTCTTTATATTAGAATTCAGGGACGATCCATTCTGCCTTTGGGTGCCCACCCATGAATTGTTGTTCAGAATTAAACCAAGATGTGATTGAGGATTCGGGGGCGAGCTGTCTTGCTCAAAGAAATTATGGAGCTTGTCAGCAACTTCATTCCCAGGCATAGAGAAGCCACTAAGCCAGGCTGCAGTGATCAAGGCTGATGGCCTTGGTTTGTCGAATAATAGGAAATTGAAGTCTACCCATACGAATCAGATTGAAGCAAGAAAAGTTTGCTCAACCATCTAACAATCACAAATATTAACTCAAAATTCTCTGCTTGACAAATAGCTTTTTGTAACAGATGTCCTGCTAGCATGATACACTCCTTGCTCAAAGTCCATCCAGCAGGATATCATCCCTATAAAAGAATGTAAATGGACTGATTAGAAATGAATAAACATCCACATCATTGAAGTGTTATGTCAGTTAATGGTAGAGCATCTACTGAGTTACCTACCCAGCTGCCCTTGCTCTTTCAAGGTCATTTTCTATTGTTCCTTTCTTGCACATATTACTTATAAACGAATTAGTTAACTGAATAAATTCAGAAAGCTTGGTTAAAACAATGAGTTAAGCGAGAGTTAATTAAGGAGTTAGACAATGGGCACGCTGATGTAGATATACATCTCAGGTTACACAAGGCTATCAATAACTAGTTTCTCAAATAAAATATGGCAAGTCAAAAAGACAACGGTGACATTCACCATCAAGAGGAGTATGTTTCTTTCCTATTGGACAGTTTCATCTGAAACCAGAGAAGTAGAAAACAAGTAACTTGGTAGAAAGAGATGATCTAAAACGTAGAGCATAATGTTTAAGTACATGTTATCTTTTCATAAAATATTTTAAGTAGGGAAAAACACAACATGTCATCGACAAGACTGCCCTCAAAAGGGCAAGAAGAAACTGTTTTCTCACATGATCAGGGAGTATGCATCTTTGAACACAATTCAAAAACAAAATCTCTGTAGAAGACTATGTGTAAACATCTGTAAAACAACATTGTAGGAACAGCAGGTTTACATAAAACATCATGTTTCTCATAAAGCTTACATATCAACTTGATTCTGGAGAAAATTTTAAGAAAAAATAGCGCAGAGAAAACAACCATAAAGCATAAGGAAAATTGTCAGCACACAAGTTATGGAGGCCTTAAATTAGGTTTAGAAACCGAAATCTTTTTTTTAAAAAAAGGGCAGAAAATGGATAAAACCCCCTCTCCGGGCCAAAATGGGTGACTTTTCCTCTATGCTGATAGCTTCATAAAAGCTAGAAGACAATTTTGGTGATAAATGGGGATATATCGAATATATCGGTGATAAAATGACGATATTTGTGATGTAACACCAATATATCAGGGATAATTCCCTGATGTCGCATATAAAGGGGAAGCCGGGTGAACAATGTATCGCCGTCCGAGGATAAGGAAAAATATCAGCGATTAATCATCATTTATCGCCAATATTTTAAATCATGATTCCAAGTAGCCTCCTATAGTCTTCCTAACCGAATTAGGCAAATTTGTCAAATAACCCAAACATGTCCCAAGAAAACAAAAGCAATGGCCTTCTGGCGAATAAGGAATATACAGTTTTCAGTCTGGCTAACACTGATCATTGTTGGAAGATACCGGTACAACACCGCTCTAAAACATTCAGGTCGAGGGCCTGTTTCTGTTTTCTCCGCCCAAACCTCTAGAAATCATAATCTATCCCGGTACTCGACTTGCAACAATCTACACAACAGAACAAAGCATAATAGTACTCCAAAATCATATTGTCTGTGAGCATGTGTGTGTATGTGTGGAGACTGTCTTCAGAGTTTAGACTCACTTCAGAATGCCACATTTTTTTTATTTTTGATGGCCAAATGAGAAAAATGAAGATAACAACAGAAGTTTTAACAGTTAAAATAAGATTTAAAGACAAAAGCTTTAATAAACCAATGCCCTAATTCCAGATCCTAAAGAACTGTAACCCTATCCATCTCCAATTTGTTCAACTCTAACAAGACAAGATTACCTCATTAAGGATCATGACAGCACAGGTTGTTCAGTCGCAGCTCAAGCAAAAGAGGGACAAGCACGGTACAGTGAGCAACAGTCCGATTCTGGGACTGCAGCAACTGCGCCGAATTCCCAATCTGCAGCGAACACCACAGCCTAGAAGCAAGATCAATCGAACGGGCGGGGGGGAGACCAAAACCCTAGCGAGGATCTCTCTGCAGCGGCCACGGCGATCCAAAGGGAATTGGGACAGGAATCGACTGACCTCACTGGAATTGACGGCGATATTCCCCGCAAATGGTGATCGCGTCTCAATTCACCTGGAATTAGGGTTTCTTGGTCCAATTTTGGGCTAGGGTTAGGGCTCCGGGGACGGCGCTGGAGCTCCCCTGGCGAGGATGGTGGGTTTTCGGACAATGTGGGCGGCAGAGATAAAGTGATCGATTACAGTGCGAGATTTTCAACGAACTGATGAAGGGAAGACGCCCCGGTTCGGGCCGAGCCTAGTAGGCTCCGATGCCCAGAGGGGACCGGTTCGGACTCGATCCTGGGTTTTATTCCACGAGAGTGATCCGATCTGATAGCAGTCTCTACCGTCCGATTCGTGTACACGGAGGCAACAACAAGATAAAGATAACGACAAAACGCTTAACCAGATCAAGACCGTCCACCAGATGATGTGTTGTTCGGGACGCGATGATCTCTAAACCCCCACTCGACTTGCACATCATTACCGATCATCCGTCAGCTTAAACCCACGGACCACCATCCTACGTGGCAAACGCATTTAAATATATAATTATTCATATTTCTATAGAAAACAATTACATTGATTGATTTATAATTGATTTATGAATTAAATTCTGGAAAATATCCTCAACCTAATCGGTGTGTAATTATGCGACAATGATGTAGGAGATCGATATTGACGACGGTGGCGGCGATGACGAACAATGGAGGTATCGACTATGGCGATAGTTATTGGAGGTGGCTGAATCGACTGTTGCGACTTGCAATGCTGGCAGTGGTGACTGGTGGCTAACGATGGTGGCAGACGATTGAGATGAACGACGATAGTGATGGCGATGATGCTAACCAGCAGTGGCGTCCGTTGGAGGTGGTGGCAACAATGAACGGGCGAAGGGGCAATAGCTAGCCTGAAGTGGCGTAATTGGCAACAACAATTTGTGGTGGCCAACAATGGTGCATGCCGGCTTTGGTAACGATGGTGATAGTGGAATGCACTAGTGGCGGTGGTGGCAAACGGATGTAGTGACAGCGATGGGTGACGGTTAACGAAGGAAGCGGAGGCATGGTGGTGGCAGGGTGGTTGATGGTGGTAGCATCAATAATCATACGACGACGGTGATGACCAGTGGAGGTGTTGGGAGAGGCAGGGCAGAGGAAAGGCGGTTGCCAAGCACAGGTGATAGAGTTGGCTGTAGAGTGTTAGCAACTGATGGTGGTAGCGATTGTCGACGATGGCGTTGACTAAGGCTGGTGTTGGCGTCGAATGTGGACGGTTGTCTCAATGATGGTGATCGAGGGAGATCAAGCCATCTGCAACACCAAGTTCGCACCCAAAACCTAAACTCTTAATATGGATCTTAAAAATTACTTTTCAAAAAAATTAGTTGTAAGAGATTAGATTTTTAAAAATATTAGATTTTTATGTCTTCGTTCCAAAGTGGACATGTGGAGCGGAAGTTATGAAATTTTGGCGCAAAGGCTAGCTACCACCGAAACCATTTGAATCCACTCCAACGGCTAACGGCTAGCGATCGGCTTGGAACCATCGAGAACTTTCTTCAATGATTGGCAACTGACTTTTAATAATCCAAACAGCTTGAAAATTTTATTATAAAATAATTTGAAGGCCAATGATGAAATTTTTTTTCATCATGTGCTTTTTTTTATCAAAACTTTACTTTACCTAATTTTATGAACTCGTCCCGTTCTATCGAAATGGAGTTCTTTTACCATTCACACTTCCCCTCGGATCCAGCCCATGAGGGCAGCCCAACTGACCTGTGCACAGGAGATCGAACCAGAGTGATCGGACGCACAGGAACAGATAGAGATGGGAGAACCCCTCCTACAGTTCTATCCTTTCATGCAGAGGAATCCTACGGCGATACGACTCATGTTGCTAAGAGTGCAAGCAAAGAAACTGGTAACCCCTGTATATAAGAGGGGACATACCCAAGAGGAAAGAACGACTGAATCTGAATACCGAGAGATGCTGAGAAGATCTCCGCGGGCGTCATGGGAAGAGAGGCTGAGGGAGACGAGGGTAAGCCAAAGGGAGGGAGCGAGCACAAAGTCCTCCACCCGGGTCTTAAGTGGAGGCTGAAACTTTCCACAAGGTACTCGAGGGCTGGCACGAGGAGCAACTCGGTGGGGAATTGCAATGGGAGACCAACTGACCGATCGGACAAACGTCTCGATCAGTCGGGCACCGATTGGTCAGACATTAGTACTGATCGACCTGGCAGATGGATCGGTTGGCGAGCAGAGCCATCAAAGGGACTACTACATCTTTGAGGATGGAATGAGCGGGGGAGGTAATGACGTAAGATGTTACAAAAACTGGATAGAGAAAATGAACCCATTAGTCTCTACCCCATCCTCTCCTATTTTCTGTTCCAGAGTCTTAATCACATGAACCACTCATTAGCAAGATAAACATATCCCATTAATCTCTACCCCCTCCTCTCATCCATTTCGAAAAAAATCTTCATCACCTCACATACAACTTACAACGTTTCATGCCCATATATCTCTTACCCCTCCTCTCACCCGTTTCGAAAAAACTCTCAATCGTCTTACATACAACCTACAATACCGTGTTACCATATACCTCTATTATACGTTGGATTAACTTTCCTCTCGGACGCTTAACAAAGAGTAGAGGATGTGTGATCCAATCACAACTTTCTTCTCGGACGTATATACCTCTATTATACGTTGGATTAACTTTCCTCTCGGACGCTTAACAAAGAGTAGATGTGTGATCCAATCAAGCAACATCACAACTATTCTTGCATTACACAGGATTAGTACAAATGCTGAGGTCAATGTCTCTCTCTCTCTCTCTCTCTCTCTCTCTCTCTCTCTCTCTACAATGGGAAGCGGGTTTCAATGCATCTAGCAATGATAGCATTCCGGGTCGCACACGAGTCGCTAGATTCACTAAGGGGCAAAAATTGCTAGGTTAGGACAGCGCTAGGGGCAAACAAAACGGACGGCCACCTCTCTATAAAGTGCAATTCTATTCAACCAGAATGTTTAGCTGAGTGCAATTCACCGTTCAGAGCTGGACACAACGAACAGCTGTGATTGGGACAATCATTCTGGTTAAAAGAAAAATCAGTAAATCAGTAGGGTTAAATAGTATTTTCCCTATAAAAAACCAATGGTTCTGGTTTGCTAAATGTCTTTACACCCAACCATTGGTGCTAGAGCATCTTCTGGAAGGAAAAGTTTTTGTAGGGAGTATAGTGACATAAATTTAAACTTACCACCTTCAAATCCTGACATCTAGAGAGAGAGAGAGAGAGAGAGCACTAAGGCTTCCAAGGCCTTTATTTTTTCTTCCATCGGAGCAAGCAAGTCGGGTTAGAACGGCACCTGTTAGCATCCACACACTAGAGAGACCATGGTTCAAAGCCTGGTAGCCACAGCCACACCAGTTCGTGTCCACACACTAGAGAGACAATGGTTCAAAGCCTGCTAGCCACAGCCACAGGGGTCGAAATATATTTTTCGCGCAAAACCAGTCTTGAATTCACCCACAAGAACGCCACATTATTATACACCATAGCGTCGTAAGGAAAAAGTTGCGATTCGATCACTCGACCTCCCGAGAGAGAAACAACGGATCTACCACCGGGATTCAATCAAGAAAGCAGATTGACAAGAATTTCCCAACGGATTATCAACATGATGTCAGCCCTCCAAGATTGGCGATGAACCTAACCTCGAAGAAACCTAGAAGGCCAGTCCGCAGATAAGAAACCTATACTGCCAGGTTGATATATGAATATGAATTCATCTCGGCCGTACAAATAAGCTCAAGAGGCGACATGAAACAACATCACAATTCAACCTTAGGGTATATCTAACTAGAAATACTATAATTACCGAAATATAACTAACCTTGTGAACAAGCAGCATCCGGATCCAGGATTCAGCCATGGGAAAATAATACCAATGTAAATGCGAATAATATGGCCAGCCCCAGATAACAAAACCCTAGCTGATGCTGCAGTTGTCGATCAGGGAATGACCAAGCGATCACGATTCCTTCTTCTAGAACTATATCAATGATCCTAGCCCTCTTCTTCATTGGAAAAAATATATGAGACCAAATCTCCTATCAGCTATCAGGAATATACAATGACATGCTTTCAACAAAAGGGGGAAAAGAGAGAGAGAGAGAGAGAGAGAGGGGGGGGGGGGGGGGGGGGGGGGGGTGAACTGCATCAATCTCAAACATGGGGCACGCCTACGAGGCCGCCTCACCTTTTTGATATCATATAGAGAATGCAACTACTTCCCACCTTGTTGTATGGTCATGTATGTGAGTGCCCATAAAACAGATGTGGGGAGTAGAAGCTCGCATTGGGAAAGATTGGGTAAAATGGCGGGAAAAGAAGAAAAAAATGATCAGTCAAATGATCTTAGAGTGAGAGACACATCACCCCCTCGGGAAGATTTCCAGGCATGGGAAGTGCCGTCACGTATCTCTGGGCGAAAATTCGGCGAGGGGCGGTTCCAGAGGTTGACGAGCCCTCGACCCCGTCCGCCTGGCTCCGGCCATGGAACTTGCCTAAACGGTTGATGATCGAGAATCTATCCAATTCCTGGCACTCAGCTCTTATGTCTACGAAACAGGCCATCTTCTCCAACCTGAAATATATGGGAGAATGACCAAATAAAAGTATTAGGAAGTTGATGACAGGGTTCACAAAGAATTCTACAAGGAAATCGAGGAAATCAAACTGTAGTTTCACGCGTCCAGCATGGAATCATAAAATTAACAAGGGTAAAAGAATCATGAAATTGCATGACCATATACAGAGCCTTGTGGATAAAATTTGCACACAAAGCAGAGCAATAAGATTCATCTATCTCAATTTTCTTTTCTCATGTAACATAGAGATCGCACAACCAGCAAAAGAAAATCCCTTCAACTAACCCATTTAATTTCTATTGAAAACTACATGGAAAATTTTTATAACCCGTCAACACTTCGCAACTGCTTTTTATAAATCATGGAGTCCCTATTAATAAACTTCATGGATCTGCAAATGAAAGATGAAAGGACCTGTGAAACAATAGTTACTATACAAGTATCACAAGCACAGAAATCATTGTGTGGTATCCCAACAGTAATAGACCAAACTTCTTTTGTGTGTTTGGCCCCGACGATAGCATGCTTTCCATTTCCCTAAAACTTTTGGTATACATTACTTTCTCATGGCTAGTGCGAGATCTTTTATCAGATGAAGTTTATATGGAGCAACCTCCTGGGTATACTGTTAATGTGGTGGTTGGGTGGGGATTGGGGGGGTCACATAATGTCACTTGAAGAGAAAATACATAGGTTGAAGCAATCTCCCAGAGCATCTATAGAACATGCTAGGGCAGTTCACGTTAATAACAACTACGTCATCCTCAAAAATGCTCATGAACAAAATCAACCGAGACAAATCTGGCCGTCCCCTACCCCTACACAATTGCCACTATGACTACGACATTTCCAACAGGGGCCATGATACATTGAATAAATGACAACCGTTGTGTGAACACGTCTCTTTATATCAATCCGAACCCTAATCGTTTCCCAAAAAAAAATATTAATAATTCTGATCCCAATACCTCTCCCCTCTTTCCCTCTCTCACGAGCGATCTGGCCTCCCTCTCACTGGCCAACGCCGCCCGGACGCCAAGGTGAGCCTCTCTCTCTCTCTCTCTCTCTCTCTCTCTCTCTCTCTCTCTCTCTCTCTCTCTCTGCTACTGCCTGTCACCGTCCGGTACGTACCGGTTTTGGCCGGTTCGAGACCGGTACTGCATCTGATCCCGATACCTGGCCCGTATCGGCCGGTACCGGTACGTACCAGTCCGTATCGGCCGGTTCAGGCCGGTACCGACCGGTACAGACAGGTTAAAGTTTTTTTTTGGATTTTTTGGGTTTTTTTCAGGTTTTTTTTCTCAACCGGTATCGGTCCGTATCAGCCGGTACCGGTACTTACCGGCCGGTACATACCGGTTCGGGGCCGACCGATACCGTGATTTTAAACCTTGGTGGCAGGGCCCAACGGAGCCTAAGGCTCAGTGCATCTGCATTCGCACCTGATGGGCCCGCCACCACTCCATGGGTCTGGGTTGGCGGAGCCTAGGGCTCCATGCATCTGCATTCGCAACCAACGGGCCCGCCTCCATTCCATGGGTCTGGGCTGTCGCTGTAATTTGTTCAAATAGCACTACTCATCTATCTCGATTTGTCTAATCGCTGCAGTTGCATGGCACGCTGCCGCGTGGACCATTTTGGCGCAGGCCCCACGCTCCCCTTCCACTGATAAAAGGTCAAGATTGGAGACAGCCACCACCCGCAATATTTCTTCCTTCCTCGCCAAGAAAAAAAACCTCCTCCCGAGAGGTGATATCACCGATGGAGCCGACGTCACGTTCAAGAATCAAGACAGCCTTGCAGCGTTGATCAAGAGAACCAGAAACGACCATCAATGGACTGGGTACAACAGAGAGTAAAGCGAAAGGTGGACGCTGCTCCACCTGTAGTTCTTCTTTACCCACCATCTAGCTATAGTCTTTACATTGACATTGACTTGACAATATTAAAAGTCTGACCAGTCAACATCTCGACTAGAATCATTAGATTAGTACATAGCTGTTAGCGTAGTTTGGTGTTAGGTTGCAACCTTTGGGGCGCATGTCCTCAGTTCGAATCCTGTGGACCACAGCTGCTGTGGTTTTGCAGGCGTTGCACCCTTTGGGACTGGAGGGTTGGTGCCTGTAGGGTTCTACCGTAGGTTGTAACTTCTCAAAAAAATCATTAAACTAATAGCATAACAATTAAATACTAGAAAAAGATTGTAGATCAGAAGGAATCAATTATCAGACAACCATAATGTATTATACAGAAGACGTCAAATGGGATCGTCGAGTTTTTTGGGCAATTGTTGGTGCACCGAAAATTGTAATGTGGCATTAAACTATGAGAAGTTGATGAATGATCAGCTACAAAATGTTCGGATTTGAGGCATTATTAGGATCACTGGAACAACTAATAGATAGTTAGCACTACAAGAATCTCGAATTCGAGTAATAATGTATCAAAATCAATCAATTTGGGTGGTTTCAATCCCAATTTGAGTTAGATCGTCGTATTCCTTAACCACCATACCCAAGCTCACATGCCTCATCGTAAGGAGATCAGGGGCTTGCGATATCATCGAAGGTGCAGGCTTAGAGGGCTTCCTCGGCCTTGCCATAGCTCTCATGTACGAGACGACCTTGGGCCCCAGTTCACTATGGAACGAGTACACCTCCAGATTTTGCCCCATAGGGAGTGCGTGAAGAATAGGGGGGCCAAAGGCAACCCCAAATGTGGTTGGCCAATGTCGAATGTGGGGGCCGTCGATGATTTTATCCACTCCCTCCGAGTGTTGTTTTTTTTGCTAAAGGCGACTACTGAAGTGCTAATGCCATCAAAAGAGGTCGTCTGCGTACCGATAGGCACGGGCTTCCACTAGCTGTCTGATAGGTTATAATGTTGTTACCGGAGAGTATGTGTTGAAGCGTACGTCTGATTATTCAACATTTGTATGAGAGAGACAATGGTCTTATTCTTTGTGCAATATATGTTGATGACAATGTTCTTACAAGCTATGATGAAAAGGATATTTATGATCTTAAAGTTCATCTAAGTAATCATTTACACATGAAAGATTTGGGTCAACAAAAATATTTTCTAGGAATAGAAGTTGCAAGATCAAAAATTTTATTTCTCAGTCACAATAAAGTATGTAATTGGTTTGCTGGAGGAGACATATCTGTTTGGATTGTAAACCAGTTGAAACTCCCATGGACTAAATGTAAAATTCGATAAAGATGAAGGCAATCTACTTGATGATCCAGGAAGATATAAGAGGTTTGTCGAAAAAATATGTTTAATTATGACTCGACCATCGATATGCTTCCGGGTACACTTGACCATATATTACTTTTGATGTGGCTATAGTTAGCTAGTTAATGCAAATCCAAGGCAACCACATTGCGAAGTTGTTTGTCATATTCCACAATACTTAAAGGGGGCTTCTCAAAAATATCTTGTCTCTAAACCATCAAATATCTTGATCTTGTAAGATTTAAGATGCAGATTGGGCTGGAGATCATTTGGATAAAATTTCAATACATGTTATAGAACTTCTAATTCTATTGGTGAAAATCTAGGTACATGGAAAATTAAAAGCAGAACGATGTAACTAAATCAAGTGCAGAGGCTAAGTATAGGACAATGGCTTGTACTACTAGTGAAATGATGTGGATCAAATCACATTTACAAGAAATTGTTCACCAATGCATCTATAAGATGTACTGTGATAATCAAGCTGCATGCATATTACGAACAATTCAGTATTCTCTAAAAAACATCAGAGTGGATAGTCACATTGTGCGAAATATGGTGATAAAAACAAGTTACTACTTATTATGCCAATTATAGAGAACTAGGAGATATGTTTACTGAAGTTGTGGGAACAAGGAACGAAATCTCAATAATTATCGTGACATATATCGGTTTTTTCCCTCTACCAAAATGTTAAACATCGCGAAATATTGGAAATTATCACAAGATATATCTCAGAAAATGGCAGGGTCGATATATTAGTCGTTATAAATACTTTGAACCTTGCATGGGAAAATGTTAGTTTTCTGATTTAGGTTACAAGTTGGGTATGATTCATATTGAAGCTTTAACTTGAGGGGGAGTGTTAGTGTGTGGGTAGCATTTGTGTACTCGAGTAGTAGTTCTTGTATATAAAAACTTATTATATAAGGAGAGGTACACCCCCATGTTAATGTGTGCCAAAGTATCTCCCTCTCAAGTGTCTCCCAATCTCTGTCTCCATGTAACATTAACAATACCTACACAAAGGGTCCCTATCTATGCTTTTATTCATATGGGTGGTATGTTACATCATTTATATAATAGTTATTGGATTCTAGGTATGATGATTAATGACAGCTAATTCTTCAATCCACACGTTAGTAGCATTCCATCATTCATGACCTTACAGATAAAATTGATGGTTGTTAATTATATTTCTTGGTTATATTCCTATGCTAGCATATTGTTATGCATTATCAATTATCATTTATATAAATTTATTATTTATGAAGATTAGAAATGTTTATCAGTTCCTCCATGCAATCGAAAATTAGGTATTTGATTATTTTAGTTTTAGTACTTTCTAATATTTTATTCTCTACTTAATTTTAAATTTTAACAATTTTTATTAGTGTTTCAATAGTTTTACCTGAAACGGCCAAACCCGAACCTAAATGGTCGAACGACCTATATATTTCGTCTTGGGCAAAACCGAAAATTGAACATGAAATCACAAGCCTTGCTCTCGATAAGAATCCAAATCAATTACAATTGCTTATTAAACCAAGATTGTAGAACTTTCAAGTTGTTTACAAGTCCTACTTCAATTGAACTCTGACTGCGCGTCCTAATTTGACTGAAACAGAAAAATCAGCATCCTTAGTTAAGGAAAAGTCCAAATGGGCCCTTCTAGCTTGTGCCAATTTTTTTATACAAGTCTCCCTTGGATTGGTATACCAAACCGAGTCAAACTGAAAGCAGTGGGGCTGGCGGTAAGCTACCCCTACATGAAGAGGCCTAACGTCTCCATCTTGATATCAATCGATTGGCTTAATGAAGTCTCTTATGTTGCAATAGTGTGCACCATGGAAAAATATGGTGTTCAACTCCTTGTCCTATCCGTTAGAGCCTTAGAGGTGTCGACTCTTGTACTACTCATCCCTCCTACCTCTTGATCATGTAAGTTCTGACGTTCTCATTTTTTGTTAATATTCCTTTAACTTTTGCATATAAAAAAAAGAAAACTATTTCATATTCATGCACATGCTATCTAGTAGGTCTATCTAGTCACTTGGGATCCATAGAAAACTGATCTCCGACCTCCAAATCTTCAAAAATTTAGAGCCTTCAATTCCAAGGAAGAAAAAAGTTTCTTGAAATTCCCGTATCTAATCCTTATATTTGCTTAAAACCTTCACATATGTTTGATCCTCATGATAGTTAGAACCACTTGAATTCCTTAATAGGATCCTTTACTCACTTTCAGAGTTCAACTTCAAACCAAACTCAGAATCTTAAATAATTTTGATTTTCCAAGACTTTTCCCTTAGGTTGCACCTTGCAAATAATTTTTGATCTCGACACCAAGATAGGGCCTTAAAGGGCTCAATTCTAACCCCCCCCCCACACACACACACACACAAAAAAAAAAAAAAAACAATTCTTCTTCCTCCAATCTTCACCATTTTTTTCAATTTTGTTACCTTCCATTAGTAAGGTTGATCACATCAGACTCGACTGCTGCAGCCACTAGCGGAGCCATGTGGGGGAGTGGGTGGGTGGGGGTAGTTGCCCCCCTAACTTTTGAATTGATTTTTATCCTACGTTCTTAACAATCATATATAAAACAACAATATATCATCCCCAATTCAAGTGACATCAGTTAGCGTCGTCTCACTAAGGAATGAGGGCAATCAAGATCACCCTTGGGATGTAATTCAACTTGAAATAGAACTTTGGCATCCGTCTATCTGAGGAACCAGATGTTACCTTCGGTATGGGAGGGGCATAGGAGGGAATTATTGTGCCCCCCTCACCCACTGAACATCAACCAACATTAGATATTGTGCCTCTGTAACTTGGTTACCTACTTAGTCAGTCACCCAGTCTATTGTTCCTCCCATTCAATCGGTCACATAGACGTTGATCCAATTAAAAATTAGAGTTCCCTTTAGTTTTACAGTCGTTGCATATCACTCCTTTTAAGTCTTATGATTCTCAGTCATCGTTCGTTACTCCCTTAATATCTAACAGTCTTTCCCTCGCCTACCGAGTCGTCATTGAGTCATTGACAATGTCCGCCTCAACCTCCTCGGCCGTCTTGGCCTCAGACCCTCGAAAGCATGACCACCTCGGCCTCGGCCCTCGCCAACTCTGAGAGTTTGAGCCAAGGCCTCGAGCCCACATCCTCGACTCTTTTCCAGCAACTACATCAACGTTGTATATTGTCCTTACCCATCGAAACCACTACACCTAACTCCCTCGCTTCCTTTTCGATCGTGATTCTTCCCACCTAGGCGACTAGACCTCATCGCCTCCAATCAACCCATATTTCAACCCACCTAAACTGACCTCGTGGTTCCTAGCATGTCGATGGGTGCCTACCTCCCCACTTCGCTTGCGACCGTGACTCTGCTCACCTCGACCTCACCGACTTCGAGCAACCCATATTTCAGGCCACCTGAACCAACCTGTGGTTCTTAGCAGCAACGTCCAAGACCTCACCGCCACCACCCGCACTGTTGAGGTCGGTCTCATCTCCATACGTGTGCTCCTATACAACTCGTACTTTGAACTAAGAGGACTTTTCCAAAATGACCCCCAACTTACACGTATTGTTGGAATTGGCAATGGTATAGGCCTGTCAATTAGGCCCTCCCAAAAGGGTAGCCGGCCTATTAAAGCCCTTCCAAAGCCCGGCCCGGTCCATCTTATATGTCACCGGGCCAGACTCGAGCATAGTGTTTTCTGGCCTGGCCTGATTCGACCCATTTTAGTCATAGTATTCATGAATCATGATATCTTTGCCTATTTGTTGTCAATTGTTTGCTTGCAAACTCAAATGGGAGAGTAGAGCTGCTTTCACCCATATTAGAAGAATCTTCAGGATTATGTAACAGCTAGGTTTGGTAAGTTGAAGCAAGTTAGCTACTCAAATATTCATACAAAAAGTTAAGGTTGGCTTCTCCTTGGCCTAATGGATGGAACTCGCAAATATCAACAGAGCTCTTTTAATGGAAAGCTAACGACTCTATTATTCTAACTCCTAAAACATGGAATAAAAAAAATATACGGTGAAGAAGGGCACAGTGATCTTGAGCTTATATAATTGATAGGCTCAGGCCCGACCCGGGCCCTCAAATGGTCGGACTAGGGTTGGAGATTTTTAGGCTTATAAGGGCCAAGGCCTAGACCTGGGCCCACCTGTATATGCAAGGGTCGGGGCCGGGGCCGGGGCCGGGGCCGGACTCGGGCTTACCTAGTCCCGGCCCTAGTTCAACCGTTGATAGCCCTATATTGGTTGCTTTTTGTATTACTTTTCCACTCATTTTGTTTCTAACTAAAGTACCCCTGAAACCTAAGGCGACGATATCTTCTCCTTCATCCCCATTTTCCCGCATACCGTCGATCAACAACCACCTTCCTCGTACAACATTCGTGTTCATCGCCCATTATATCCAGGATTCAATGCCTGAGGTCATCGCAGGTCCGCAACAGCACAACTACAAGCAGTCATTGTACTGCATCCATTTTCCTTCCATTTCATCCATAAAAAAGAAGATATTACCTCCCTTCTTCCTCATTTATCCGTTATTACATCGAGCTACAGTCGTGTTCCTCTTGCAACCACCGTGTTCCTTGCCTATTAGAACTAGGAAGTGTCGGAAGCATCTCTTAAGTTCCTCGGAACTCCAAGTAGTCGTCCAATAGGTAAAACCTAAACCCCCTTCTGTCATAATTCGAACTCTAGAGGTCTCCGGAGTATGCATCTATACAAGTATGATAGTTTCAGAAGGGAACGTGTTCCTTATCAGTGGTGGATGCCGACGCACAACGCATTCTTACTGCGTTGATGCATAATGTGCGCCGGTGCACAATGCATCCTTATAGTGCCTAAGAGGCACTGAAGCAGTAGATGTACTGATGATGTGTCAACGTTTCTAATGTTCCTCTTATCTTGAAACAAATGCTGACCATTGATATTCTCATTTATTGTTGTTGCAGGGTGGTAAATATGGATTTACCACTATCTATATAATGCATATATGATAAAGAATTGGTTAAAGTCAAGAAGAAATATGAGTATAATGGGTTCATTGGGTTGTACAACCAAAACTTTTATCTTGTCACTTTCTTGTACTTTTGACCAACTTATTTATAAAATCTATCAAATTATAAATATTAGTGTGGAAGAATATGATATTTCTATAAAGGTTTTATAGCATACTATGATCCTTTGTCCATCTGTTAAATCTATCAAATTATGTTCTCAATATTTTGTTCGTAATTTAGACCTACCCCCCAAACCATCCCATTCCATCAGTCAAACATCTTGGACTGCAATTCCACTCTCCTAGGTTTTTTATTGGACAGTTTTGCCCCACACTATCAAGAAACTCAATCTTGAGGAGGAAGATGAAGAAAATTTCCAAATTTGGTATTAAAAAACTGATTCATGAGTAAGATCTCCATCTTCCTCAAATCCATTCCTAAAAACCCATTCACGAGGGATCGTAAGGAAGAAGATGAAAGAAACACATTTGTAAGGAAGAACCCTTTCATGAGGAAGAAGATGAAACCCATTTGAGAGGAAGAACCTATTTGGGAGGAAGAAAATGAAACCCATTAGTGAGGAAGGAACCAATTCGGTGGAAGAAGATGAAACCATTTGCGAGGAAGAACCAATTTTGAAGGAAGAAGATAAAATTCATTAGTAACGAAGGAACCCATTCGCAGGAAGAAGAAACCCATTCGTGAGGAAGGAACCCATTTGGGAGTTAGAGATGAAACTCATTCGTGAGGAAAGAGATGAAACTCATTCGGGATGAAGGATCCCATTTGTGAGGAAAAAATCAAACTCATTCATGATACTGGTGGTGTTAGGTTGGGGGGGTTGTGTTGTGGTTGCATAAAATATTCACCCCCTCGCTCGGCATCGAAATCAACGCTCTCCGAAGAGAGGGCTCCGAAGAGCAGGGCAAGGGGGGAAGCGGAAGACAACCCTACCCTCGAGATCCGATCTTGTCCACTCTAGGGTCACCCTCACGATTTGAAAATGAAGGTGGCAGAAATAAAGGGCTCTCAAGAAAGGAATAGCCCTCCTTGAACACCCTTTCCACCGGATCCAGGTCACAAAGCCTACGGCTGCAAGAAGCCACCTCGTCAAAAGAGGAAACATACCCAAATGTACCCAAAGATAACAGCTCTGAAACCAACTCAGAAGAGACAAATGTCTCAATGAGATAGGCCGAGCCCCATGAGTAGGGATAGCTACCTAAAAGGATAGGATGAGCTTGCACCAGCCCATGTGGAGGGATAGCTGTCTAGAAGGGATAGGTTGAGCTTGTACTACCCCATGTAGGGGGGGCACCTGTTTTATAAAAATGAGCCCCCTCCTCCTTCAGCCTTTACTATAAAAGAAGGGAGGGGTACTAAGAAAAAGGTTGACCCTTTGCAAACTTACAGGAAGGAGCCACCACCCACTTATGCGAATTGAAACACCTCTGTCTCACACTCCCTTCCTATCTCTAAGAATCCTATACTCATAATAGAAAGAGTCATATAAGGGTATCCATTCTAGGAGCCCCAGACCTTCATCCCTCACTCGAGATTTAGGTCGCTTGCAGGGAGCCCAAACTACACGGAGCAAGAGCATACTTTACGGAACCTAAGCCCCCATCGCTTCGTCCTTACCTCGATCCACGCATTGGAAGCAAAGAAGAGCAGGAATAGGAATCCAAAGTCAGCACTTCTGAAGAAGAAAGCAACACAACTTGTGGGAGGGTTTACTCTGAAAAACCATACCCACATGTTTGTGTGTTGTTGAGAGTAGGGGATTCATTAACAGAAAACAAGTAAATACCATTTTATGCTTTATAATAGCATATAGAAAGCCCCCTTCAACAATTAGAAACTACGAATTTTATCCCCTCTAAAGCTCTCACCCCAAAAGCTAATGTAATCATTAACAACAGTAACCCTAAAACTTAAAATAGCTAAGAGGAAAAGGTCAATCAAGTATTAAATTAAAACATAACACAAATAAAAAATACTAATTAATATATATTAGTAGAAAACAGCATCACAGCTCATTATCACTTTCAATAGTAAGGGTATGAAGTCAAGTCCTGTGGAAAAACGAACATAACTTTCAATATGGCCATACCTTGAAAAGTCAACTTCCAGCTTCCTTGTTCTTCCAATAAAATCTTCCACAATTTTTGACAAAATATGGTCACCCTCCTCCCTTGAAGTCTTCAGGTTTTCAGAAATCCTAGACAAAAAAAGATGGGACGTCATAACTCTATCCAAAGTTGTATACAAAATGATGTATCAGCATTACAAACAGTCAAACACCTCAAAGAACAGTCACATTAATAATCAATGAATCCATCATATGACAAGGTAAGCGAGAGGTGTAGCATTTAGGCTATCTAGGGACAATTTTGCTGATATCCAAATATCGTAATTCTAAGTGCAAGTCTTACATGTTTCTACTATCTAAATGGACTCGATAATTGCTTCTTGCATAAGGGATCAGGCTGCATGCATCCCCTAGTGCTGCTTTAGCAACAAAGTATGTCACTCTTTCATAAGCTGAACTGGCATCTGCAGCAAGAACCGCAGCTGGTACACACGGTAAGAGTTGCTGCATTAGCTGTGTGGTTAGGACAAGCCTTCTTCGTGATTGAAACATTGATAGACCATCTTCTGTCATTTCAGCTTCATCTTCCACCTAAAATTAGAGATAGGCAAATAAAATTCACAAGAAACGACGCAAAGCAAAATAGGGAATATGACAAAGTACTAAAACAAGTCACAATCTACAAGACAGACCTTCTCAATTAACCTATTGGTAGCCTGAGCCCAATCCAGCACTGCCAAGCTATAAGCAATTTACAAAATAGTGTTGGTGAGAAACATCAAAACTGAAGCTATATTGCTTCCAAAAGAAGCCGGAAAAAAGGGGGGAAAACCGAAGGTTTTTTTTTAAGCATTTGTTTTTGGTGGATCGCAAAGTAGTAAACAAAAGTATTAACAAATCATTGAGGAAGTTTGATACTACAGACCACCTGATACTTTGCAGCCTTTGGGATCCATGTGACACCTCCTTGTGCCATGGCAGAAGCTCAGACGTTGCGTTTTTACGCTTCTTTGATCTCAGGACAGTATTAAGGTCTGTGGTATTTGAAGGCAGATGAGGAGAAGACAATTCATGAGCAGCCATAGTGGCAGGTGATGTACTTCCCCTGAGACTACCAGCTTGACCGGTATCAATTCTTTGATCCACCACAGGATTATTATCTATGCTCTCTAACACTTTGGGTAAAACGAATTGTTGAATTGAGGCTTTTGCGCTCCTCTGGCCATCATACGTGTCAATGATCTGACCTGTCTTATAGGTTCCATACCGCTCAAACCAGGAGGGACCCAACTGAGGACTAATCTGACACTCACCTCCTCCTTCAAAATTTGATGTCGAACTTATACTAAAGGAGTGAGTATGATTTTGAAGGTCGTGCTGTCCTGAAGTGCATATATCCTGAGAAGGTACCTCTCTACCAACAAGCTGGGAAGATGCACTGATCTCTTCATTTTTCCTTGAAGAAAAACTTAGCATTTTGACATCTGGTGGCAATGAACTGAGCGAAGTTGCAGCCAGTTCACCATCTACAGGAAGCCTGAAAACTGTACTTCGTCCGTATAAGAACTTCTGAGCTTCCCCGCAATCCATATGCGAAGCATCGGAACCTAAATCTGCTCCTTTAAGTTTCTTTCCAACCCTTTTATTTGAATCCGAATCAGCACCCTTCATGGCCTGCATTTGCTGCAGTAGAGAGTAGTTTCGCAGTTGAGCATTTGATGGTTGTTGAGTGTGTCCATACAAACCTATACCACAGCTGGAAGAGGGAACATTTGGAAGAAGAATCTGTTCTGTCTGGGAGTTCGGGGATGAGTTCTTCCCATACTTTGCTTCTCTTATGTCATGCCGGTGTAACCGCTCCAAGGATGAAATGGAGACGGAAGAATTTCCATCTGTATGATGCTTTGGCACTGATTCTTGCCCTTGGGATGTACCATCTTTCTTAAGAGTGACATCCACCCTTTCAGAAGGAACTTGTTGCGAGGAATTGTCTTTAACCAGGAGTTCTTCTCCGCAGACGAATTGTTGTGAATTAATAGAACATGCACCAATGTCACTCCCTCCATTATCGATTCTATCATCTGCCTTTTGTAGGACCCATGAGTTTGTACAACTGTCGTTTTTCAACATAGGGATCGACTGGAGTATATTGGGAGTGAGATTGTGAGGCTGGACACCAGATGGCCGTTGGTGAGAAGAAACATTTGTCCGAACATTATGTAACAATGTTGAGAAGCCAGCTTGGTGGGACATGCCTGATGTAGCAGAAGGTTGTGGGACTAACCTTGTTTCCATTACAGGGACAGGGAGTTGTCGGCCAGAACTTCTTGGCTGATAAAAACCTGCATCCATTGACTGGGAATGACCAGTGTCTGGTGCATAAAACTGTGGAGTAGGTGTACGATTATCAGCATAGGAAGCGAGTCTAAAAGGTGGAATTCTCCCAGTCACATTTGCCAATAATGTCTGAGCAGATTTGTCGGTTACAGCTCGATCAGGAGAATCATGTGCCTGTCTAAGTAAAGAAGCATGTTTAACATGTGCATTTATCTCAGCCTGGCTCCCAAAAGAATGACATACAGATGGATCCATCACCTCACGCCCAGATGCAACAGAGTTGTATTGTTGCTGCTGCAGATACTGCTGTTGCAGCTTCTCTCTATGATAAGAAAGATCAGAGGCAGCGGCTGCAAAGGAGCTGCCCTGAGTACTTGGACGTGAGGTACCCTTGCATGTCAGTCCGCTAGATACATTATCCCAACTCTCTCTTCGAGATGTTTCATGAGGGCGTGGAAGAGATTGAACTGAAGCTACAGAGGTTGACCCTGTCTGATCTCTATCACCTATGTCAGGGTCAACTTGACTTGTATTCGATTCATGTAAGTAAGTTTGAGAGGGCAAGGCATGATTTGAAATCTTTTGCCATTGAGATGGTGGAGCCAGCTGTAGGCCGAAGCCTTGCGAGGAGGATGACTGATCATGCTGAGGACGGGATGCAGACCCACCAGAGGCAGCTGCTTCTGGTAACTCAGTTGCCATATTACCATCTGAGAAACCAAAGCGGGAAGCATTTTTTTTGTGCCTCGATTGATTCACCTTGTGGAGAAGCTGAAGCATATTTTGACTGCAAATTAAATATTTTAGTGTTACAAAGATTTGGTATGGGAAGATTGATGCTAAAAACAGTAATAGTTTCTCTTATTGTTATAAATGGTAGTAGCAAGATGGTCTCTAACAATACAAGGTATATATAAATGAATAAATACGAAAAGGCATGCAGAAAGGTTTTAACAAATCCAACAATGAGAACTCGAGCATAGATTCCTTTGAACTGGCTGATTTTTTATATTAATTATATCTACCTATAAGTAGAAACTAGCTATCAGTGTGATGTGTGCTTCCCTACAACGATGGCCGGTTTGTTAATGTGGACCGCGTTTAGTTTTTTTTTCTCTCGATGCCCGCTTTCGAGTAACGGCAGTTTGCAGAACGGATCGACGCTCGCTTTACCACCAAAACGGCTACATCACCCGTCGTCGTTTCCTCCAGTCTCGTCTCTCCATGACCATCGTGCCGTCCGTCGCCTTCCTCATGTCTCGTTTCCTGCTTTTTGTCCTCTTTTCCCAGTTTAAAAAATATGTCTACCTATAATAAATACCAGTATTGGCCTATAGGAGAGCGGTCGTAGGCAAGGGGTGACATGATGGAGAGTACGCTGAGGGAGATCGAGGGGGCTTGTGCGTATGTGCTCGAGCTCGACCCCAAGTCAACCTTCGGCAGTGACGATGGGGACATCCACAGCGAGGACCAAGCCACCGAAGAGGAGCTCCTCACTCCATGGATTGCCTCTATAGCTAGGTTAGGATCCGATCACCTCTGCTACCATCTGTGTGTGTGTGTACATCGTTTTTTCCCTTGAAATTTTTGCTGTTTTTGTTCAATTTTGATCAGATCAATATGACTTCCTGTTTAATTTAAATTAAGGTTTATCTTTTTTTTCTTTATTTTGGCGATGTGATCTATGAACTATATTGGGATATCTATACGGTTTTGGTAGGTAGGTAGCTCAACTTACTTTGAAAAATTCAGTTATATGTCACTCCGGGGACTATATCCGTCATTAGGTCAGGATCCGATCGCATCTGCTATCATCTATCTTCACCGGGTTTTTTTCATGAAATTTTTGCTTTTTTTGTTCAATTTTGATCGAATCAATGTGGCTTCTTGTTTAATTTAAGTTTTCTTTTTCTTTATTTTGGAGATGTGACCTATGAACTGTATTGGGAGATCTATGTTGTTTTGGTTGGTAGATAGCTCAACTTACCTTGAAAAAGTAGCTTATTTTATAAATTCATTCTATAAACAAAATGTTCGTTTGATCACTTTTTGTTCGGTTAATCTCGTTTTTTCTGTCAAAGAATTTTATATTATATGTATATTCTTTGTTCGATTTTGGAATTTTATATAGAAGGTTTTGATGGGATCTGATCAATACCAGCTTTGCTCATTTCTAAGTCGTTATACTTAGATGAGAGATCCACACCACAACAAAAGGCTTGTGTTCACTGAGACGAAGATACGCCCATTACTTGTGTGGCCTCTTGCCTCCAACTTGCGTGCCTCGAGCTTCAGGTCTGGCCTGCTTAATCTTTTTTTTTTCTTTTTTGTGACTAATAGAATTTCTACTTAGCCTTTTTTCGCTCATTTTTGCAGAAAAAAAGCTCATGCACAATCTTGGCCAATGAGAAGTCCCTCTGCAGCGTTACATGTTTCTGATGGATCTTCAAGTATTTTGTTATAGAACAATCTCTATTTTTGATCTCATCTTTTCTTTTTTGGGTTCCTTGAGTGCATGGGCACTAATAACCATTCTGCAGGAGAGAAATGAGAGGCTTTTTAATAATCTACTCATCAATAATGTCGATGAATTGCTTCCGGTTGTTTACACCAAGGTTCGAAGTTTCGTCTGAAACCGATCCAGTTCGGCCGGATCTGATTGGTTTCGGGTTGGGTCCGATCCCGAAACACCCGAGTTTCATCGATTTCATTAGGATCGGATCTGATTGGTTTCGGGTTGGGTCCTCTCTCCGATCTTCTCTCTCTAAATCTTTCCATCACTCTCTTCCTACCTTATCCAGCCCCTCATCCCAATCCTCTCTCCCTCCCTTGCCTTATCTATAGTCATCAACTCGACCTCTCTCTTTCCCCCACTATATCGTAGCCATTCATTTTACCCGATCCAACCGTCCACACCTCTAAAACCCATCCATGCAAACCCAAATATACCAAGCCGATCGAACCCCTATTATCTCTCTCTATCCTACATGAACCCCCTCACGTCTTCTCTCTTTATCTCTCATGCTCTCTTTTCTCTTCTCTCTATATATATAGTGCCAACAGGTGTGTCGTGTGTCCTTTCTTTGCGTATTCTGGTTTTTAACTTTCATCAGCTTTGGTGAGATGTGATGAATCAGTCTACTGTACAAAACAAGGTGTTACCGTTGAAGGCGGCCTCTTAGGTGATAGCGAATGTCCCAACAGTGGCCGCTGTTGGTGGTGTCGGGGTTATCGGTCCGTCGGGGCGAGGCCACTGTAGGCCGGTGTTGCGACCGAAAGTGTTTTGTTTCCGAAGGCGGTCAAGTATGTTGCCGCCGAATACGACGATGTGGGTGGGGGTGGTGATGCCCGGTGGGTGTCTTGCCACCGAAGGCAGCCCGATGCTGTGCCGATAGTTGTGTTGCCGCCGAAGGCGGTCCGACTGTGTTTTGCTACCGAAGGCGGCCCGCTGCAATGCCGACAGGCACGGGCATGCACTAGTAAGGGAACATGGTATCTCATGAATGAAATACATCGTATATAATACAAGATATCGAGTCACTCATCCTCGCCAAAATAGTTGGTACTTCTGACCAAGTGGATGATGCCTATCTAGTGGTGATACTATAGATGAGAAAAGAAGTCATCGTGCGATGGAATCCAAATGTTGAATATCTGGCATAACACACACCCTATTAGTTCATCAAAATTTTCTAGCTCATTTCACACTCCTCAATTTTTGGCCTCTTCCCCTGAATCATCATGCTCCTTATGTTCAAGTTCTAGGCCATCTACAACTAGATTCAAGTATGACACTATCTAGCAAAATGACCATAACCATGACATCTAAAGCATTGTGTTCGAGAATTTGCTTTGGAGGAATCACCAATTACTTCCTTGTCTTTAGATGATGCAAAGGGGTTGGTGTTGAGCTTGGATAGTGGTGCGTCATAGGTTGGTTTTGCTACTGAAGAAGATGACGTGTTTGGGGGCATTCGAGAGAAAGCGTTTGGGGAACTATGGTTTGGAGAATTTCTCGTAATTCTAGACTACAATATAAGTCCAAAGTGGTGACATTGCGAAGGAAAAGCTCCCTTGAAAGATTATCACGCAACCCGATTGAAATCAGGACAACACCTTGCTTCAAAGTTTGCCAAGTATCCATAAGGGTGTCATGGTAATATTGAGGCAAGTATTTCTCTTTTAATTTTTCATGCATCTCAAGCCACTCAACGATTGGTGGTTGGCGTCTTCTCTCTAAAGCTCGCTCAAGATTTTGCCAAAATAATTTGGCTTGACCCACTAACTTAATCTTAGCAAACCTAACCTTCCTCTCTCTCGATAATTCATATCACTAGAAGTAGTGGTCCAAATCGGCTAACCAATCAGAGAAGGCTCTCGGGTCTAAATGATCATCAAAGCTCGAGGGATCATTCTTAATGTTTCTCATAATTTGCTCATCAGGGTTTTGACTTTTGAGGTTCACAAAATTCATTAAGTAGGCTCTCGGGTTTTGAGGTTCATAAAATTTGATAATCAAAACTTAAACTGGAGGAATCGGTCCTTTGACTCGATCTCTCCGGCCACCATTCCCTATGACGTGGGAACCCTCATCATCGTCGTTCCCAAAGTGGGGATTCTCAAGCATATCTAGACAAAATGATTTTCAAACATATCTTCTTTTATTTGTTTTCCAAGGCATCAAAGCAGGTGATGAGATCTCTAAACATATGTTGGGTTTCAGTTTCAATGTTTAATTGAGATTCTGCTGGTGAGTATTCTATAAAACTACGAGTGGGCATGCAATCAAAGATGCAAGTGACAGTATGAAAGCTTCCTAATCGACCCTATGCTCTGATACCAAATATGATGCGGAACAAACTCAAGTATGCAAGTGTTGTGAAGAGATCAACAAAAGTGATCAACTGCAAAGCAAACAAAGAATTCAGCGATATAATTTTAATTATTATGAATTTAATAATGTTGACTAGCTAGTCGGTGGCTAAGTGTAAGTGAACAGGGTTAAGCAAGTTAAAATAAAGAAAGTAGTGACCGTTTGGAAGTCGAGGGACCTCCGGTGTTAAGATAAGCTTGCAAATAACATCTAAAGATCGAATGACCCACAAAGAATTTCAATCACAAGTTCTGAGCTTAAAGAACTAAGCTAGGTGAATGTTCATGTAATGTAGACAGGGAACTATATCAAACCGAAAATATTAATTAGAACAAGAACTGGTTTATACTAATGATTTAGGAAGGATTTAAAGGAATTCACCGGGTCCTAAGATTGACATGCTAGCGGATGCACCAAGCCTCGAAGTCAAATCGATGATGGATGTGAGATGGCCGGGGACAGAATAGACGGGCTGTCGAGATGTCACGGCCTTGCCCGGACGTGTATGCATGCTGGTGTCGGGCTGCTAGGTTGTCGTGATTGCCCCGGCCGGCCAAGCCGTGTACCTGGTTGCCGTGAGTGGCCGGATCTGGTGCTTGGTTGCTATGGGCGGCCTGGTCTGTGTGCCTGGCTACCATAGGTGGCCGGGGCCGTGTGCCCGGTTGCCATGGGCGGCCGGGCCTGGTGCTTGGTTGCCGCGAGAAGCGATGGGGGCCAGTGGTGATTCCGAAAGAGGTTGGCGGACAAGAGGAGGTGTGGTGACTCGCAAGATCACGGGAGTCGGGTGTTGCGGTGTACGAGAAAAGGTATTGCTCGGCCTCGCGCCGCCAACCTCAAGGCGGTGAAGGACCTCATATCCTCTCCTCTCGCGGGATCTAATGGAAGCTCAAGTGCACTTTTTTTTCATTGATCAAAACAAAAGCTTATGGGGCCCTTTTATAGAATTCCCTATGGCTACATAAGGAAATAGTAGTCCTACCATAACAAGGAAACATATTCTACTGGGCTTTCCCTGCGTGCAGAAATTTTACTTTTAATAGCTATGGATTTGCTTAAAAAATTAAAAAATTAAAAAAACTAAATTAAAATAAGGCCCCCTCATATGGGCTTTCTTCACGGACCACTCCCTAGCCAAGGAAGATTGGCTGGGCCATACGACGGTGTCGGCGAGTGTAGACCCGAATAGATGGGGGGTATATTATCGGTGTCCCCACCAAGGGCATCAATGCCCCATAAAATGCAATGTGGCCTACACGTACAGGTTCAACGTGGAAGGGTATCTGGGTGCCTTATGGCGGCACATTTGTTTCTTAAAATTGTCGTGTAAATGACTTGTATCAATGGTGTAAAATTTGTTATCATCAATGAAACGAGGACTTTTGCAAGTGAAGTCTGCTAATTAATGGACTGTTGAAAACTATGAATTTAGCTTTTTTTGTTGGGTTGTTCTTTATTATCAGGTTTCTACTATTATCCTATCCTAAGAATAGTCCTAAAATATGTAATCAAAATGTCAATATGACCACGAAATCATGAGATTTGGTCCGTTGTAGCCATTGAGGCTTATATTTTGATCTCCTTGGAGATGGGTTTTACTCATTCTTTTATTACAGTAAATGTTGTTTGAAGGAGCTGAAATTAGCATATTAGTATCCATTAATAGTTGAAAGTGATGATTTGTTTGTGAAAAATCACTACCTCCCTTCCCTTTACAATATGTCAATTGTTACATATATTGTTGCTTCTCGTTATGGTGCATTTCCCCTTATTTGACAATTATGACAATTGGTATGACCTACCGTTGTTTCTTGTTTCACCCAACTTCATGTAAATAGAGTGTTTTTCAGAAACCTGGTTGTTAATGCATAACCTTCAGTCAGCATTTCTTAAATTTTTAGCATTTTATGATTCTAATCTTTAAGCATGAATTATGCTTAGTTTGCAGACCACACAATACTCTTGTTCTTACTCTCAATTCAATTAATATATGTTTCAGCATGATCATAATTCAATTACTAAGCACATGTGCAATTTCATGACAATGGTTTCATTCCTCTGATTTGTTGTCTTTTGATGATTTGTTGGTCCAACTAGATAAGTGATTTAGGTGACATATTTCCCCTTTATTTTTTTAACTAGAAAGTTAATTGGATATCGATATGCTAAAGCTTCGGCAGAGAACGTTGGATTAGAGACCTGATTCTTGCAAATGGGGATTTTTCCCTTTGATTTATCAGCTAATCCATTCACTAACTTGTACTTCAGTTCTTTAGTAAACATACTCTTGACCTTATGTCAACTTATTTCCATATTTTCTTTCAATCTCTATTGATAGTATTTCGCAAGACAAGTAGCTAGGTGAATTTCTGCACTTCATTTGTAAATGTTTATTACGGCTTCTACTGTTGCAGACTTTCTGGAAGCTTGGCTTTGAAGGAATAGTAGAAGGGGCACTACTTTACTAATGGGTTCTTGCACTTGTGTTCTTAAGACTGTTGATTTCCAACTTTGTCGACTAATGTGGTTTTGCTATCTATATTTTGTTGCAATTAGTGCTTGCAATTGGCCATCTTTGCTTGCCTGGCACGTGTGCAGCACGTTCCCACCCACTAGTACTAAATAATGAGGCGATAAGTGAATATAGTAATATGACTTTACACATACATAATGCACGATGTGGACTTTTGATGTTCACATAAGTGAAAGGATTATTATAATTCGCAGGTTAAAAAGTAGTATAATCTATCAGTTACCTCGTTTGACCAGTCCGACTATTCTGGGAAAATTGTGCAGTTGATCCACCAAAGGAAGCAGATGCAGTAGAATTATTTGTAGGGATGGTACCTCTAGATTGTATTTCCTCAGCTTCTTTTATGTTTCTTTGCAAATCATTAAACTGCCCCTGTAAATGAAGAAACGCCATGAGAACCATCTAGCAGAGTAAGAGGTTAAGGGAGAAATAATGAGAAGCTAGGTTAATTATCAAAAACTGCATAAAGTTCGCTGTTTTCCTACCTTTCCCATGCCCATGCTATTGTTTGACACAACATGGCCAGCAAATTGTGCATGATGAACATATCGTTGTTCCTGATTTTCAAATCCCCCAATGACCGAGTGGGGCAGGCCCTGGGAATAAGTTGTGTGACTTGGAGAGTCATCAGGTTCCACATTCAGCCCTGAATTTCCCCTGGAGTGATACTGAAACCTGCTAGGCACCATCTGTCGACCAACCTCACCTGAGGATTTTTCGCTGACACTGATCTGGGGATCACTTCCAGTTGATAAGGAATTCTCCCTTCCCGAATCTCCATTATCAGTATGCTGGTTCAATGTACAGTCTTCATTGGAAGCCACTTTTGGAAGTTCTTGTTTACTGTCAGAGGTTTCACCCGTTCCTTTCTCAGTCCTATTCAGAGAGGAGTGCCAAGTTTGTTGTCCCCTGATTGGTTGATGCAGATATTTTCCCATATTTTCATCTTCTTTATTTATCAAAAAGGAATCATAAGCATCATGTTTCCCAAAATTGGCATGTCCCCTATTAAGTACCTGTGGATTCATTTTATGTCTGGTTTTCAAAGCATTTGAACTCATTTCAGAATCATGGTGACCCATACGAGCATCTTCGGTTCTTATATGGGGACTGCCAGTATCAGATTCTAGTTTGTCATTTCTCTGAGTGTACTGTTTCGAGCTGTCATTGTCATGAACTTTCAGGACATCATCTCCACTAGGTGTCAGCGATTCATTGGCATTCCAGCTATTTTGCTTGTTACCAAGCTGGCTGCTAACATTAAAAAAGGGCATGTTCTGTTGGTGAGTCCAAACTCCCTGTGTGCCCTGTGAATTGAAATCCACTTCTGAAGAATGCACATTTTTTATCGAACGCTCATATGTGTTACCTGTTAAAGCACCATTATTAACATCATCTATTTGCATCAGCGCTTGAAGATCACCCTCTACAAATTGCCTTTGCTTGTGACTTGGATCAAACTGCTTGGCTTTGGCTTCTTTAAACAACTGTTGGAAGGACTCGTGGGAAGCATTTGTCAGTACTCTATCATTCTGTTCATATGCAGATTTTGTAGAAGAATGCTGAAAACTAGGTGCAATACGAAGATTTGAGCTCGAATCAACATCTTTAAACAAAGGAGATGGTTTTGAAGTCGATAAAAATGCCCTCTGCAGGTGTTTGTTGTCCCATGTTGATTGAAGTTTCCCATTGTCACCCAATACCTCTGAAGGGATCCACGTTGAAGGTTCTGCTTTTTGAAAACTAGAGCAATTCCGTTCTTCCTGGAGTCCCTTATCATGACTGGAACATCGTACAGCATCTTCCACAAGAGCACTCCAGCTCCCAAAAGAAGCGTCCCAAGTGCCATCATCACCTGTACCGAACAAGAGCTTCTCTTCGGTCGGATCTAGACTAGCCACACCATGAGAAGGCCCTAACTGTGTCGCTGCCTTTTCCTGTAAACCATGTGACCAATCAGCATGCTCTTTCCTACCTTGAAATTCCAGAGGCAGATCATTCTGTTCCAAATGGTTCGCTTGCAGCAAGTCCACCGACATAACACCAGCATTTTGCACCGACGCATTCCCAAACAAACTTCCTTGAAAGCTCTGTGTATCAACCGATATAGAATCCTGTGAGCAGCCATTTTGGTGAATATACTTATCACTTTGAAAAGAATTAGACGGAGCCGATCGCATTGGTGTCTTATCTACGGGGTTCCCAGCAGCCTTGGTCATCACATCAGTACAATCAGGAGGCATCACTTGAAAAGGAGAGTATTGATTAGAAGAGAATCTTGGGTTGGAAACAGGAATCCCATTCAAAGACAGATCAAGTTGTTGAGCGACAAACCCCACAGATTGCATCGCTTGTCCTTGGTCATTCGGAAACATAACCCCATTGGGATAATCATGCACCGTAGGAGACCCACTGCATTGTGCCCAGTTCAAGTTACCAGCAATGCCCATCTGAGGGTTCAAGAATGCCTTCGCCTCACCACCCATCAAGTCGTTAATGGGCACGCCATTCAGCAGAGCAGGTAATTGATCGACTCCTGCCTGTTTTGCAGTGACAGAAAGCTGGCTGTGTGAATTCTGCAGCCATGCTCCCTGATCTAGTAGTTGAAGTTGCTGCTGCCTCTGGATCTCTTTTAGCTGTTTGTACATTAATTGTTGTTGCCACAACTGCATGTCGCTGAACCCAGGATGCTGCCTTGAGTGAGGAGACATTCCCAAGTGTTGACTCCTCATGAGCTGCTGCTGATTACCAAGAAACTCAAAATTAACTGGAACCTTCGCAACCTCTGATCTTTCTGGATTTCTAACATTCCCCTGCTGTGATTCAAAATTAGCTAAGCCTCCAAACAAAGAACTATGCCTATCAGAAACCATACGATCTTCCAGAAACTCAGCCTGCTTTAACCTCGTTTGAGAACCCTGCAAATCATGCATGAATCCATTCACATTCAACTGTTGGTTTCCTGGATGGCTTCTATTGAATTCTGGTTTTAGACCAAACTGATGGAGATTTGTGCACGAAGGCATTTGTGAAGGCTGCCGGCCATTTTCTCCTTCGGAATCTGTCAGTGCCAAATCTTTAGAGAGAAGAAGTGATACATGAGACTACGGAGACCAATCAACAAAAATGTACTGTGAAGAAACACCATATTCTTTCCTTTTTTGTCTCTTCCTTAACTTTTCAGGTAAGTTCATAAACAAACATATAAACATAAGGTTCTAGTAAAGATGGGCTATCATTTATCACAAGCTGCAACTTGACTGATGGATCAGTCATAGTTCTGAAGCTGTGATAGACAGGGATTCTATATCTGATTTAGAAGGGTATCAATCTAAAAACCGATTACTATACACATACCTAAATACCGGGCAGAGTTCTTTGAGTTAGAATTCAGGGACGATCCATTCTGCCTTTGGGTGCCCACCCATGAATTGTTGTTCAGAATTGGACGAAGATGTGATTGAGGATTAGGGGGTGAGCTGTATTGCTCAAAGAAATTATGGAGCTTGTCAGCAACTTCATTCCCAGGCATAGAGAATCCAGCCTGCAGTGATCAAGGCTGACGGCCTTGGTTTGTTGAATAATAGGAAATTGAAGTCTACCCATACGAATCAGATTGAAGCCCGAAAAGCTTGCTCAACCATCTAGCAATCACGCATATTAACTCAAAATTCTTGACTGGACAGATTGCTTTTCGTAACAGATGTCCTGCTAGCATGCTACACTCCTTGCTCGAAGTCCATCAAGCAGGATATCATCCCTATAAAACAATGTGAATGGACTGATTAGAAATGAATAAACATCCACAACATTGAAGTGTCATGTCGGTTAATGGTAGAGCTTCTACTGAGTTACCTACCCGGCTTCCCCTTGCTCTTTCAAGGTCATTTTCTATTGCTCCTTTTGCATGTATTAGTTATAAACTAATTAGCTAACTGAATAAATTCAGAAAGATTGGTTAAAATAATGAGTTAAGCAATAGTTAATTAAAGAGTTAGACTATGGGCATGCTGATGTAGCTATACATCTCAGGTTACACAAGGTTATCAATAACTAGTTTCTCAAATAAAATATGGCAAGTAAAAAAGATAAAGGTGACATTCACCATCAAGAGAAGTGTGTTTCTTTCCAATTGGACAATTTCATCAAAATCTGAAACCATGGAAGTAGAAAACAAGTAACTTGGTAGAAAGAGATGATCTAAAAAGGAGAGCATAATGTATTAAGTACATGTTAACTTTTCATAAAGAATTTTAAGTAGGATAAAAAATAGCATTTCATCGACAAGAATGCCCTCAAAAGGGCAAGAAGAAACTGTTTTCTCACATGAACAGGGAGTACATGTCTTCGAACACAACTCAAAAACAAAATCTCTGGAGAAGACTGTGTGTAAACATTTGAAAAACAAATTGTCGAAGCAGCAGGCTTACAAAATTAACCATGAACTTGATTCTGGAGTAAATTTTAAGAAGAAATAATGCAGAGAAAACAACCATGAAGCATAAGGAAAATCGTCAGCACACATTGAAAAGAAAAGGGGCTTTAAGTGAATGCATGGCACAGTGGTGAAGTTTTCATCAAAATGATGGGGTAAAGAACAATAAACCCTCGAATAGCAATATCTGAACATGCAATGGACCAGAAAGCCTGTTAAACAGCATAATGTCCCATTTTAGAGCCTGTTTAGATGAAGTAGAATCACATGAGATTATAAAGTTTCACCCACACTTCCCCTCATCATCCTCCACCCTACGCCTTCTCGCCCAACCAAAACTCCATTGATCCCACGAACTAGCTCCATCTTCCATTACCCACATTTCAACATCCTGCCATTTCTCACAAACCTAAAAGCCGTTGATCCCTCGAACCAAACCGCCTCCTTTCCTCCTAACATGCTATTCCAACCTCTTGCAAAAAAAACCTCGTCACCATGTGATGCAGGAGATAATACGGCTTTGGAGGTTTAGGGTTTTATAAGAATTTCGAGCTGATTTCAGATCTGGAAAACAGAGATCAGAAGTCACTATGATCTGATTTTGAAGTTAACGTGGACGGGATGATGACTAGTACTGATTGGGATGTTAGTCTAAGGGTTTTACGGCCGGATGAGGATTTATGGGTGGAATTATATGAACAATGGCTTATTGTTCTAAAACTTTTGTAACAGAATTTCAGATCCTGGAGGGTTGAGGTGGGCTTTTAATGGAATATAACCTTTTATAATGTAAGAACTAGATCAACCAGAAATTAAGCTAATTATCCAAAAAAAAAATACTAAACACAAATAAAAAAAGAGATAAGTACTAGAATGCCTCACGTCTAGCAACATCAAGGCATCTCACCATGATTTTTCCACGGCATCGCACCATGGTACCAAGATATCAATAGCAGCAAACGCAGAAATATCAGAGAAAACCTAAAGGATTTGATTATTTAAACATCTAGGGTTTGATTATTTAAACAATGGAGCCAATAGGTCCTATATTTAGATGACAAAATTACGCCTAAAAGGAACTACGAGCTTTGGGTGAGGAGAAAAAGGAACTCGTTTTTTAGAACATTGCGTTGAAAGAGAAATTGAGAAGTTCGGAAGATAAAGCTGTGGAGTTTCCAAGAGTCTTGAGGAGTCCGATGCTCTAGTTAAGAAACTTTTGACTAGGACTGCTAATTTGAATAAGGTTCTTAATTCTTCTAAGAATGTCGGGGACAAGCGGGGACTTGGGTATGTCAACGATGATATCACTCCTTCATCTTCCAAAACTACTTTTGTGCGTGCTATGGATGCTCCTCAAAAGCATGTTGTTCCTTGTATTGCACCACTTGAGACCGTTCCTTACAAAGTCTATCTTTGCTCTCATTGTGGTAGGAAGGATCATCTTGTCGATTATTGTAATCGACTTTGGGAAAGAAAGTTATCGAGGAGTATAGGGTGTGGAGAGTCATGTGATGTCTATTCCGGAGTCTACTCCTATCAAATCCTTGAACAAGCGGAAGAAATCCAAAGAGTCTCGATTTCGTAAGCATTCTTGTTTCCTCTTCTTATGAGAGATCTCCTTCTTTGACTCATCTTACGTCCATGTAGATTAGGAAGGATGAGGTTAGTGCCGGTTTTTTTTAGATATGTTATGACTACCATGGACAATCCTATCTTAGGAAGTCTAATGGTACGACATCCCCCACCTAGCATTATTTTGTAGTCGAGACAAGGTCTATGTTTCTTTGATCATATTGCTTGAGAAATTGTCTGTGTCTTTTGTTTTTCATAGTTTGATTGCATGCTTGAGTTCTTTTGATTTGTGTGCATGACTTGAATACTTGTTTAATCTTTATTTAAGTCATTACATGCTTTTCCAATCATCATATTGTTTGATTGCATGCTTGCTTTAGAAAATCAATGCACATCTTCTCATGACTAGTTTCTAAGAGTTTATCGTATTTTCTTGAATCAATAACTTTAGAACAATTGTGCATAGTTTGATTTAAGCTAAAAGAACTCTGGCTTGAACACTATCTTTATTATAATTGAGCTGTTCTTTTGTCGCTTTTCACGTGATGCTCACCTCTGTATTCACACTTTTGCACCGTCATATTGATTTTAAACTCATGAGTACATAGTTCGATATGCTTTGGTATCTTCATGACTCTATGTACTCTTCATATTAGACTTGACTGTGTAGATTTTCTTGTGTGAGAGATGGTGTTTTTCTGAGGTTTTGATGTGAAGGGCATAGTGCCTGGCACCCAAAGCCAACTGACTAGAAGTTATCGATCTCAAGTCTCAATCTCGTTACAGGAGAAGACACTACCAAATAAAAGAGGGATTATTAAAAAGGGTCACATTTTCCATAAAAGTCCTAAGATGCATACCCGCGCATTAGCGGACACTCGTATATAGGGTTATGTGAATGATCCTATATGCGTAGTACGAAGCTATGTTAAAGTAACATGGAGATGGCTATCTATATCACAAGAGCGTTAGCGGCGTGTTGTGGGTATTGAGTGGAGCTAACATGGTGCAAATTGGAAAGGGATACAGAATTGGCTATGCAAAAAAATATTATGAAACTAGCCCATTTATTTTATGCGAAAAAAGTGTGAAAATCTACCAATCCACGTAGAACATAGTTTTTTTATGTTTAGTACATTAGATGTTTAAAAATATGTTGATGTCATGCTTATTGAATTTGTGGACTTAATTTTCATGCATCATCTCATTTGCACATCTTTTCAGAAGTTGTATTGCGGGATTTCGTATAGATCTCTGACTTTGCACATCTTAATTCATTGAATATCGAATATGTGTTTTAGTCGTAATTATATGCTTAATTGCTCATGAGTATATGCATATGATGTCGTGGCGTGCGATTTTCGAATAGAACTCGGCTCGGGGGCATAACGGTCATTTTGAAGTCGCATCGTTCAAAAATGTGTTTTTATTTTAATTTTGCATGACCATACTCGCCATGCCATGAGGATTATTTTTCATATAGGGGTTTTTTGCATAAGAGGGCGTTTGAGAGGAAATTTTTGGATTTTTCTAAGGGCACCCACCAAGGGGGTGCGCACCTAGGTGCATAGCACCTAGACGGCAGATTGGTAAAAGGGTTTAAGGTCTCAGGATTTGCCTATTTGGGCAATTTTTTCTTCTCCTTCACTTCTCCATTCCGATATCCTGACCTCCCTCCTTCCCTTTGTGATTTCGAGCCCGGATTCGTGCCTATTTGCTCGATTTCATCTCAGATTTATCTGATTTTTTTGGGTTTGTCGGGTTCCTTTATTCCATGGATCCTTTTTTGGGTTTGATCGTAGCAGTGGTGGCTTTAATGGCCAGAGGTCGACGTCGGTGTGCACATGACGAGGATTATGCTCCTTATGATTCTCCTCCTCGTCGTGCCTCGCCCACTCGCCGTGGTCCAGGCGGGGCACCATCTGCACAAGGTCAAGGGAAGGCACCCATGGAGGAAGATGTCGCTCCTTCCATTGATTCTATTTTCCAAGATGAGGAGTCATTCCATGTCTACTCGAAGTTCTTCCGTTTGCACTCTCTCGATTGAAAGCCGTGTTGTGCTTAGCACCTTTGCTGATTTCGAGGTACCCCATCTCTTCGACTATCTTCATCGGGGACCTTTGCTGACCGAGGTTGGGTCGGTGCATTTGAAAATTATTTGCGCCTTCTATGTGAACATTTCCCACATAGATGGGGCGGAGTATCCTTTCGTGATGAACTTCTATGGGAAGGACGTTAAGGTATCCGCTCGCAAACTCGCTTCCTTCTTCAATCTTCCAATTCTTGCACATCCAGTTCCCTTTCTACATGCCAAGGTTTCTACTGTTCAGGATGAGGAGGGAGAGGGTGAGGATGATTTGGATTTTGATCTAGTCACCTTGGCAGCGGAGTACCACTTGCGAGCAAGTTGGATGCTTGAGATTTTGTGGTGTGGAGTACCAAGGTTTCTAACTTCAACACTTCTCTCATGAAGATCAAATACAAGATTCTCCACCTCATAGCCTTGTACAATCTTCTGCCATCCAAAGGGAATAAAAACATATGTAGACTTGAGAAGACATAATTTTTGTACTTGGTGGGTACCAGACAAGCGATCGACATCTCGAGGGTGATTGTCCGACATCTCGAGGGAGTTTGTCCAAGACTAGACAGGCGATCGACATCTCGAGGATGATTCAGACTTTCAGGAGCAAATGGCATGATAAAAAGCACATCCTTCCCTATCCGAAGTTGATCCAGAGGTACCTTGTTTGCTTTGAAGCTCGTATTCCTCCGACAGAGGCCCAAGAGACTAGTCTTGGACTGATAGATGCCATCTTCCTTGAGGAGCTCTGCAGCTGCTAGCACAGGGAGTATCTCGCGAGGCCAGGCTCCTCCTGGCTCCTACAGGTCCAGATGTGCGCAGTCAGTTGAGTTTTATCATCGATATGTTGACTCTTCAGTGCACTACTCAGCTTGAGCGATGACTCTTCAGTGCACTACAACATAAAAGAGGAGAGGTGCAAGAGGGGATCTGATCGGAATGCAGAGGTCGAGCCGAGGTACAAAGATCGCGAGCTCGAGATGCAACTGTCCATCGGCCAACGATCGGAATCCAAAGGTCGAGCCGAGATGCAGAGATCGCGAACTCGAGATTCAGCTGCCCGTTGGCCGGAGAAGAAGAGGATCCGTCGCGAACTCGATGCCATCCAGTCCTGAGCCCTCAAATCCGAGCAAAGATGCAAGGGATCTCGGATCTTCTTCCTGTTCGTCGATTGAAGAAGCAGAACTCAAGATGCAGTTGTACATCAGCCGAAGAAGGAGAGGATCCGTCGCGAGCTCGAGGTCTTCCAGTCCCAAGCCCTCAGTTCCATGCAGAGATGCAAAGAATCTCGTCAGTGTTAGTTGTGGGGATCACTTCGAAGGAGCACAGGACGAGATCTGTCCGACGAGATCTGGTGGAGCCTGAGATAGGATCTCGTCGGGATCTTGGAGGTGAAGCAATGGAGACGGCTCGGATCGGGATCTCACAGAGCTTGATCGAGTAGGAGGGCAGCAGAAAGTGTTGACCGGAGAGGGACGAAGATCGGGTCTCGCCGAGGGTAGCCGGATCTCAAGATCCGATCTTGGCGTCGGGGCAATCGGAGAGGGGTTCGACGGATCCTAGAGGCCATCGCGACCAAGAAGGAAGGGAGAGCACCAACGTGTAGAAGAAGTCCGGATCGTTCGCTCTGATACCATGTCACCAATAACCCTAGAAGAGAAGAGAGAGAGAGAGAGAGAGAGAGAGAGAGAGAGAGAGAAGGAGGCTAGGGTTATGGGGGCGAAGGAAATAACTTCTCATTAGGGCCAACAGGCCAATATATAGTGCCCTGATATACAAAGGATATACACATTAGTATTTACACAAAACTAACACCCACAATTTTTCGGTTTTGATGGTCACATGAGAAAAATGAACAAAACAACAGAAGTTTTAACAGCTTAAATAAGGTTTAAAGAGAAATCTTTAAGAAACAATGCCCTAATTCCAGATCCTAAAGAACTGTAACCCTATCCATCTCCAATTTGTTCAACTCTAACAAGACAAGATTACCCCATTAAGGATCATGCAAAACAGGTTGTTCAGTTGCAGCTCAAGCAAGAGAAGGACAAGCACGGTACAGTAAGCAACAGTCCAATTTTGAGACTGCAGTGTTGGAAAACGGAGCTCAAAAGTACCCTAAATAGCCGCTATGTGAAATCAGTTGCTTCCTACATGGATTGAAACTCAGAACAGAAGCAAACAAACTGAAATCCTTAAAACCTACAGCTTCAGCTCCACAGGTTACGTACTACCGAAATGGATTGCAACTGAAAGCCCTCTCCCCACAGTACTTACCAGAATCAGCAGCAATTGCTCCGAATTCCCAATCCGCGGCGAGCACCGCAGCCTAGAAGCAAGATCAATCGACCGGGCGGGGGGACCAAAACCCTAGCGAGGAACTCTCTTCAGCGGCCACGGTGGTCCAAAAGGGATTGGGGCAGGAATCGACGTGATCGTCTCAATTCACCTGGAATTAGGGTTTCTTGCTCCGATTTCAGGATGGGGTTAGGGTTCCCGGAGAGAAAGCGATCGATTGCAGTGCGAGGATTTCAACGAACTGGTGAAGGGAAGACGCCCCGGTTCGGGCCGAGCCTTGTAGGCTCGGATGCCGAGAGGGAACCGGTTCGGACTCGAGCCTGGGGTTTTATTCCTGGAGGCAGCGGAGCGATCTGATATATAATAGCAGTCTCCACCGTCCGATTGGCGCACCCGGTCGCAACAACAAGATAAAAGATAATGACAAAAGGAAGAAATAGATCCAGACCGTCCATCAGATGATGCGTCGCTCGAGACACTCTGAACCTGCCTTGCTTTTCTCCACGGGTGTTGAAAAAACCGATTAACGGAACCAAACCAACCAAATTGAGCTATTTAGATGGGCTATCTATATAACATGGCACGGCGCTTTCGTGCTGACTAGACAAAATGGCACCAAAAGCTGACTAGACAAAAAAATTGCTGACTACACAAAACGTAACAAGTTGATTAGTCAAAAAAAATAACTACGCATCATCACAATCATCCATACATAAAGGAATAGAAGCTGCACTTGATGGCTCCCTCAGAAATTAAATAAATGCTCTATATATAATATTAATTATATTTAATTGCATGCATATAAGGTATTAATGGCTGGGTGTAAGGAACGATTATGTAAGAAGATTAATGGGGATAGAGAGAGGATCACAAGGGGTGTTTGCGGGATTTAGATAAGGAGATAGGGAGGGAGGTTCAATTACATGGCAAGAGAGAGAGATCTGAAGAGAGGGACGGTAAAATAAGTAAAGAGAATCAATTGGAAAAAAAAATAGGAGAGATAGGAGGGGGTGCGATCATATGGTTTTGAATAACACGGACGGCTGCGATCAAGTTTTGATTAAATGGAAATAAAGGAAAAAAGAGAGATAGGGGATAGTGGGGAGTTGTTATCAGGTTGGGCGGTTGGGATTTAAAAGAGAGAGACTTGGACAAGAGCATGCATGCATGGCTTCGCATAGGTTGATGCGGCCATGGATGGCTATGATATGTGCTGTAATGCTTGGGATGGGTTTTTGAGAGCTGTGATTAGGTTTCAAGAGATAGAGAGAAAGGATGGAGTCATGTGCATGAGATGTGGACTTGCATGGGGTTGGATTTTTGTTCACTACCTAGAGCTCGAATAAGCTGGTAAGGATGGGTCGACGGCTAATAGCGAGTAAGTTCGTACGTGTATGACTTTGAGATTGGGTGAGATGTCTACAGATATGGCAAAAAGGTGGGGAGGAGGAAAAAGAACAATGGACTTAGTAGTAATTCGCACGTGTGACATGTGTGTGTGAGAGAGAGAGAGACGTATGTGTAGGGGTGGCAATGGGTCGTGTTGGGTTGGTTTTACATATGGTATACCATCGCGGTGCGGTGCAGTTTCGGTGTTGCGGTGCGATTTCGGTTTTGCCCAAAATCGCACCGAAACCGCACCGTTGCCATCCCTAAACGAAAGCGCTAACTTCGTGCCAATCGGCACGGGCGAGAAAATGGGTGTCCCTATGAATGCCATTGTTGTCGTCGAAAGTGTTTTGTTGCCAAAGACGTTCAAGTGTGTTGGCACCGAAGACGGCCTGCTGCAGTGCCGACGGGCACATGCACTATCCTTTTAAAAAAACGGGTAAACCCGCTAAGACCCAATAAGATCCGTTTAAATATTTAATTTTTTATTTTTATTTTATTTTATCTTTTGTTGTAGCTCATCATCATGGGTGTCCTGATCACAGGCGTCTATTGAACCCATCGCATACTATGATCGGATGTTGGGTAGATCATTGGAGGGCCAATCACATCTGTTTCTTTACCTGTTGATTCGGACTGAGTGCGATGCACGGGTCGGGTATGGGTGCAACGGACGGCTGTGATTTGGGGTACAGATAAATGGTGTAGAAGATTTGGATTCGGGGTTGGGGGATGGGGTGGTGGTTGCCCGCTTCGTGTCAGTTGGGGGGTGTCTTGTCGCCGAAGACGGCCTTACAAGTGTATTGCCACCGAATGCGGCCCGCTGCAGTGCCGATGGCCAAGTGTGTTTTAGTCGCACCGAAGGCTCCCACTTCGTGCCAATCGGCATGAGCATGCTTAAGGCGGTCAAGTGTGTTGTCGTCGCATACGACGGTGGGGGAGGGGGTGGGGGTGGTGATGCCCGGGGGGTGTTTTGCTGCCGAATGCGGTCCGTTGCATTGTTGACAGGTGTGTTGCCGTCGAAGGCGGCCCGCTGCAGTGCCGACAGGCACGGGCATGCACTAGTCCTTATATATGATTTGGTTTGGTTTTATACTTTTAACAAATCGGCCTTATCAGTTCGATTCAAGTATATAGTAGATGAAATCCGAACCAGACCAAACCGAACCAAACCAACTCGGATCAAGGGTTCAAAAAATCTGCCAAATTTTAGCATCAGTGAAATAAAAGCAACTCGGGATGGAGGGGAGGCTTCTCTGCAATCATGCTAGGTTTTGATGACTCAACCATGATTTGATGATGCGTTGGAAAGGAATCCTCGAAATCCAACAACCAAAAGGAGGCTGAACCTAGTTGCTTGGCTTTGATTTAATTTTGTTATGTGCTTCATTCAAGTCTAAGTTACCTAATAACTGGTGAAAGGTTTTCAAAAGAAAAAAAGTATGATGGAATCGACCAAACTAAACCGACCAAAATTGGTTTGGTTTGGTTTAGATTGATTTTAGTGCTTAATTGGTTTGATTCGGTTTGCAAATTAGAAAAAAAAAACGACTATGTTGGTTTGATTCAAGTTTGAGGCCAAAACCGATGGAACTGAACCGATGCACACCCCTACTTTGCTCAGCTGGTTTTTCTTGTGTTTACTCGTTTTTGAGAATCGTTCATCATCCGCACCAATAAACTTAAACACTCTAAACCCCACTTTACTTGCACATCATTAACGATCATCTGTCAGCTTAAACCCTTAAACCCACAAACCACCATCCTACATGGCAAACAGATTAAAATATATGCATACGTATAATAACCCACTACAAAAATCCGCAATTTTGGGTCCTTACATCCTTCCATTCTTTTGCTTGAGTTCCTATTTTACTCTTTACCTTATATATTAATCCCTACACAAATCACAAATATCATCCAAGAATATTACCATTTTGCCACTAATCAATTGAGTCTTATTTATCCATTTAAAAAACCAAGGGCTATTATGGAAATAGCAATCCCACTAACCCATTCCTCCTTCCATCCTACTTTTTGTTTTCATTTTGTGTTGGGTTTTGGCTCGACTTTATCGTGCCAGTCTTGAACTCGGTCGAACTAGTGGGTAATAAATCGAGCTCAGAGTTATGTGGTTAATGAATTCTTGAATCAACCCTAATCCTACAGGTGTCTAGATTAGATCTAGGGTTTGAGAGGGTGCGGGTCCCAACTCCGGTGCATTAGGGTTACAACACACCTTGCGCAACCCATTAGTAGATGCAAACCCGTGGGAGACTCGAATAGTAAACAGAGAATGGGGATGAGGGTTGCGGTTAAGGGGTCAGGTTTTTAAGGTGGGTTGATCTCTCTCTCCATCCGTGCATACTGTGCGGCAATCCCGAGGAGAGAGAGAGAGAGAGAGAGGGATTGCGAAATAGGGAGCACGACCCCCCTTTCCCCTGTGCTCGATCCGAAAATCAAAGAGATAGAGGGTTGCAGTCAGATGCAGTCCTCCCCCTTCTCTTCCATTCTGTTCCCTCTTCTCCGAGAGCAAAAGAGAGAGAGAGAGGACATGTCCTCCCTCTCCCTCCTTTGGTTCTCTCGGTTTGCAAAGAAGAAAAGAGGGAGAAAAGGTCCGGGTGCTCCTTATCCCTTTTCCCTCGGTCCAGTTCCCCATTAGAGAGAGAGAGAGAGAGAGACGATCCTCTGGCCTTGCAATTCCTCTCTCGTCTCATCGATCTCTAAGGGAGGTCTCCGCACATGCGTTTGGTCGCCAAGAAGAACCCCCTTTCTCCTTGAAGATCAGGTTGTCAAAACATAAGGGTGACTATTCTGAAAACTCCCATTTCTCCTCCTTCTCTTGGGCCGCCTTCTTCGGCGACACCCGTCACACGACCTCGAAGTCGTATGCCATCCTGGCCTGCTTGATCCCCTCCTGGGATTCCTCCTCCAAGGCCCTCTCCATTTGCCATGACCGAGGGTCAGCTGTTGTATGAGATGTGGTCTAGGGCATGTAAAAACTTGGTTGATTAATAAATTGATTGATATTTTGCTTAAGGTGTGTATATTTGTACGTGTTATGTGTACAGGACTTAAAGGAGCCATGGCTACATAATAGTCCATCTGAGTGAGAGGCTCAGTGGATTAGTCATATGAGCCTAAATAGTTCGCAGCTCTGATTAGGGTAGGCCACCCTATCAGGTTAAGCTGTTGGAATGACAGACCATGAGTTTCTCCACCATGGTTATTGCTAAGCACAGTGTCTGTGGCAGAACGGAATCAATACGGTGCACAAATCGATGAGCAGACACCGGTGCACAAAGTCGTGTTTCTGCTTAAGGTAATTGATCCTAAACCCTGAGGAACCATGACCGGTGGACTAACCAGTTATAGGTAACTTTGGTTCACCAACGTGTGAGAGATCTAACCACAACCCAATACCACGGTGAGCTGGGTTACCGAGTTGGCATTGCATCTAGGGGTGCAACTTGGTCCGGGTCAAACCGAGAACCGACCCGACCCGACCGCATTGGGTTGGTTTGGGTTGGTTTTCTAGTTTATAATGGGTCGGATCCGGTTTCGTTATTAGTAGACCCGATCTAAATCGGTTCGGTTATGGATCAAGGTTTATATGACCCGAACCGACCCGACTTTGTATTACTTAATACTTTGGTAAGATATGCATTCAGCTTACTAATGATGTTGATTCAAATACATGTTATACTGATCACTTAAACACTTCGTTTCTAATCCATCTTTAGGATAAGCAAATGAATGGTCTTGTTACCTCTCAAAAATAAATAAATAAATAAATAAATGAATGGTCTTGTTGAAAAGCTTTGCAATAGATTTGTTGGAGTCACTACTATGCTTTCTTGTTTGTTTCTTGATGCAAGTGTTTGATTGTCCCATTTTTCATGATGCCTTTGTCTAAACCGTTTCCACTTTTTAGAGGCTGGGTATATTATTTTTGTTTTCCTTCGTTTGATTTCGGATTGCCCAAAAAAAAGTCTTAAACCCGAACCGACCCGAACTTTTTATGGGTTGGGTTGGATTGGTTCAATAGGTCAATGGTTTGGTTCCGGGTTGAGAAAGTTGGAACCGACCCTAGGTTGGGTTGGTTTTGGTTTGAGGCCAAACCTAACCAAACCGAATCGACTTGCACCCCTAATTGCATCGACACGCCACTGCTGCAAGTCATCACATCCCTATCGGGAGGTGCATTCCTTGGTCTAATATACACCGCACTAAACCCAGACATGGTGGTCAACAATTGAGTTGTTGACCGGATCCGGTTGCTTGGCCAAAGTGACCGGAGGTGCATTGTGATGATCAACCTGGAAGGAACCTAGTCAGATGGTCACTCGAGTCTGACGGTACTTTCCACCGCTCGAGTAAACACATGACACAAAGTGGAGGGACATCGCATTACCAATACTAAGCAGATATCAGGGGTATGCGAGAGAGCATAATAAGTCTAGGAGGATTGGAGTGCAATTTGCATCGCACTCTGGGTGGCCATACAGGTTAACTGGGACCTAGAGGATTGACGGAGACACTTGCGTAGTGTGTCGATCGGGCCCGGTTGGAAGCCATGAACCCTAGTCCCTGAAGGTTCAACCCCATCCATAATCATGTCAGACTTTTACTTTCTCCTAGTCATACTACATAATTAGAGTTGAAGAAAAGACATCCTAACCACCCTACGTTCAATGAGTGCATCGCATTGGAGCATGGAAGTTGCGTAGGGCTGAGTACGTTCACTAGGGGGCAACCCCAGAGTAGTGTAGTGACGCGCGATGCTGCCTATATATCACATAGGGTCGGTTTCATGTGTGCATGTCGCACTAGAACACGGGATGATCGTTTAGTTACTTTTACTCAGGGACACCCCATATTTTACTAAGGTACCCCAGTAAATAGTAAAATCACTATTCATCGACCCACAGTGTGATGACTTAGTGTGGATTAGTGCCCTAATTGATAGGGTGTGTTATTGCGCATGAAAAATGGGCCATGCAGGCTTCCGTATTAGGTGATCGGCTATTAGGTGCAATGGGGGCAATTTGGTCATATTAAAATATCCCGCATACCCTAATAGGCCAGCCATCCTAATAGCGTTTGTGCATGGTGTCGTCATCCCTTTAATCAATGAATGATAAATATTTGAATATTCAAATATCTCTCCCCCTTGATTTTAGGAATGAGATAAGGTAGGAATCCCGGGTGGTTACAAGGTGATAGGAGAGAGAGAGAGAGAGAGAGAGAGAGAGGGATTGAAGAGGATCGACAAAAGATAAAAGGGGGCATGGTTCTCGAGGCCCCTCCTCACGGTTTTTATGAGAAAAACCGTCCCCCCTATTAGAGAATATGAGGCCCTAAGAAATAGGTCTAACTAACCACCCACTCTCTCATCCATTCTCACATTCTCTCTGGCAGAAGCTCTCGGGTTTTTTTTCCTGAGAAACAGAGAAGTCTCTCCCTCTCTCTATTTCTCACTCATTTTTATTCTACTTCTCTTGAAGTTTGTGAGATCTAGAATAGGAGAGGACTAGCACTCTGAGTCACTCAAAGATTGGACTGCTAGGGTTTGGCCCAATTGCGAGATTGGGGTGAACTTGAGAAGAACTATCGCTCAAGCTCGTGGATACTTCCAACTTCATCAAATCCAGAGATTGACATCACGGTGCTAAATCCCGCACTGAGGTATAAACTATCTAAAACCTTAGATTTATAGTCTCTCGTGCATAATAGCTATTATGTTAGATTCGGTAGAAGACTACATGGGTTCCGTTTTCCGATTTCGCTACACCTATTGTATGTATAAATCGTATTCGGATGAAAATTTTAAACATATCGCACACCGACTCGATCCTGAGATCGGATCAAACTTTTGTTGTGCCTCCGATTCCATCCCAACATATGGTATCAGAGCTCCATCGGTACGCGATTCTTGAGAAATAGATTTCTTGAATCGATCGATGCATGCATTAGGTGTTCGAAATTTTCACCGGGTTTGTACGCTAGGTCATATATCATATGTGTTGCATACAGTGTTTTTTTCTGCAGGGCGCCACTAAAATTGTGAATGCATGCCTCCAGGGGGGCTAACCCCTGGTATATGATTGCATGTGTGTTTTCAATTTTTTATGTGATGGTGGAATATAAGGCCTAATGGGACAAGTGCGTGGAGGTTGCCCATGACTTTATTTTTTTCCCGACCATTATTTTCTATTTTTGTTCTTTTTATACTCATCTGCCTAGGGAAATGTGCATGAATGAGTGTTTGCTCGGAGCGTACTAGAGTTTTTGGTTATAGGTAGAAAACTTAGAGAACGAAGCCAGATGAAAGTTCCATCACTGGAGGACCGATGGTGGTGGCTCGAAGAAAGAGAAAAATCCATAAGATGCCTTGGACGATAACGTCAGAGCAATGTTAATCAGGTTTAGAGGTTAGACCTTGAACTTGAAAACATCCGATCGGTTGCCCTCGACCGATCGGTCGCAGACACCCGATCAGTCGTCTTTCACCAATCGATCAAAAATCAGAAGGATCGGGCGGAAAACCCATGTTTTCACCCGATCACTCGATTCCACACCAGTTGAAAACACCCTATCGGTCTCCCTCGACCGATCGGTCAAAAAACCAAAGGACCAGGCAGAAAACCCATGTTTTCGCCCGATCACTCCAATCCTGGCCAGTTGAAGACACCCAATCAGTCGCTGACACCCATTCGGTCATAATCACCCAAACAGACGTTGACACCAGATTGGTCACCCTCGACCGATCAGTCACAGATATTCGATCGATCATCCTTGACCAATAGTTACAGACACTCGATCGGTCGTTCATACCCGATCGATCAACGACGTCTGGTGAGTAATCGATGAAGCTAACCCTTGGCAGGGGGTTCGACAACTATTACCGACACGAAGGAGTGTTCTTCCCTGAATTTTACACCAGGATTCCAAGTCAGCCAGATCAACCTCTAGCTAACTAGGAGGGGTAACTGTGGGTGCAAAATTTGGCCAACGCCCAAAGACGGGACCGACTAGCCCTACCTGGGGGTCCACAGAGATGATAACAGGGCCCACTAGCCCTGCCTGGGGGTCCACAGAGACGATGACGGGGCCATGATATTTTCCCAAATTTCTATAAATAGCAGACCAATTGAACATTCCTGATAGATTATCTGATTTCTGAATCAGACTTTCAAAAACCAGAGCTCAAATATCTCTCCTCAAAGACAAGTGATACTAGGCCTATAAAGGTCATTATATTTCAAGTGTTAGTGAATTCAGGTTGCACCTTATAGCACGGAGACGTAGGCTTCGGCTGAACTCCGATATCATATCTTGTGTCATGATCAACTCTTTTCTCAACTCTCTTATCCTAATTCTCTCTGAATCAAAGTCCATAAACCTTCAGTTACTTCAAAAGTCAACGTTCGAACCGATGACCGAATTGATTGACGGGTTGGGTGGAGTCCTCAGGTCCTATATCACGATGGCACGTGGAAAGTCGTGCGCACGTCTTTAAATGTCGTGCGTATGACTCGATCTAGAACGTACTAGTAGGGCTAAGTCGATTGACTCATCCAATCCAATTTTACCATATGTAGGTCGTGTGTACGACTTCGCTGAGACATACCCTTAAAGATAAGGGTCACTTGCTTGGTCATAGCCATCAACTTATGGGCTTCCTTGGGCTATAAATAGCCCACCCCTACACTCTTCAACCGCTAATGAGTTTTTGGGTTTAGTAAGGAATTAGAAGAGGGCTTTAGGTTTAGTGAGTTTATCTCTTCTCATCTTCCCCTTTTCCTCCTCTCTTCAACCTTCCATTAGTTGCATATCCATGGGGGTTGCACTCATCCTTTGCATAGTCTTTTGAGTGTCTTTCAACACCTTGAGATCATACAATGAAGAGAGGGCAAGACTGTGCTATGATCCAAAGTGTCATCCAACACTTGGATCCTTGCTAGTACTCGAGAGTTTTTGGGTTTTGATCTTTGTTAGCGTGCTAGGGTTTTATAGAGGTTAGATTGAGATATCCTTGAAGATCAAAATCTTCTACCCTTGTAACTAATCTCGATCAAGCTTTTGTTTTTCATTTATTTCTTTATTTTCTCCACATATACATTTACTTCTTTCCCACCGCCATATAAAAGGTTATTGCGGGAGCACTTGGGGTGATTATGGTCACACAAGCACCCATTATCGCTGAAGGTGGGGTGGGCCTCTATGGCACTGAGGTGGATAAGAGGAACTCGGATTGGAGCAAGGATGATTACAAATGGACCTTTTGAAGGGTGGTTGCGGCTAACTTTACCGTCGAAGCGTGGCGTGGCTCAGAGTCAGCCGGGATAACCTCTTTGTAACCATTAATGTTTGCTGAGCTTTCGCGGGTGAATAGGAAAGACTAGGTTACGGCCTAGGCCTGGCTTGCCGGAGGGTGGTTTTTTCTTCAATTAGGGGTTTCCACCTAGGAAAAATAACTTGTTTTCCTTTGGCGTTATTTATGTGATCGTTGCTATATCTTTTCCGCATCTAGGGCAACCTAATCCGTGCTTGCATCTGCCCATTGTGGGGCACACCAACTAGCTTCATCTAGTTGGTCTTTTAATGCACAGTGATTAGCTAGTCAAGCCTATCTATAAAATTTCAGATAGTGTTGCATCATCTTTCCCCATGCTATATAATCCCCGTTGATCTACCTGATCACCAATTGAGAATCACTGTAGACGGTGAGGTGATCTATCCCCAATGATTGAGCAATCTCCAACCTAGAGATGAGTGCTTTGTACTTGGTTTTATTGTTGGTGGCGTTGAATCCAAGGAGGATGACCTTTTCTAATTGATAGAGCTTGGGGAATATCAGAACTATCCTAACTCCCAAGCTGAGCTCCGTCAGTGTAGAGTTTTCACCACGTAGCTATTGCTGAGGGGGCCTCAGGGTTCGGCTTGATGCATTGATTATCATTGTCATCGAGGTGCATCTTTGGATCGTCTTCAAGAGTGATTGGCTCCTTGACAGGGAAGTCGACCATGGCTTGCCATTTGATGGAGATTCGAGGCTTGAAATGAACATCGAGCAAACTTATCTCGACCACCCACTTGGTCATTAGATCGGCTTGACCTGCCTTATTAAAGATGTCTTTGAGAGGATGCTCGGAGGTGACAGTGACCAAGTATGAGACGAAGAAGGGGTGAAGTCACCTAGAGACTATTAGCAAAGCCAAAAGCGACATGTCCATTCTTGAGTAGCAAGACTCGGCTGGCAAGAAGGTGTGGCTGATCTAGTAGGCAACACGTCCTATGGCATCCCTTCTGCTAACTAAGACTGTGGTGATGGTTTGATCGATGACGATGAGATACACCCAGAGTGGTTCTCCCAACGATGGCATAGTTAGAATGGGAGCTCAAGCGAGGTATAACCAGATGCTTTGGAAGCTAGGCTTGCTCGTAGGCTGTGTCCTATCCTAAAGTGTTGGTTTTGTGAAGATTGTTAAAGAATGACTTGTACTTGCCTGAGTACTTAGAGATGAATCGGTTGAGCGCATCTAGCCTTCCCGTGAGGTGCTGAACCTCCTTCGGGTTTGAAGACGATGATAACCCTTCTGGTCGCAAAGTGACCAAGAAATTTCCCCGATTGTACTCCGAAAGCGCACTTAGCTGGATTCAGCCTCATGCGATATTTCTTTAGAACTTGAAAGGCTTCAGCAATGTCGGAAGATGTGATCCGGCTGGCTTTGACTTTTGGTGAGCAGGTCATCGACGTAGACTTCAACATTACGACCGATCCGCTCTTTGAACATCTTCGTGACTAACCTCAGATAAGTTCAGCCCACATTTCTGAGACCGAAGGGCATAACGTTGTAGCAGTATAGAAGTCTGTCTATGAAGATGCAAGTCTTCTCTTGATCGTCTGAAGGAGATGATACTGATCTAGTGGAGGAAGGGTCTGCCCAAGATGGCATTGTAGTTCGACGTTCCCTTGATGACAGCGAACCAAACAGATGCTCGCACCTCTCTACTAAGATTGAGTGTGAATCTTGCCTCTCCCATTGTCATACTCTGCTCTTTATTGAAACGAGTGATGACTATAGGGACTGTGTCAAGACTCTCGTACTTATGACAGAGACGCTTGAAGCAGTCAGAGAACATGACGTTGATGGAGCTGCCGGTGTTGATGAGTATTCGATTGATGGAGTTTCCGTTAATGACGAGCCGGAGGACTAGGGGGTCGCGGTATGGAGTGCAAACTTCCTTGAGGTCTTGGTCGGTGAAGCTGATTACCGGCCATGAAAGGCCCTTGATGGGCTTCTTGATACAAGATTCCTCGAGTTGATCCATTGTACACGTGTGATGGACACACTGTACTCACTCAACTTCCTTCAAAGTCAGAGTTTGGTGGCGGAGATTATCGTGGATACCATAGATCCCCGCTCGAATGACAATGAGGGTTAATTGACGCATGACCGAGCGGATTCAACACATCTTTTTCTCCCTCTGAGGAGGAGGAGGAGGAGTAAGTGAATCGTTTACTTCGCTGACTTCTGCTTTGAACTCCTAGAGGTAGCCTTCCTGCAAAAGGTCTTTCAGGTGTTACTTCAGACTGAAGCACTGAACGGTAGGAAGGCCATAGCACCGGTGGAAGTCGCAGTAGACCGACTTGTCCTCCGTCTGCTTGGTGCGAGGTTTAAGAAGGCCGGGCCTCTTGAGGTACTCCTTGTGCTGGATCTGCTCGAGGATGATATCGATTGGCAGATTCCAATCAGTAAACTTGGTACTCCGAGGCTTCATGGGTCTATCGCCTGTCTACTTTGGCCTCTTGGAGGATCCACCTTTCTTAGCTTGAGTATTATGAGCTCGGGCTATTGGTCTTGCTAGCTCTTGGTCAGAAGAATACTTCTTGAGGTCACACCCCTTGCGCACGATCTGATCGTCCTCCACCTTAATCTCCCTTTGGATTCGATCAAACATTGCTTTGAGGGAGGCAGTTGGATTATGAATAAAGTCATTGTAGATATGGAGATCGTAGCGCAAGGCATTCTAGAACGCCAGCATGACTGCTTCGTCGTCAAGGTGATGCCCGGAGAGCAATATGTGCTCATTCCGAAACCTCCAATTAAACTCTTGGAGGGTTTCATCCAAACCCATCTGGAGTCAGTAGAGGGAGTCTAGCTTCTTCTTTGGCTTGAGGTTCAACCAATAATGTTGAACGAAGAGGTCTGCTAGGTCCCCGAACCAACTCACGGAGCTCGTCGGGAGATTGTGATACCAATCAAGCGATATGTCATCCAAGCTGACTGCAAAGGTGCGGTATAAAACCTAATTGTCATGATCGTACGACGTTAACACTAGCTTGAAAGCCAAGAAGTGTTGCATTAGATCCCTTGTCAAACAGTTAAACTTGGGGAGAGTGGGAGTTCTCTAGCTCCGAGGGAATGGAGCTTGGAGAATCTATTGATGAAGTAGCCTTTCGGAGGGGTGATTGTTCCTACGATCACCTCATTCGTTGGAGAGGCATCTTGGAGGAAGGGGAGGCAGTGAGGGCACTAAAGTCCTTATCGTCGGGCAATGCTCTGCCGAGGTTTGATCATTGTTGTGGTGCCGCCGAATTTTGAGGTGGCGCCCACTGTTTCGAACATCCCTCAAACATAGGGGTCAGAGGATGATTCAGAACCAAGAGAGCGGGATGCCAAGCCGACTCATCTATATATTCCTAGACTGTCTGTTTCGGAGGGATGGGTGAAGGTCTCCTCGAAAGGGGTTCGAGAGACCGTCGAGAGGTATCGATGACAGACCGTCTGGAAGAAGTAGGAGATGGGTCGAGCAACCGACGGACGTCAGCTCCGTCATTGATACCGGCGGCTGATTGTGGAAGGTTGATCCCTGCTTTAATGTAGATTTGTCAGATGGAATCTCTCTTGACCACAAGAGCAACATTCTGCTTTATGAGAGTGAGGAGTTGGAAGTTCTCCGTCGAGATTTGATACGTCGCCTGAGAATTGGCGATGGGCGAGACGTCCGCTTTCCCCAGGCATTAAGGAGTTGTGTCGGCAAGCTATGGAGATTGCCGAGGTTGAGCCTATGCGACGCGGTCAACTGACCGATGACTCCTTGAGTCCACAGCAGGTTGCTGCTTAAGGCATTGGTTCATCGCATACTTATGACTTATGGAACGAATCATAGGATGTTGAGCGTCAGGATGCAGGTTGGTTCCCTCTGGCTGATCCACATGTCGTGTCTTTGCATTCGGGTATATCAATGGAGACTGATAAATTGCTTAGGCTATCGGTAGTTACTGCTTGACCGAAGGAGCTGGGAAGCTCGGAGGTCGCAGATTGATTGGGAAGGATCCCACAGACGGTGCCAAACTGTGGGGGAAAATTACGGCCATCGTACAGTTTCCCACTAATAGTCAATTGATGGTCGGATTCGAGGGTGGTGTATTGTAGAGTGTTGAGCTGTCACACAGACACTACTGAGTAGAGAAATAAATAAAGAGAAAGAGAGTTGAAATAGGAAGTGGTGACGAAGTTCGGTCGAAGCCTATGTCTCCGTGCGGTAAGACGCAACCTTTGAATCCACTATCTCTGAAAAAGTAAAGCTACTCTCGACAGACCAAGGAGTGCTTCGACAAGTAGGCAGAGGGTAGAGTAGGCTTGACTAGAGTCCTATTATCATAAGACTCGAGGAGCTATGGAAAATAGAAAGTGGAGTTGGGAATATGAATTCCGGTCCGGTTTATTTACAGGGTTTGCTATTTATAGAGCTTTTGGAATACTCGGGGTTTTGGTAAATATCCGGGGGGGGGGGGATTTACAAGACCCCAGACAATATTCGTGGGCCCCAGGTAGGGCTGGTGGGTCCCGCTGTTATCCTCGTGGACCCTATACAGGGCTGGTGGGTCCCACCGTTGTCCTCGTGGGCCTCAAGCAGGGCTGGTGGATCCCACCGTCGTCTTCATGGGCCCTAGGCAGGGCTGGAGGGTCCTGCTGTTGTCTTCGTGGGGCCCAGGTAGGGATGGAGGGTCCCACCATTAGGCATTAACCAGATTTTGCACCCACACTTAGCACATTTGTTAAGGTACTGTCATCGACCCTCGAATGTCATGTGAACGAACCACTGCAATTAATTCTTTGTCTTAGTTTTTTCATGCGGTGGATTGGACCTATGATTCGATTCGCCGAAGCGATGGAGTTGTCCCTGCCAACTGCCGCCATCGTCACTTCTGACGACCATCCTTGCCGATAGTTAACCACCACCGTCGCCGGTGGTGGTGGCCAGCTGTCGACAGGGGTGGTCGCCAGCGGCGGCGGTGGCGGTTGCCAATGGGAAATGGCAGTGACGGTAGGTGGTAGCGAGGGGTGGTGTCATCCCCCCTTGGGTTCATTCCATGGCCTAGATCGTCAGCGACCGATAGGGGAGACAATCATATGTGGAGAGGGAGTCAAACCCCTTCATATATACCATTGACAAACTAGCACCACCCCTATTTTGGTTTTGACTCCTCTCCACTGATCGTCTCCCCTATCGGTCACTGGTGATTTGGGGAACAACATATGGCGATCCCGATCTAGGCCATGGGATGAACACAGGGGGGGATGCCACCACCCCCTCCCCCCGGCGCCTCCAGTCACCGTCCCCACCGGCCACCACCCGTCGCCGATAGTGGTAGCCGGTTGGTAGTGACGATGGTCAGCCGACAGCGGCAGGTCGTGGGCGGCGTGCGGGGGTGGTGGCAATCCCCCTGCGTTCATCTCATGACCTAGATCGTGATCGTTGATTTTTGGATCATCACATGTCGCTCACCAAATCATCACCAACCGATAAGGGAGACGTCATCAATGGAGACGAGCCCCTCCATATGGTGTTCCTCTTGAAATGAAGCGAAGTCCCACATAGGGGTGGCAATGGGTCGTGTCGGGTCGGGTCGGGTTTGTGTCGTGTCCAAAACCCCCTAGACTTGGACCCGACCCGTTTAACTAATCATGTATAGATCCTAAACCCGTACCTGACCCGCTTATAAACGTGTAGACCCGATAAGACCCGTTTACCACACGGGTCTATTCAGTTGACCCAATCCGACCCAATCCGACTTGACTCGACCTGACCCGATAGACTCGCTGGTACTACATATTACAATATCGGATTGCGGGTAGACCCGATCCGACCCGACCCGACACGATCCGTTGAATTTTAAACGGGTCCTTCCGGATCTACCGTGTCCAGACCCTAAACCCGGACCCGACCCGTTTATTAAACTAGTCTATCGTATCGACCCGTTTACGACCCGAACCCGTTCAGCCCTGATCCAGACCCGCTAACTTCGTGTCGGGTCCAAAATTGCCAGCCCTAGTCCCACATGACTTCTCTTTTTCATGTCCCTCCTTGAATAAAAAGGGAGAACCAAAACCCAGCCCCATCCTTCAAAAAAAAAAAAAAAACCCAGCCCCATCATCGATCTCCCTTCCGTTTTTTCCGATCCCTCTTCCCTCTCTCTCTCTCTCGTGTGGAGGCGCACGGCCGGCAAGGAAGAAGGGCAGCATCGGCGCGCGACGGAGCCCCCCCGGCCGGGGAGCCAAACCCCTTTCCCCTCTCTCGGATCGTGTCCAGCTCGAGGAGGAGTAGCTGGCACGGAGGAGGAGCTCCCACCATCCGCGGCGGCCGAGGAAGAGGATCAGCTCGTGCAAAGAAGGAGTCCTCAAGGCAACGGCAAGTCAGCCCTCTTCTCCTCCTTCATCTCCTTCTCAATTTCTTTTCTTTGGGTCTGATCCATGCCACCTTGTTTTGCTTGTTACGGTGGTTGCCGGAGGCCTTGTTACCGGCGACCGAACAGCAAGGTGGCATAGACCACACCCATTGCTGTCCAGTCAAGCCAAGACCGATGCCCTGCATGTCTGAGATCGGTAAACTTCACCATTAACGACTTTAATCTGCTCAGTTTTCTTAGGAACGGGGAGGAAAGTATAGCAGAGAATGAAAGAAATTGAAATGTTTTGTGCTTTAGTAGGGAGAGAACTAACCTTTCTTGGAGCCACATGAGCTGGAAGGTAACATTTAGTGACGATATATAACGTGTGATTATAACTGTAACAGGGATATAATTTGGCATGAATTAAATAAGGAAAAAAATTGATCATGAGAATTAAGAAATAAAAAGATCTAGCTTGGGAGGCTCATATATGCACACGCTCCCACCTTGCCCAGCACGGTGGTCTTCTGTTGGAAACAACTAGATACATAGCAAGAAAGAGAGGGATAACAACAATAACAATTGATGTCAAGATGTCTCCACTATTTTTTCGTGGAGTAAACTTATCACAATAAGAAGAAAAAGTGCCATTCAAAATTTAAATTATGTTTAGAAAATTTGTAACATTTATGAGCTTTCCAAAGAACTTAAAAAATATTCAATCATAGTAGTTTGATTAATGACCTAAGAATAAGTGGCGAGAAAGATGGAGAGACCTGGTCAAAACTTACAAGTAGGGTTTAGCTTTGGAGCCCATAGTTAACTTTTTTAGTATCAGTAGAACATTAGTAATCCACATAGCTTCTGATTAACTATTACTATTTTTCAAATTTTCTTGATTATTACATTTCATCTCTACTGCCTAGTCCGCCCCCTTTTTATTTTCTTAATCCTATAAATTTAATCACGTACTGGTGACCCCTACCTACCAAGTGGCACATGTCAGGATACTAGGTGGATACCATGAGAGTGTGCTAATAGCCGGTTAGAAAACACTTCTCAATTCCATGTGGACCACTCTTGGTCTTGAGTGTTCTTCATAGCTGATCACACCCGTTGGGATAAGGCTAGGTGGTGGTGGTATTTTACAAATACACTCTTCCTAAGAAACACATCCCTCGTGTTCAAGGCATGCCAGCTTTAGTGATTGGGCTAAAAGTGGCTGACAGTATTATCGATAACTTGAAGCAACCAACAAAAACCTTGCACCCTTCTCTTTCCTTCTTTCTTCTCTCCGAAGTGGCCATGCTCCCTCTTGTCCCTTCTCTCATCTACGTCAAATCTGACGCCTCTTACCAACTCTAGAAACTATTGCCAAATGTATTCTTGTCATCCTTGCCCTTCATAAAGCCCCATCAAAACCCTAATGCTCTAGTCTTAAAATAGATCCCTCTCCTACCTTTTCTCTCCATAATCTCAACCAAACCTAATTTTGAGGAGGGTTTTAGAAGGAAAATAAACGATGAAGAAATCCAATAATTAATACATGGTTTATTGGGGCTTACCTTAACACTAATATTAGCATGGGTTCTTCACCCCTCGGCTCGTCGTTGACCACCTCTTCCACCTTCTTCCATAGCCGGATTTTGGAGCTCAAACCTGATTCTTATCATCAATTGGAATCCTCTACTCCTTGATGGATATGTGGTATGAGTAAGAATCCTGGTTTGAATCATCCAACTTCACACCAAGAGGTCCATGATACTTCACTAGTTATGGCATTTATTCTGTTGCAAACCTTTCATGAATGTCCCTTCCAGGCCTATGAATACACATACCTTTATAGATGCTCCCCCTAAATTATTTCATTTTTTTTTAAATTTAAATATTTTATTTTGACAATATTGAACAAATAGTTATACAACATACTAACTATGCATCCCTTTACCATCCCTGTAAGGATAAAAGTCAAAACAAAATGAGAGTATTAGACATGGTTTGTTGATCGATATATACAAAATCGTAAACGCCATTAGAAGGCCTTGTGGATATTTGCAATGGCTTATACACTTTAAGGTCTAATAATTTTGATTTGAAGCTCAATTCTAGGATGGAATGCTGAAGTGTTCAATTTTGTTTCTGATGACATTTGAATGAAATGCGAATAAGAATTAATATTCAAAGTTAAAAATGGCAGTAAAGTCTAATAGAAAAATAAGAAAAAACATGATATATTTGGAGAAAGAAAATAAGATAATATATCGTTATCATAACCATCAAGCCATGTCCCATCTAGAAATAAAATGAGATATTATATCATTGCAAATTTTATTATCTTCCTAGTACTTAATATACTTTATGTTGATATGCAATGATGTTTTCATAAACTAAAATAGTTTGTAATGCATGTGCAATCAAGTCAATAACATTTAATATAAAACTTGAACGATTTCATTCAAAACTTATGAAATTAAATGCATGACAAACTATTACCCTTTTTGTATCAACAGGTAAGCTAATAAAGCATAGAACCACAAGGCAATGGAAACCCCGGTCTCCTCTTTAAAAGGGAAGGAGATGAACCCTGGAAACCCTAGCCCAAGATCTTCATCCCCGTCGTCATCACGACTATGGAAGCCAGCGGCACAAAGGAATCTCAGGAACCAATGGTCAAAAATGCTCTCAAATAAGGATCAATGGATCATTGCAACTTTAGAGGGGAGATCTCATGCAACTTCTCTTGTGAATGCTCATCTTTCTCGAAGGCAAGTAAGAATCTTCTTGGTTTCTCCTTCTTTATTTTCTAAAGTAAATATTGGTATGAAAACTTTGGATTACCAAGATTCTACAGATTGATGCTGGATCAGGTACATGCCGGAAATGGAATTAGGCGTATTGAAGAATATGCCCGGTATTCGAGAAAGGGCTTGCGAGAAATTGGCTCAGAAGCAGGTAATCTTTCATGTCTTTACCTTTTTTTTCTTAGAGTTACTTTTTTCTTTTTAGATGTCAGATGCTCTATTTATTCACATATTTCATGTCTGATGTTGTGTACATGATTGGGATTGTTCAAGCCTTTTTATTTTAGATTCAATGTTTTAAAAAATGGAAGGCGGAAGGCAGGCGGTCAAGTGGTTTCAAGGCGGAAGGCAAGCGGTCAAGTGGTTTCAAGGCGGAAGGCGGACGACTAGGCGGGTGCTCGTAGAAAAAGGCGGGCACCCACCTATATAAAATATATTATATATATTCTATATGTATGTATATATATATAAATTCATAATTTTATATAAAAAACAATAATAGAAAGTTTTACATATGCAAACATCAAAACAACCGATCCGAATATAAAAGTTTTATGAAAAGGAAGGAGGTGATTGGGTGGAATCAGGGTTGACTGCGAGGCAGGGAAAGAGAGCAGTTTTTAAGCCTTTGGGATATCTAGGATATCTAGTTATGTAGTGAAAAGGGAGGAGGGAATCGAGTGGGGTTGGGGTTTTATGAAAAATTATTACTAATATGCCTGCCTAAAGCCCGCCTGCCTAGAGCCTGCTTGGAACCCGCCTAGGCGACCGCCTTTTACCCGCCTAGGTGGGTCGGATCCCATCTAGGCGCCCGCCTTTGTTCAACCCGCTTGCAGTGCCGCTTAATGCTGAAGCGGAGCGGCCAACCCCCTAAAACGCCTAGGCGGCCGTCCGGACCGCTTTTTAGAACAGTGTTTAGATTTGAGTCTTTTAATTGTCATATTTATTTTAATTTTTGGTCCTAGTTTTAGTTTTGGGCGTTTTAGCGGCCTAAGGGTTTAAATTTTAGGGATCCCACGATTAAGATGTGTTATGATGCCATGTAGAATTGGATAAGAGAGAATAGGAAAAAAATATGTACACAAGCAGCTGTAAATGATGTGAGATGAGAGGTAAAAGGGACCGATCAAAAGATCTGGTGAAATTCTATCTTATAGTGATTATGGTAGTTGTTTACATCCTAGATCCTACAATTTAAGATCTAGAGTGTATGGTCTAGCACTAGGACCCCACCATAGTTTGAAAAAAAAAACATGCGAGTCTTCGTCTATCCATATGAATCCAGAGTAAAATCAACTCGTTTGAGAAAGATCATTTGTCATCCTATAGGATAAAATCAAATGCATGCAACACAATGACACATACATAGTATAAACAAGTAAACAACAAAAGGAACAAATAGAATACAAACACTTGCTAACATAAAATCGAGCATATTCTAATCAAATGCATGCAACACAATGAACACATAGTATAAACAAGTATACAACAACAAAATGAACAAATAAGATAGGGGCGGGTTGGGTTTTACTTAAAAAAAAAACAAAAACCAATACCTAATACTAGGCGCGCACCCAGGCTGCCGCTTAGTGTTGTTGCCTAGGCGCACTGGGGCCTAGCTGTCTCCGTGCGCCTAAGCGCGCGCCTTGACAACAATGCTTGACTCCCTGCAAGAAGCTCGAGTCACACCTTAGACACCTCCGATGATGTGTTCTCTTTAAAGAACGATATGCAATGATGCAACGGAAAACCAAACGAGAAAAGAACTTTGAAAAACCTTGTATCCGGATCGAAGAATTTCTATAATGATTTGAGTATGTATAGAACATTGAAATATCAAAGCTCAAATCAAAGAGAAAGTAAAACGATGAAGAATGATGTTTGGAATATGTAAAACAAAGTTTGTGGGGATGAAAACTTAAGAACAAGGTGACGTGACAAATAATGCTCCACGATCAGTAAAACATGAGTTTAGATTGTGTATTTATAGACCCAAATATGTTAGAAACCCTAAGGGTTTGTTCAAAACAAATCTCATAAGATTTGGGTAAAAGACAGTAAAACCGGCCAAAATAGTACACGAATACGCAGGCTACCTGGGTGGGTGCGCAATCTCAGAGAACTCTGGGAGAGGTTAGGGGTGAGGTGTGCACCTCTCTGTGTTCAGAATTTTGGGTGCGCACGAGACGTAAAAGTCGTGATTTAAACCCGAAAATGTCCCGAGACTTCCGTGGACGTCAACAGACGATCCTAAGACCATCCGGAGTCCCGCAACTATCCACCGCAAGTAAAAACCTCTGAAAACAAGGATCTAAAACACCGAAAGTCCAAACGAAGATCAAATCAAAAAATCGAATTCATACGGTGATGAAACGTGCGAGATTTTTTAATACAAAAACTTGGAAACTCAATTTGAACTTTATGCGCAAATGTGAGAATGCATCAAAACACTAAGAACTCAAGCAAAACATGTTACAAACTCTGAACGATGAAAACAAGCAAATACGTAGGGAAAACAAAAATCACCATCTCAAGTCCAATGAAAATGCACACATGCATGCAATGATATACGCCATATACCTGAGCGGCTGAGGTATCTGTGCACTCAACTGGTACGATTCTAAGCGAACGTTTGCACACTGTATCTTCGACGTCTTCAAGGGATTATGTAGAGGTATGCAAAACTCACAAGATAACCTCATACCATGGACTAACTCACACATATCCAAGATATGTTTTGTATCAAAGTATAAACCAATCGAAGGAGGAACCAATATTGCGGTTTCAGTTAGGTGGGAGATCGAGGGATAATTATCCTCTGCACTACAACTATATGGACCATGGTAAATGCACAAAGATCCTCATCCAATGTCTGAGCACCTTCACCAAGATCAATGATCCATAATTGTTGCAACTTCGATCTGGTGACCATATCTTATGAAGAGTGGACTGCATCATCAAATTCTTGGAATCCACATTACCAATGGTTTTAGTTGATATTATGGATGATGTTCATGCAAGAAGGTGATTTTTCCTAGTCTGCAAAATAATCAAAGATTCGAGTCTTCTTTTAAATTTGATGTTTTGATTGTTGTATTTCTAGTTTTGGTGTTTTAAGTGTTTCCTATGAGTCATGCAGGACCAACCAATGGTCCTTTTTTTTTGAGAAATCCCTCTAGATGTCGTGGAGGGAGAGGGGTGGGGGGTGGGGCTAGAATCCTAGTAGTTTTAATAGAAAATAAAGGTTACAAAAGGAAAAAAATAATGTAGAAATTACTAAGTTTACCCTATTATCTTTGTTCCCTTGTAAAGCAGTGTTCTAAGATTTCATTCGGATAACAATAAGTTTCAGACATCTTCCTTAGAAGTTTCTTTCTGCATAAAACCTGTTGTGTCTTCTCCTTCGAAATGCTAACCAGGCAGGCACAAGATGATCTCCATTGTTTCTTAGTTCGATTCCTTCTCCACTTAGTCCATAAAGATCTCAAAATTCCTTGTCTCCCCCTGCTATGAAGTTTGGATTTGACTTGAATCCAAATCCAATCGGAGAACGGACAATGCAAAAACAGATAATTAGTATCCTTTCTAGGGTTAGGGGTGTGTATCGGTTCGAAACCAATCTATATAGACAAAAGGCTGAAAGGGGCAAGTACAAAGAAGAAAAAATCAGACATGCTAACTAAAAAGGCCTCCAAATCAAATTAATACGATAATTAGAGGTGCTGATAACGAACCAATGACGCTTCGACATCGCCGAGACCCCTAAGTATGATTGTGCATTCAAAGGTGATATTTTCCTAGATCATATTTTCCTTTCCTAGTACCTTGCATCAGTTGTCATTGCACACATGGGTTAATATTTCTTTGTAAAGAAATTATTTGACTTTCCCTTGTACTACCTATATTTCTGGTCCTATGCCTAGTTTGGCTGTTTATTTGAATAATTGCAATCCGTGTTTTACATGCTGCTTTTCCATCTTCCCAATGAATGGGTAAGCTCTCTCGTTGGTATGCTTGGAGTGTTCCTTTGGATCAGTGTTTTCAGAGGCGGGGGCGTAAGGCAGGGCGTTTTGCCTGCTGTGGGGCGGGGCGTAAGCCCCAGGGTGTGGGACGTAAGCCCCATTAATTTTTATTTTTTTAATTTAAAAATATATATAGAAATAAATAATATTATATAAAAAAGTGAAAATAGATTAAAAACAAACAAAATAAAAAAAACTATGAGCAAAGTTATCAAACAAAGCATTTAAGCCGACCAGCATGGTTGATAAATCACAAATATATAAAAAATGATAGTAAAAATGAACTTGTGATTGTCTTTCAATATCATTTAAGATCTAATTATAAGTTTTTAACTAAAATTTAAACCATCAATGTTTATATTCCATAGATTTTATCATTCCATACATGATATAGAACCAATTTAAAACAACTTTAGTTCCCAAAATATCATAATCGTCCTCCAAGAGATTAAGACATATATAAAAGATCACACGGTAGTAATCAAATCATTTTTTTAAATTATGCAGACAAACTCCAATGGAGCGTAAGCCCATGCCATTGAGGCGTAAAAGGCGTTCCCGTGCGTTCGGGGCGTACGCCCCAGTGGTTCGAGCGTAAGCCCCACAGGAAAAAAGCCCTAGTTGGAGCCGCCCCAGGCGTTTTAGGACCGCACCGCCCCGGGGCGAGCCTCGGGCGTACCCTGGGGCGAGTTTTTTAAAACACTGCTTTGGATTAAAATATGTGCATAAAGCTTGTTGCTACCATGATCCTCCTCAGCATTTTTTGGTTACAACTTACAAGGCATGTGACATTCTTCAACGGAGTGCTGTAGTGTTATGCTTTAGTCATCAGATTTCCTTTAATGGTTCTTCTCAAGTATTCTAGTCCTTCATCTGTTTGTTAGAGGTTTTTTTCCCATTTCATGCCCTTTCCATATCTAGTTATCTACCTTAGTTCTTAGGTTCCTCCTCCATTCTCACTGTTAAGCAACCCCTTGCTGTTGAACTTTAATCTTGTGAGCGTGGAAATCTCCCAAGTCCCAAGTCCCAAGTACAGTTGGAGAGTCATGTTACATTGATGATTCCCCATATGCATCCTTTCACTTCCTATCCATCTTACATATTGGATGATTCTGTTGCATTTTGCTTAGCTGTCTCGAGTGCACGATGTACATGAGTACATCCGTATCATTTTGGCTTGATCATGGTTTATTTGTAGTCTCCACAATTTACTTCTTTCTTCCAGCCATTCGTGCCCATTAGGAACCAGTCTCAATTGTGAGGCCGATTAGCATCTACAGTGGCAGGTAACCATGATGAAGGCACTTCAATTTCTTCAACAATCTTGCCAATGGGATTGTTAGGCCGTATCACAATTGAAATTCTAATTTCTGGTCTAAAGTGAGACCAATTTCGTTCGCTAAAACATCTAATGTTTAGTCTGAAATATATAAATCTGATAGCTATTTTAATGTTGCATCCATTTTAGAAAAGATATATTTTCATTTTTGACCATAACATTGAAGATGATTTTCCTTAGTAGTTATCCACTTATCCTATAAATCATATTAATCTTAAATTCATTACTTAATTATCATTCCTCTTTTTGTTTGTGCTCTGGAAGAATTCAACTTGTTGGACAATATGCAAGAGAATTGTTGAATTGTTTTATTTACTTTTCATTATTGTTAATTAAATTTATCTGAAAACACTGGAGAAACCTTTGGATTGCATTTTTCTCCTATATTGTTGTTCTAGAGAAGACGTCTTGCAAGTATGTAATATTTGATTTATGCTTAATCTGTATCTGCTTATCTTATTCATTAGGTTTTTACTATTACTTGTATGCTTAATATGTTCTGCATTGCAGATATTTTCATTATCTTTTCTGTTTCGTTTAATTTTCAACTGATTTTTTACTTAATAATTTATTTTGTTGCAGGAACTGTCTTCCAGTAAGCTATTATCATCTTATAAGGATATGGTATGCATCACACGTGTTAATTGTGGACCACTGTTTTGGATTTTATTGATCTCTCTATGAAGTGTGTAAAATGTTGCCAGATCAATTCTGAAAGATTCTAATTAAGAAATTGCAAGATTTGTGGAAGCTGTTTTTTGGTCTTCTGTTGTTCAATGATACATCTACTATGCAATTTCAGTTTTGAAACCATTTATTTTATCTGCTTCCTTAAATCGTAAACTGTCTCGTGTTATGAAGAAATTAGATTCAAATTAACACACCTTTTTCTAGTCCGAATTTGTATATTATTTTCTATTTTAATAAAGCTTGGGGTATGCTCAACCCCATCCTCTCCATCTCGGGGAGGAATTCTCAAAAAAAAAAAAAAGAATTTGTATATTATTTTATTCTCTACTGTATGCATTTCAGGAATAGGTAATCACACATCTTAAAAACTGCAGGTTGTTGCTTCTTCTCACTTGGTGAAAGCTTCTAGTTATATGCGCTGTTTTGTTAAAGGATCAGTTGTTAGCCCCCTCTTACAGTTTTCAGATCACCCTGAGGATAAGATTGACTTTGGAGATGGTGGTGGAATTCCGGTGTTCTCATCCTTTACAATCTCACTTTTAGGTATGCACCCGTGACAAGCTTTGTCCTACTTAAGCACCAAACGGTTTGTTTTATGCAGAAATTGTAAATTGAAACTGAAATTACGTCAGTGAAGATGTTGACTATACTTTTCTCTATCTATTACTTTCTCGATTTATGTGGAAATTCTATCGCGATGAGGTTGGTTGTGTTCATTAACATTATCTTAATGCTGCTACTGATCCTTTATTTACTTTCTAATAAGAAATCCTATACCTGATCTTTATGTATTCCCTGCCCAAACGAGGCTCTGTGTCAAGATTCATGTATAGCTAATGACACATCAATTTGGATTTGCCTTGATCATTCAAACTTTCATTAATATCCCAACATTTCAACTCTTAAATTTGAACCATAAAGAATTTGCTTGTGGATATTAGTTCAGTATGTCATGCTAGAAGAAACATATTAATTCATAACTAGATCCAATTGATGTAGCTCTAATCGAATTGATGAAGGGATTGGTATGCTTTGATACCAATTAATTCCGGAACTGTATTAAAAAAGGATGGGTTAATATAATAGCGAATCACAAACAAGAAGGGATAGAATAGAGAGAGTTCATTTTAGCATGAAAGCGGAAAATATATGAAACACAATTAATATTTGCTGGAATAAATTCATGAAAACTGATGTGTAATGTTTATAACCCTTTCTACTTTTAATCTCTATCCCATGACTGGTAGACACTAACAAGGTATCGAGTACTAAATAAAATCTTGATCCCATCTAATCGTTTTTTTTATTTTATGATTTTTATATTTATAGGTTGATTTTCTGGTCTTTTATTTTTATCTGAACTTCTGATTGTTTTATGGGTTTATTTATATTATTTCTGATTTTATGAGTATTTTGAATGAGGAATCCCAACAAAAGAAGCAAGACATCACTTATTTAGGAGTCTTGATAGCTTTGGAAGCTTCTTTTTAGAAGAGAAATCCACTTTTATTTAAAACTAACACCGACTTCTTATTTTGTGGATTTTGAGGCTACAATTGTCCGACCCAATCTAATCTTCCTAAAAATATGGATTGCTATCCCTTCTTTATGGAAGTTGGTCTCTAAAATCTAGGAAAGAGGCTCAACTGGATTTTATTGACTGATGGCATTTTTTCATTATATTAGGACCTATAAAATTAAGTACAATTTTCCAAAATTAAAACAAGGTTCCTGCTTGCTAGAAAGAATCTAAAAAAACGGTAAACAATGTCTAAAAACAAATATAGGTCCTAGAATCAGAAGAAAAAAATCCTATTACTAAAGACTTTAATCACCCATGTTTGCTTTGCATCATTCTCCTCTGCTTGGAATATTTCTTGACTCAATCGAGAAGATCCGAATAAAGATCTTAATTTTGGATCAATTGATGATGTAGTCTGTTATTGAATTTTTGATCGATTGCATCTCATGTTGGCATAGAATATGACTCATTCAAATCTTACCTACCCGTCTTGTAGTGGTTGATCAGTTTTGTAGAATGGCTCATTGTGACTTCTTAATAGTTACTGAAAGGATCCGAGAACTGATGTTGGACTACAATAGTACAGTATCCTATTCCTCATAAATATAGTAACTCATCGGCGATTCGGGTTTGGAACTTCTTCAATGCACGTGGCGCCCTTTGATGGCAAGGACACATGATCTACATGAGTTGCATATCAAAAACTTGAATCTGCCACATGAGCCGCTTTATCTGCTTTACATCTCTACCAATTTCTATTGTTGCTAGAAGCCTAGAGCAACTCGACATGTCTTTGCGTTTAGATTCAAATTCAAATTCAAATTCAAATTAAAAAAAAAACAGTTGGTCCAAGTATCAGGACCAACCGGCCGTGGTAAAAAAAAAGAATTTTTTTCAAGGATGAATTGTTTTCGTCTTCATCTCTACTGCCCATCATTGAGGGGGCAGTTTGTAGACATTGGAAATTTCCTAAGTTTGAAAGACTGTAAACTTGGGTAAGTCTGGGAAACTCCAAATTTTAGATAAGTTTGAAAGACCCAGGAAGTTAACTAAGTCTGAGAAACTTAAAAAGTCGACCATGGCCCCTCAGCCCTAGTCCCAACCAAGGAGACTTAGAGAATTTCTAAGTTTGAAAGACCTAGAAAGTTAGCTAAGTCTGAGGAACTTAAGAAGCCGACCTAGGCCCTTGGCCCTAGTTCCAAGTCCCAACCAAGGAGACTTAAAAAATTTCTAAGTCTGAAAGACCCAGAAAGTTAGCTAAGTCTGAGGAACTTAAGAAGCCGACCAGGGCCCCTCGGCTCTGGTGCCCTACACGACCGGTCATGAGAAAGAAAAGAAAGGACAAAGAAAGATGAGGAGGAAAAATGCTCACCTTTTAACCCTGACTTTATCTGATAAATCCGTGGAAAGCTTTTAAGACGAGCACGAGCGTCAACAAGTACAAGCTTATGCTCACATGCGATCCAATAAGTTGATCAAAGAGGACCGGATCACAAATGTCGGATTCGAGTCTCAATGAGTAGGCTCGGGTTCGATCCAGTTCGAATGTGCACAAGGAATCGCAAGCCAAAAAGGAAGGTTCCAACACAAGTTTAAAAAAACCACATGGAGATAGTTATTGAAGAGAATAACTTCGCCGTGTGTTACAAAAACCACCCGAAGGTAGTTATTGTATGGAATAACTTCTTTTGGGAGTTATAGTAACTCCTCAATCACTTGATCCCCTATAAAAAGGCGAGCGTGGACAAAGAAAGGGACTTTTGAAGCAATTGTACCCACGCAAGAGCCAAAACACTTGGACATCCAGACACTTCGCTCCGTGCACGACGTAGAAAGCTCGTAGAAAGGAAGCATCCATCCAGTTCGAGTTCCAGCATCCATCTTTAGTGAAGAAACTAAAATATTAAGTAGCAAAGCACCGCCGATTCTAAACGATCACATGCGAAGCCCGGAAGGATTACGCAGCACAAATCTTTCTTCAAAATTTCAACACTTTGTAAGCTCTTCGAAAATGTGATTCTTCTACAAGCCCAAAATAAAGGAGATTGAGGATCAGAGGATCAAGAGTAGTTTCCCCGTATTTCCTAATACTTTTTGTACTTAGCTCATTCGAGCAAGTTCGTAAGTTGTTTTGAGCAAATTTTGTTCATACGGAAAGCTCTATCGTTTCCTTGCAAGAAAAATGTTCGATCTGAGAAGAATACTCAGCCAAGGCAAATACCTCAATGGACATTCTTAATCTGTCCAGACTCTAGACCACCAATTTTGGCCAAACAAAGAAGATAAGTAACCATTAAAACTTGGAAGGTTTTGTGCTATAAGTATTCCCTTTACAATAACATGCAAGGTAACCTAAATCTGAATTCCTATTTGTAGTCTTGTTATCTCAGCTGCACCTGAATTTTAAGATCGGCAATAGGTATGAACATAGGATTTTTTTTTAGAGTACTTGGACTCACAGAGTAGTGCGTTTTAATGATTGTTAGAAATCAATAGTAACTTCATAAAAGGCTGATATTATAGTTCTATAACCTTTTTGTACTTATAACCTCCAGCATATGACTCTTAGAGTCGAGGAAGTTTTCTTGAATCATCCTGGCTGGGACTCAAATTTTAATGAGTTACTAGGACCCCGACAATGTTCTTACCCATAATTCCTCATCTTATACCAATAACTGCTTTGTTTTCGTAAATGGTGATTTATGTTTGCATTTTAAGTGTTTCTCTATTTTGATTAGCTGATGAAACCACTTCTGTACCAAGTGCATATATATTTTTTGAGCAATTCCTCTTCGAGTGGGAGAGGATGGGATTAAGCCATACCCCCAAGCTATATTATTAGAAATAAGTAGAAGTTACATAATACAAAGGATATAGCTTATCTCCTTAGATCGTTTGGGAGAAAACTCGGTAGAGCAGCTTTGCGCAAGTAGTACAATGTTTCTCCACACCACCTCAGCTGAGGAGTTCTTGCCAGAGAAAATTCTGGAGTTTCGCTCTCGCCATATGCCCCAACATGTGTAGATATCTAGGAAATTCCAAGCCGGCTAAGCTTTGTCCGTATATGTCTAGTTCGCCACATAGTCTAAAGGGATCGGATGGACCCTGTATGTCCCTTGACTACTAAATGGCCCTTCAGTCTAAGCCAGATACCCCTAGAGTAGGGGCAATAAAGAAGTAAATGGTTAGCGTATTCTCTTTCAAAATTGCATAGGGGATAAGATAGATCTTGGACATTCGGATTATTTCTGCGCATCAGGTTCACTCTCGTGAGCATATGTTCTTAAATAGTAAGCCACATGAATATCCGAGTCTTCAGTGGGGCAGGTGATGTTCAAAGGTGTTTAGCAATGGGACATATAATTCTTCCGGAGTTAAAGAACCTATAGAAAGATATGATCGAGAATACACTCAGAGTCCCATTTTCAGCTAGAAGAATCCTTGCATTGGCCGATAAAGGACCCAAGGGTTTGATAGAGATCCAAAAGCTGACCCTGGATGTCAGGGCTCACATTTCTTCTGAATTTAACCGACTAGATGAAAGAACCGTTCGAGTAGCTAGTTTGAGAGGGGGCAGATGCATTCTTGTCCCAAGCAATTTCGTACAGGTATGCAAACAGAGTGGCAAGGTAGATGTCCCCGACCCATTGGTCCTTCCAAAATTTAATATTGCGATCGTCTCTTAGGTTTAACCGAGTATCGACCTTGAAAGGTGCACCCACCTTCGAAATGCCCTTCTAGAAGGGGGAGATTTTTCCTGATCGGCGGCTTCTCGGCTTGGAGTGGGTTGAATCTTCGGAAGTATCTGTCTCTGATGATCTTCGACCCATGGTCCCCTTGATCATTATGGAGTCTCCACCACAATTTTCCGAGAAGAGCTCGGTTGGAGTCCTTTAGATTGGTGACGCCCAAACCCTCTGGTCATGGAATTTGCAAGCTATTCCCTAATTCGTGAGATGGTACCAAGTGTATATTGAGCAGTCAAAATGTATTTGTTACAATTACTTGATTCAGATGCCTTGTATATAACAATTTGATAAATGTTTTCTTTTATGTTCTATTTCCTTAATGTTTGTGCCAATAAATCCTCTAGAGATTGAAGCTCTAATCCTAGATAATGATGTAGAACCCTCGGGGAGGGAGCTATAGTACCTAGATAATGTACCTGAACCCTTGGGAGTGAGCCCTGGTACATTATTTTTTTTGAGAATTCCTCTCCGAGGGAGAGAGGATGGGGTTAAGCATACCCCAAGCTTTTATTAATGGATAAGAAAATCAGAGCTGAGAAAGAAAAGGGAGGATACAACCCGAGAGCTTGACAGGAAAACCTGGGGACCAACTCCGAACCAACGACACATAGTCAACCCAGAAAGTAGCTATCGAGGCCTCCTTCCCTGAGAAAACTCGAGAGTTGCGCTCCCTCCAGATGCTCCAGCAAAGCCCAATGGTTAGCAGGTCCCAAGTTGGCCGAAACTTCTTGTCCACCCTCCTGGATCTCCAAACCGTCCAAAGGGAACGGATAGAGGCCGGGTGACCTCTGATATTGAACTCCCGTTTCAGCTTCGACCATAGCTCCCTAGAGAAGGGGCATCTCAAGAGTAGATGATTAACATCCTCCCTATGTCCGTGACAAAGGGGGCAGGATAGATCAGTCACATTCGGGTTGTTCCTCCTCCTCAGATTGACCCTTGTCAAGATTCTCTCTCTGATGGCTAACCACATGAAAATCCTGGTTTTCAACGGCGCTGGCGATCGCCAGAGGTGGCTCGCGATGGGACAGATAGTGCCTCCATTATTGAAAAAATAATAGAATGACTTCACCGAGAAGATCCCTGAGTTGTTCCATTTCCAGCTAGAACAATCCCTATCTTCTCCCAGAGAGAAAGCTTCCACGATACTGTGAAAGTCCGCTAGATGACCCTGGAGAGTGGGAGGGATACGCCGCCTAAATTTCACTGACCAGGTACGGCCCGACGCTGAACCTGACGTCTGAGAGCGCACAGAGGCCTGGGGATCCCAAGCCAACTCGAACAGATCAGGGAACAGTGTAGCCAAGCTAATATCGCCGACCCATTGGTCAAGCCAGAATTTGAAAGACTTGCCGTTCCCGAGAATAAGCTTGGTGCCAGCCCGAAAAGGAGCCCCAATTTTACAAATACCCTTCCAAAAAGTGGACCGAGTACCCGATTGTCTGCTCCGAGCTTGCAAAGGAGAGAAGCGTCTGAAATATCGGTCTCTGATAATGGACGACCAGTGGTCCCCCTGGTCATTCTGTAATCTCCACCACCACTTCCCAAGGAGCGCTCTGTTAAAGTCTCTCAGGTTGATGACCCCTAATCCGTCCTGCTCCCGCGACTTACAAGTAACCCCCCAATTCACCAGATGATAGGCTCCGGAGGATCTATCGGGACCTCTCCAAAGGAAAGCACTACGAATCCCGTCTATTTTCTTAATAACCCAAGCTGGAAGGAAGAAGAAGGCCAAATAGTAAGCCGGAATAGCAGAAAGAACTGAGTTGACTAGGGTCAGACGACCCCCCAAAGAGAGAAGTTTCCCTCTCCAATTCGACAACCTGAGCTCCACCTTCTCTACCACCCTCAGCCAATCCGCCCGCCCTAGGTTCCTGTTACTCACAGGCAACCCAAGATATTTCATCGGAAAGGACCCCAATCTGCAATTCAACAAGGAGGCAACAAGTAGACCGAAATCCTGGGACTGCCCTACATAGTAGAGAGAACTCTTGGCAAAATTGATCCGGAGGCCAGACGAGAACTCTAGCGCATAAAGGATGATTTTCAGAACCGCCACCTGCTCTAAAGCTGCTTCACAGAAAAGAATCGTGTCGTCAGCAAAATGAAGATTGGAAACGCACCAGGAGGAACCTCGGATGCCTCTGAGGAGGCCAAGCGAGCTCGCTTTACGCAGAGTCGCATCAAAAGCATCCACCGCCAGGATGAAGAGAAAAGGGGAAAGGGGACAGCCTTGCTTAAGCCCTTTCCTCATGGAAAAGTGGCCCCCCGAAACTCCGTTCACCGAGCAGGAAAGTTTAGAGGAGGACAAGCAGCGAGAGATCCAAAGAACCCAGCGAGGCGAGAACCCTTTAGCCCGCAGGGTGGAGAGAAGAAAATCCCACTGGAGCCTATCAAACGCTTTCTCGAAGTCTAGTTTGAAGACCAGGCCTTCAATCTTATATTCCTTCATGTGATAAAGAAGCTCTTGAACGGAAGCCACACTATCCAAAATCTGACGGCCTTTGATAAAAGCCGACTGGCTCCTGCTAATGAGATCGCTCATAACTGGGGAAAGCCTGTTCGCCAGGATCTTGGTCACAATTTTATAAGCGCAATTGAAGAGGCTAATGGGCCGAAAGTCTCCCACTGACTCTGCACCCGCCTTCTTCGGAAGAAGAACGAGGAGCGAGTAATTGATGCTGTCCAAAGAAGTGTCCCCCGAAAAGAAATCCAGAATGAAGCGCGAGACATCAGCGGAAATACAATCCCAGTAAGTTTGGAAGAAGAGCATAGGGAAACCATCCGGACCTGGCGCGCCATCCCCAGCCAAATCGAACACTGCGCGCTTAATCTCCTCTTGGGAGAAATCTCTGTCTAGCTCATGAGAAGGAGGGAGCCTCTGAAATGGTAAGCTATCCCAAGAGAGAGAAGCAGCGGAAGGAGGTAGATCGCGGAAGTAGTTCCTGTAGTGGCTTGACACTCCTGTTAGGATCTCCTCTGTTCCTTCGAGACGCTGACCCCCCACGGTCAGGAACTGAATAGTGTTTTTCTTCCGTCTGCCATTCGCAATCTTATGAAAATAGGAAGTGTTGAGATCCCCCAGCTTGATCCATCTATCTCTAGAGCGCTGTTTCCACATCACCTCCTCTGCTCTCAAGATATCGAGAAGGACTTCTCTAGAAGAGGAAAGGGAAGCCAACTCGTCTGCCGAGAGGGGGGAGGACTCTGCCTTGATCTCCAGTTCGTCTATATTCCTCAGATAGAGCTCCTTGCGGCGAAGGACAGACCCGAAGCAAGCTCGCTCCCACCCTTTGATCTTCTGACGCAGGCTTCTGAGTTTGCGCACTAAATTCCTGGCCGAGTTAAAGTCTGAAGGGAATTGGGACCACCACCTCCTAACAAGATCATCGAAAGAAGGATCTTCGCGCCACATCTTCTCAAAACGGAATCTTCTGGGAGGCTTAAGCCACGAAAGACAAGAGTCCAGCAACAGGGGAACATGATCTGAGACAAGCGCTGGCAAGCTCCTCTGGGAGGAATTGGGGTAGGAGGCCTCCCATTCGGCTGAGGTAAGAAACCTGTCTAATCTAGCCATAGAGGGAGAATCCCGCTTATTAGTCCAGGTAAAGCGCCTGCCGCGAAGGGGAAGATCAGTCAGGTCCAATCTCCTAATGAAGTCCGAGAAATCCTCCATCGCCCCCAAATGGCCTAAACCCCCCAGCCTCTCATGGGAAAATCTGGTCACATTGAAGTCTCCGCAGAGGATCCAGGGGTCCAGCCTATCCCCTCTAGTGTCTGTAAGTTCTTGCCAAAAAGCATGGCGAAGACTCATGTCGTTAGGGCCGTAGACAGAGGTGACTAACAGAGGAGCACTACCAAGCTTAAGAGAGAGGGAAACCGACAAAGAGAAAGAGCCGGCCACTGCCAAGTCAAACATGTCAGTCCTCCAGCCAATGAGAATACCTCCTGAAGCCCCTACCGCGTCAAGGGACTTCCAATGAAACCGATCCGGCCCGACAAGCTCGCAAGGAAAGATGAGCTAGGACTAGACGTCTTCGTCTCCTGCAGACAAACCACATCTAGAGCATGCAAAGTACAAAGAAGAGCAACTGCTGAACGTTTCTCCACAGAACCCAACCCCCTTATATTCCAAGACAGACACTTCATTAAGAACTACAGGCCCTCGGCCGAACTCCTAGATTTCTCCAAATCTCGAGAAGCAGACAAAAAATCTCTCGCTGCCTTCCCGTCGCTCCCAAAAGCAAAACCACAAGAGGAGGCTATCTTTAAAACAGCAGCATCATCCAAAATATTCAAGAAGAGAGAGAGGTCTTCTTCCGCTCTCGAGGCCAAAAAACATCGCAGGTTCTGCATCACCGGGAGTGGTTGTCTCGGATTCCTCCGGAGGTAGGTCTGCAGCTGCTGAGGATCAGCTTCAGGAGCTGGAGGATGCTCTTCCGACTCCACCTCTCCCTCTTCGCGCTCTGCCTCGGGATCTGAAGCGAGAACCTGACTAGGTAAAACCGAAGCCACATCAGGATCAGCATCCCGTGATTTAGGGGGATCGGAGGCGCCCAGATCCCCTGAATCACGGGGAAGAAAAACGGGAGAAGCTAAAATCTCGGGGGGACGAGAAGGAGGATCCGGCCCAATTGGGCAGGGAGGCTGAGGGGAGGAACGAGATTCCTGGGGGGTACCAAAACCGTTACCTTCCACGCCGGCTTGGTTCGCCGAGGTCGCCCCCTCCTCTCGAACCGGGTTCGATGGATACGGAACTGACGGTCCAGCAAGCGGATCGGAGGAGCTCCCCGGCTGGTGCACAGAGGCTGAGGACGAAGCCGGCGACGAAGATGCAGAAACTCTGATGGAAAGATCAAAGAAGAAGTCCCCGGATCTGATAGAGAGACTTGGCGGAATGGCAGAGGGGTTGATCGTCCTGAAGACGACTATCAGCTCGAGAAGGTCACGGGAGGCGTCTAACCCGTTCTCCACTTCAATGACGTCTCCAAAGGGAGACAAGGCTGATTGCATTGCAGAAGCATTCCAGCAGTGGAGCGGCACCCTTGCAACGAAGAGCCTGACGATGGAAGAAGAGCAAGACCCTCTAGCCCTGTGGGAGGGTGTCCACGCCGAGAAGTCCAGCAACAGCTGACCGGTCCTCACAGAGACTCTGCTGACGACAGAGTGCTTCGCGTATGCCGTAGGGAACTCCACCAGAAACTCCGAAGCGCCTAGGCGCCAGGTAGGGAACTCCCACTCTGATTGCCACAAAGCCTTGAGGGCTGCTGATAGGTCTGCCGAGGTGGGAGACCCCTCCCTGACGCGGACTAGGGCGCATGTATCCAACTTGAAAACTGCATCATTGGAGGCTGCGGAAATGGGGATGGTGACGAACGGATGGGGGAAGGACCTCGGTGGCGAAGGTGGATGAAAAGCTGGATGATTATGCATAGAAGAAGCCTGGATAATACGAAGGGGGCAGATAGAGGAAGAGTGGCCAATACCGCGACAGATCCAACAGACCATGGCGTTCCTGCAGGCGGAAACAAGGTGGCCCTTCTCCCCGCACCTGAAGCAGCACCCTCGAGAGAAAGGGCAGGGGATCCTGGAAGGAGAAAGGGTGGGGGGCCGCGGCGGAACGAGGGGAAGGGGAAGGAGAGGGAGTGGCGGCGGTGGATGAAGAAGAATGGGCGACTGTGGGGGCAAAGGGGGGGGGGGAGGGGGAGGAATAGCAGAGACACGGGAAGCCCAAGAGCCACCTCCTGGCCTCGCGAAATGGGATATGGACGGACGATGGGAACCGGCGGTTGGGCCCTCGTGATGAGAGCCGGCGGCTGGGCCCTCATGATGAGATCCGGCTCTGACCGGAGCAGGGATCGCCTCTCCAGGGATCTCCTTTCCCAAGGATCCTTCCCGAGGCTGGGGGGGAAAGACCCGAGGACTACCTGCCAAAAGATCTCTCCATCTACCATTCTGAACCCTAGGGTTGAGAACGGGACCCACTGGAGGTACAGGCGTCGAATCAAAACGCCAGTACCCATTAAGAACCTTGGGGTTGATGAGCGGGTTCTGATGTCGACGCCGAGTACGGGAATGCCAGACATCCGGCGGACGGCCTAGCGCCGATCGCCTCACGCTACGCTCGCCGATCGCCTCCCGCTGCGCTCCGTACCCTCTCATGATCTTCAATCCCACTATGAATCCATATTGTTCAAGCCCTGGTACATTATTGCAGCGGGATATTTGAGGGTCATTTCTTTGTTGTCAATGATGGAGAAAGTAAATCCAATAATGAAGAGAAACAAAACTCTCAACCCTTGCTGTTTATATAAATGGGCTAAAAGTGATGATCCAAAATCCAAGAAGACCCTAATAAATCCTAACCACTCGTTTGAACACTAAAATGCTCATCATACATTAAGCCATGCATTTTTTTCACCAAAAAAAAAAGGACTCAAAACAAGTAGGAAAATGCCGTGCAGAGTTTTTGTCCATCCTTCGGTATACGTTTCACAAGTTTCTGTTAAACGATATTGTGCAACATTTCTTCAGTAAATCCTCTTTAAATGCTTCATCCAACTTTTGTTACGACTTGCAAGTGATTCTTGAACCTTCAGAAAACTGATTCATAGTCATACAGATTGAGAGTTTCATGCTGTAATGTTTTTATTATGTTTCCTTTTTTAGCTCTAAATTATTTTTTCCAGCCATAAGTATACAAAATGTTTAGGTCTTAGGTTGGGCCTTCAAGTCAAAATTGTAAATATTGCATCTGTATTGATCGAAAATCAAAATCCATATACTCGAATTCAATCTCAGTTCATCTATCAGCACTCAGCACAAGAGCATTGTTCCGAGTGCATTAAAAGGGGAAAATATTTCAGACCAAGCCATGTTTTAGCCTTTAAAAAGTGGTGGTATTTTCAGTTTTCTAACTTTGCGATATTTTTGATCTAAGAAAAGTGACTGCCTCTCCTTGCTAGCAAAATTACTTGGCCCATTGAATTATGTCATCTCAATTTTTTCATTTAATATTTCTCTTAATACTGAATTCTTTGACTTTTATGAATAATCTACAAAGAAGTGCACTAGTCAGCAAATCTTGAAAATTTGACCTTTTATTGGTGTGTTCCTCATAATTTCTAATCTTTGTGTGTTAATATGTAAACTCTCTACACATACCCTTACTCCATTTTTTAAAATTTGAATTCCATGTTTCCTATGGTAATTCACTCGTAAATCCCAAGGTCATGACTACGATTTCTAGGATTCAATTTATCTGACAAGAATATCAATCATCTTTTTTTCCCTTCTATTTGTACTCCTAGAGTTGTTGTGTTCTCATTCTGACTCCTCCCTTGTTTCAATGTATTTTGAATTGTGCATTATCTTTAAACCAATTGTGATCATTTGTAATTAAGTTTCCATCTATGTATGCATAATCAATCAATCTTATAATGCCTTCAAACTTTTGTGGTTTTCCAATGATCTCAGAGAATCTGGCGCAAGAGATTGTTGGGATGTTTGTTTTAGAACTGAGCTTGAAGGTATAAGTGACAGCTCTGTTCTTTTTGAAAGTAATATCAAAGTGGACTTCATGAAAAAAAAAATTTTGCTCAGTTTTTGGCTTGGTATAATGTCATCTCCCTCAGTTAGTGGTGAGAGAAATTTTTGGGATGTTCTTGACCTGCATGTCTTGCTCGCGCATTCATTATATCAACTGTTGATGGATTTTTATTGAACCTTTTGAGTACCTTCTTTTTATATGTCACTGTTTGGCATGAATAGCGATTACTTGTGATCGAGCTACTCAACACGTGTAAAAATGCTGTCGAAGGACAAACTGCTGCATTAAGTTGGTCACATGAGCTTTATCCTGGAGAATTTGAGGATTTGAGAATGAGCAACATGTTTTCACCAGAAAGTTGTCATCCAATTCCTCCTCGAGTAAAAGATTGGGACTCCAGTAATCCTTTAATTGGGCTCCATCCTTCAGATCGCGATTGCTTGCAGGTATGGCTAATTTACACCCTTTTTTCTCATGGTAATTAACAGTTTTATAGGCATGGTCGTCCTATGGAAATAACAATGTTTAATAGGTCAACTGAATACGAATTAAACATTTTCCTTTTTTGTTGAGCTGTCTATTATTAGTTTTCAGAAAAGAAAATTTGAGTTCTGTTGGACACAGACTATGGCATCATTTTTCAGAATATGGTTGGCTACTTGGTTTTAAACATCAGATATTGATAATTGATTTATGGTGGTCAGCTGAGTTGCTTGTGAGCAGTTGACTTGTATGATAATTTATAAGAAGGGTGCCAACTTGAGTAATAGATTGTTCTCTCCCCCAAAGTTTAAAGGACAATACCTTGCTACCAAAGTAGAATAACTATCATATATTTTTCAAACCTCGCTACCAAAGTAGGATAACTATCTAAAATTTTTCAAACAGTAGATCAGGATCAAGGGAATCACAATTCTTTGGTACTTCATGTGCCTTGTAACTTCGAGCATGCATTGGTTGTCAAAATGCTAAATTAACCTTGACTTTTATGCCATCAACTATTTTTCTTTATGAGATGCTTTAGACCATTCGTAGGAAAAGTTATTTCAGCTCAGGCCCTGTTTTGATGCTTATGAAGAAATTACTCCCTACACAAAAATTTTGTAGTCAATCATCCAAGATAATTCTGTGAAATACACGCGTGTCTGGTTTTTGCAGATTTTGTTGTTTGGGTAACTGTAGGAAACAATGTGCATGGTTATCAGCTATTAATGAAATGGCCAGTATCAAATTGTTGCTCCCTCTTCATGGTTTCACTTTTGTGACGTCTTTCCTCCTGCAATGGCTATATTCTTTCATAATCACATCCATAAAGGTGATGTTGGATCTTGTCGTCTTAAGCAGTCGTGATCGATGTATGGGTGCTGATGTAACTTGTATTGAGATAGTACCCTTTATTGGCTAAGTGGGCGAGGGTTGCATCTGCTCGCAAGGAGATTTTACGAGCTGGCATCGATATCATTAATCTGCATTCCTAAACTGCAGAAAGATTCTTATTGAAAAGAAATGGATGAGTTTAGTGAAGGTGAAGGTGATGAACCACTCACTGCACACTCGGTTTACCTCTATAATCATAAACTGCTCATTATTGTCTCCCTACAGTACATCTATCCTATGAACATTCATATTATATACAAAACCTTAATGTTAGATTAACATATAATTTATCACATAGAAACTATGTATACGTTTGGATAAATTTTCGAAAGCCAAAAAGTAACTATAGGGTTTTATATGCCACATTTTTGTTTCTTTTTTTGTCAGCATCAAAGATATCTAAATATTTTAACACTGCACAAATAAAATTTGCACAATTAAAGAAAACCCATGCCAACTTTATCAGGTATTTCAGACAATCAAAGAAGTGTATGGACCTTTTTTCTGTTATTTCTGTTCTTTATTTTGTTTCATAAGCTAGTTTACAGTAGAAAATTTAGCGTTTATCTCTTCTTGTTATTGTAATCCATGCTTGTTTTGTCAATCCATTCCATGCTAAAATTAAATCACTAGATGTGACACATATACAGCGAATCTCCCTTCTTACTTTTTGTTAGTTTGCATGTATCATTTTCATAATTGAAACATCGTATTATGCATTCTAGTCAATGTAAGATATCATTCACAATGCATTTTTTGTACAAGAAATATTAAAACAACTACAACACAAAGCAAGCGTTTTCACAAGAAGATAGGTGAAGGCTTCACTTGGAAACATGTAGAAGATAAATTTCAGCGTAAAATAGTTCTCCATAAACACAGAAAACAAGGCACAGCCCATATATTTACGGTCATCATTGGATCATATCGAACTCAAAATGTTACCAATGGGAAGTGTTGTCAAAATGATTAGCCATGTTAGCACCGCAGCTACTGCTATATTACCATGTGAGAATTAGTTTAAAAAAAGATGGAAAATTCACATGCATTTGAATGTATATTAGTGCTTAAAGGTAGATTTACACAGAAGGCATGGAATACATGTTTTATATTAAGTGTAATCAAATAATAACGTGCTTAATTTATGCCAAAATGATTTCTATTTACAATTGGCATTACAGTTTTAGCTTGTATTGGTACGAGGAGAGACCCAAGTATGGTCAAGGAGATAGCCTTGTTGACGTGAACTTGTGTGCCAAACCAAGGTGTTTGTCATTTTCAGGTCTTTAAAAATACCATAAATTGGAGACAAAAAGTTAATTAAGAAATGCAAAAATGATTCTCCAAAACCGCATCCCAAATTGAAGACAAATATATAAAGTGAGCTAAGGAAGAAAGGGTAAGATTTACGAGGAAGAAATTGCATCTATGATGATGAGTTTCCTCAGAAGATTATGTACCATAATATGGAGCAAAGACCATTTGAGATACCTTCTTCTAAGTCCCATTTCTCAGACATTTTAGGGTCTCAAAGGCCCTCCTATCAAAACTCTTTGGTACTCTCCTCACTAATTCCAGTTACATGAGAGTAAACTTAAATAACAAGTTAAAGATACCAGAGCTCAAATGGGCATTAATAAAGAAAAAGGTGGACAAAGATTATCATTGTGGGTTAAGAAGGTGAATCCTGAACATAGAGTGGGTCTTGAGGCTTACTCCCCATCCTTTTTTTACAGTACAACCAATTGCGTCCTCACATCTTATACCATTGCCCCTCCACCCTCTTGCACCACACCCCTATTTCAACCCGTTAAGTCCCCTTCTGCCATTCCTTGCAGCAAAGCCTACCCCAAGACCAATACATCCCATCTACTACCCACGATCGAGACTGACCAACACAAAGGAAACCATAAACCCTAGGTTACAAGAAAGAGAAAGGAGAGTGGTCATACCTCGAGTAGCAGATTGATAAGTTAGCCGGTGTGAGGAGTTATGGCTTGCAAAGAATAGATCGAAAAAATGAGTAGTGAATTAAATTATGTTTCAGTACAAATTTTGTCGTATTGCATAGTATCCCTTAAGTTTGATGGAAATGTTTTCTAGCCTTTCCCAAATGTCATTTTGGAGACAAAGTGGAGACCAAAAATATTTTGGTTCAAAGGTGATATAGACATGCTTGCGAATTATGATTCAAGCAAACACCACCTCAAAAGTATGCTCTACAATTAGTTTTTAGCAATAATAGTATCCTCGAATCAGTTTTCTGGTCTTTCAGAGAGGATGCTGGGAAGGCAAATGTCGCGACCAAAAATACCTGGGTGTAGTGCCCTGGATATCTATTAAACATCAAAGAATAAAGGGTTTTGTGAAAGCCAATTCCTGTCTCAGATCCATGTATCTGTGTCATTCCTCCATTCTATTAACTTAGGATCATCATTCTATACGTGAAGATTGTCCGACTAGCCCAAATTAGGTCAACTTTGAAACTTTGCTCTCATAATATAGATGGTCAAAAACTTGGCAAACAAAAAAATGAGTTTACTACTTGTATTAGATACATATGGGGGAGTTTTGCATTGATCTGACACATGATTTATGGATTAACTTCTGTGTATATGGTGAAGAAGCTTCCCTTTTTCTCCTAATTGTTGATTTGGATATGCTTGCAGGTGTACTTAACCACATGGCTTGCTGATGTGAATATCGATTTAAATAGGTACAATAGTTCGGAGGGTAACTCGTCTCTGTTCGCCGCTTAAGACTTGCTACACTGATAAAATTAAAAATCAGAATTATATGCTCTTTCCATCTATTCCAATCTCTAAAATTTTGATCCTTTGGATCTTTGAGGCATGGAGGGTTGAGTTAATGTATCAATGTACCTCCCGAATTCCCCTAGTTATCCAATTCCAATAATAATTTTTTTCTTCTCACTCCAGGGTTAATGAAATATTTGCTATGGTTGAAGAAGAAATGCAAGTCAAACTTTCATGAAGTCGTCTACATGAGTCCGATATTGAAGGTATGGAGCAGCTGAACCTTAATTATATATCTTTGTTTTGTTTATTCGGTTCTTTTTGTTTGTGAGGAAGTTAGCGGTAGTTCAATATCTTTCATGCAATCGATAAATAGCTTGGGAGGGGATCAATCATGAGAAGTTGAGGATAGATGTCATGGTTTCGATGCTTATGTGATAACTAATCGAAAATCCACTTCCCTTTTGTCTAACATCACCTAATAAACCCATATGCTAGAAAAAAAGAGGATTGCATTAAGGATCGGAAATGAAGAGCGATAGTTCAGTGATTGAATCATCCTGAAAATTTGGATCCGACTCCAATAAAATGGATCATAAACGTTGTCAGGTTGGATTTAGAACCATGAAATAGTGAAATACAGTACATTTGATGCACTATCGTACAAGAACTTCTCATGAATGCAAGTTTAAGGATCAAATATATTCAAGATCCCGACCAGAATCCGGGTTCAAAGTGGATTTAGATCGCGGCGTAGTGGATCTTGGACTCGGATTTGTATCCCTCCCGGTGCGCATTGGCTCAAGATTTGGATCCATGTAAGATCCAGCCGACTTCAGGCAGTTTGCCACACCTTGATTGACTGCCTCTCACCTTTGTGTTATCAGGGCAAGGCAGTCATCACAATGTGGATTAGTTATCATCATCATCATCAATGCTACCGAGGTGTATAAATGTACTGCTAGGCTTTCATTCTATAGGATTTTGTAAATTAATTTAACTAAATAACCCTTTTATTTTCACCAAAGTTTGTAATACCTCAAACTTTGGGCAAAAAATTGTGATAACAATGTGTTTCATCTTTGAGATAGTGGATTGTTGTATGGTTCCGCGTCTTGTTTTATTGGTGGAATTCACACCTTTGCTATATTTTGTGAGATTTTTTTTTTCTCGGAGATTACTTCTATAGGTGGTTAATTAGCTTTGGTTATTTTGATTGGATTGAACCTAAGATGGATTATCCTTTTTTGCAAGGAGTTCATTTGAAACTATCGAAGGTGATGAGGCGAAGCTGAGAGGTACTGGAAGAAATCGAACCGAAAAAATCATTAAGCACAATTTTTTTAAATGATATTATCGTAGCGGTGGGCATAATTTTTTTTAAAAAATTGGCGCTCTGGCATTAATTTGGCAGAGTGGAGGTCTTCTTAGAGGTACTAATATTGCATATTGATGCATTTCGGTTAAAAGACCTTACATAGTAAAATCTTGGTTAAATGCCACAAACAAAACAAATCCAATGAATAACTAATAATCCCGCTAAAATAAAAAGGGTAGGTGTCACTTATTTTCTTCTGACGAATCATGTACTATGTTTTGGTGGACTAATAACGTCATACATGTCCGGTTTGCCCCGATTGCATGTGCCAAAAGCATTACAATGGTCCGTTTGACGATAGGTGAATCGCACACAGCCTGACTGCACGCTCATCGGATAGTTGTGGTGCATTCTGCACATGCTTAGAGGGGATCCAAACTCCACATTATGAGATAATCTTGCTAAGCACCCTGCCTACCGTGACATTTTTTTTTTTGGTGAGTTAGTGTTCGGTCCCCCATAAGAAAGCCTTTTTTAGCAAGCAGGATATCCAAAAGTTGGTTTGAGTTGGGGTCCCTCTGCAAAGAATAGGACACCGCCAACTATATTTAACCATAAGATTATTTTAAAGACCCATTGATACCCTTCTAATTTTGCTCAAATTACAAATCTTGCCATCAATAGAAATATGAATATATATATAAGTACTATAGCAACCGTTACTATTTATTTTCAGAATTTTATTATTTGCTACAGTAAAATCACTATAGCAAATATTTTTTTTTGAAAAACTCGATATTAAACTTTATATTTTTTGCTACAGTGAAAATACTGTAGTAAATGTTATTCTTTATACCAAAATGTTATTTTTTTTTTAAAGAGTAACAATTTTTTTTTTATTTGAGAACCCCTCCTAAAGAAGGAAGGGTTTGGCAGACCCCGACCAGAAGTTATTAATCAACTAACTCAAAATCTTGTACAAAAATCCCGGGCCTCCTCTCCTAGTTTATCATACCATGGGATAATTCATGTTTTGAAAAATGAGGTTATCGAATGACGAAGTTGCTCTGCTCCTGCTAATTTGCCTTTGAATATGCGGTTGTTTCTTTCCAGCCAGAGGACCCAAATGATAGCCATTACCAACAGATCCCAAGGTTTCCTGATACCCTCTGGAATTCTCCTCCTTCTCCACGAACTCCAAAGGTCTCGTAGTGTCCGAGGGTGAGTAGTGATGCCACCTTTACTTTCAAAATGATCCCACAATTGCCTAGCGAAGGGGCACCCGAGTAGCAGGTGGGATGCCGTTTCCTCTCCCATAGTGCAAAGAGTAACATTTTGAATAATAAACAGTAACATTTGTTATAATGGAATCACTGTAGCATTTTTTTTATAATAAATCTTGTTTAAAATAGAAAAATTATATACATCGAAATCACTGTAGCAAATGTTACTCTTCATTACTGAAATATTACTCTTTATAAAGAGTAACATTTTGATAATAAAGAGTAACATTTGCTACAGTGAAATCACTTTAGCAAATTTTTTTTTTGATAAATCTTGTTTTAAATTTTTTTTTAAAAAATAGTGAATCACTGTTGCACTTTTTTTTGGACGGTGCATGAAATTCTTTACATAAAGAAGGAAATAATAAAAAATATTGTTTTGGTCTTTTTTTTAAGAGTTTATTACACGTAACAAACTTTGATCCGCTGCAGATGTTTTATGTGTTTTTTGAAATGATTAAATGTTATTAAATTCATAATTATAGGGACCGCAACTACAACCAACAGTTTAGGTGTTCTTACACTAGACCGATCTTTTTTACAAGGACCTTGTGCACATTACCTGTTTTTTTTTTCTCCCAAGAAGTACTATTTAGCTCGAAGGTTTTTCCGATTCCGCTAAGCCCAATTGATGCGACATCGTACGAGTGGTGGTTGAATCTCACTAGCGAGATTTAAATATCTTGCAGCACCACTCGTAGGCTGCCACATCAATCTAGCTGAACGGAATCGGAAAAACCTTCAGACTTGTGTGGCGGTATGTGTGCTTGCGCCTTCAAGCCATTCTTGGGTCTGTCGATTCTCTGGCAAGCTCTTGGCCATCTTGGCCTAGTGGAATTCTCGACAGTCACCCTAACTGATAATGAGTCCAAGAGAGGAGTGATCTCCTTTGGCTCGATGGTAGCGAGATTTGAACGATGGTCGGAGAAGTCAGGCTCCGTTCGAGTGCAACTGCTAGAGGATGTTAAGATGAACATCTACAACCTCCCCTACAATGATCGGGTGAGAGGATTATTGGAGAACCTGGTCATGTTGTGAAGGTCATCAACTCACTGCTCTCAACTTCATACCTGAGGCTTTGCTCAGGGGTGGTCTCGACCACGCAGCCAATAGGCCATTCATCGAGGAACTACAACGTTGAGGCGTTCGACCTACACCTCTCGAGAGGTCATAGGATCGAACCTCAAGTTTGTCTTACATCGTGTGGCATAGAGATTTTTTCAAAATAATATTAAAAAGTAAAACATTTAAATAAATAGCATTTGACTAAAAGTAATTATCATACTAGCACTCTGACAGCCATGTGGTATGTCACTGCCATAAAGCGAGTTACGATTTATTTTTTTTATATTTCAAGTAGAACCCGGTATTTGGATTACTAGGTTTAAATCCAGTATTATGGATACCGGGTTTATCCGAAATCCAAAGAGAAAACAACTATGTATGGGAACGTTATACAATAGGGCTTTGGTTAAACTCAATGTCCAGAATACTGGGTTTAAATCCTGTAATCAAAATCCAGGTTTTATTTAAAACAAAAAAAAAAATCTCGCGACTCACCTTAGGACATTGACATGCCACGTGTAAGAGCGTTATATTGATAAATAGTTTTGGTCAACCACTATTTAATTAAATATATATATTTTTAATAATATTTTGAAAAAAAAACCCATATAATAATTAACATGGCCCTTTTGTGGACAAACACAAGACTCCATCTTAGACAAGAAAAAAATATTTGCCCTTCCTTTGGGATGAGTCTCCTTTCCATGTCTCCTTCCCCTCCACTAAAAGAGAGTTTGGACCAATCCAATAAAGCTAAAGAACATGATTCATGAAGTTCTCCCAAAAAATTCTCTCTCATCCTTATAACTTAATTAACACTACTATTTGTGTGGCCGCATTCCATATGATTTCAAATTTTCTGCCGACTTTTTTTTTTTTGGGAGTTTCACTCTGAGAAAAAGAGCTCTTTCAGATTTCTTGATAAAAAAACAAAACAAAAAAAAAAAAAGAAAGGAAGAAAAAAGAAAAGAAAAGAGAGACTAACATGCAACTAATTAACTAAAAAAAAAAAAGGCACCCTCCTCCTCCAGAGCCTCACATCCCAGCTGATCTCTAAACACACCCGGGCACCCACCCACCCCTCCCCGAAAAAAACAAGGAACGCATTCGATTTCTCTCCTCAGCTCATCCTCTTTGCGATTCAGTGGCACCTCCCTCTCCCGCGAGGCCGTACAGCTCGACCAGCCGCTTCAGGACCTCCACCCGTGTCCTCAGCGTGAGGATGTAGTCCGCTGTCTCCTCGAACAGCCGCTCCGCCGCCACCTCCTCCTCCTTCCCTTCACCCCCCTCCGCCGAAGGTATCAGCTCCTTCAGCGCCGCCAGCCGCTCCTCCACCCGCTTTGCCGCGGCGCACCGCCCCCGCTTCGTCGAGCCCTCCGTGATCCGCCGCCGCGCCCCTCGTCTGGCTCTCCTCGAGGCCTTCGAGCACGTGGGTGCCGAGCTCTTGGCTTGGAAGGAGAAGCTCATGGCGGCCCGCCGGAGGCCGGAGCAGGATTGGAAGCTACAACGGGGGGACGATGGGCGAAGGGGCCGGCTTAAATATAAGTGAGCCCGCAGAAAGGTCCTTGGTTTTTGCTGATAACTACAAGTATGCCACTATTTAACCCAGTTCCAGCTACAATGGCAGTGGCATTTTCTGTAAATTACGGGGATACGGAGGGCGATCGCGCATGCGGAAAAAGTTAAGGCGAGGGGAGGCACGCCTCGCGGGCTACGGCGAGAGTCACAGAAATGGGGCATGGAAGGGGTGGCGGGTGGCAAAAGCCTGCGGCGGGCCTGCGACGGAACATGTGGGAGCTTGAAATCTTCACGTGCTCCAATTCCCGAAATGCCCCTCTCGGCTTCGGAGTTCAGAGGAGGAAAAGAAGCGCGGATAGCCCAAAATACCCCTGCACCGCACCTGGCTTTGGGGTAAGTCGGTTGGTTCCCTAGTGGTGAAAGTCGACAGGAAGTTAGGGGGTGTTTGGCATGAGAAACAGCTGTTCCGGCTACTCATCCGAAAGAGGGTATTCTCGTCATTGATCATTTCTAGTGTAATACGAGATTCCGTGTCTCGATTGGCAGAAAAATACACGATACGATTATTTTTCATTTTCAGATTTCATCTACTTGAGTTTAAAGTGATTATATGGGCCGCTAATGATAGGTTATGGAATAGTAGACCCTACATGTTATAGATGGGTATGGTCCAATCATTGATTGCCACATCAGCTGTTGGAACCAATTGCTTAAACAGCTGTTGGAGGGGTGTTTGGCATGCGGAACAGCTGTTCCGCTCAAATCCCAGCCGGAAGAGGATATTCTCGTAAGTTAGGTTTTTTAATGTTAATTCGGGTGGTTTAGCGTCCGATTGGCAAGAAATGCACAGAACGAAAAATTTATGTTCCCATTTCGTCAGCCCATCAGAACGAAAACTAGCCGTTACTTTTAAAGCGGAGCAGAAACGACAACCTTAGCACGATGCCAAATGCCCCCTTAACTATTGTTCAGAGTGGGAGCACCAAAATGGACTCACTTGTTAAAAGTTCAGACCGGTTCCAATGATCGGATCTGGCTGGACTGGAATCGGTATAGTTTTGGAATAAGTATATATAGTTTTAAAAGACCATGGTGTATTGTGCAACGTTTATCATTTAGTGTGGCCCAGCGATAGGTAACACAGTCCGCTCGTCACGATTGGCGAGCGGGCTAGCAAACGGTTAAAGATGAGAGCGGTGGAAGGAGTCTATTGGGGATTTGGAGGTGGGGTTGTCTCCTCTTGCTTTCCTCTAAGATTGGGATCCATTTGTGATTTGGTAAATTAAAGAGGTTTCGGAGGTTAAATGGGTCATTGCATCAAGGATGGTGGGAGTACTATAAAAGGGCGGTGGTGCATGTGGAGTGAGAGAGCGCTGCGGCCAGCGAAAGCCGCGTTGTAGAGAGAGAAAGAGGGAGGGGGGAGGGGAGAAGGAGAGGGCACATGGGAATCACATGGAGCGGGCAGCCGGGGAGCAGCATGTGGGGAGACCCCTCTAGAGAGGGAAAGAAAGGAAAGAATGGGGCCCACAGAATGTACCGCATGTTCTGCACATTCCCTACAGCGAAGGAGACGTGAGGGATCTCTCTCTCTCTACCTCTACCTCCTCCTTCTCTCTCTACTCTCTCTCTCTCTACCTCCATCGAAGGCGCAGGGATAAGAGTAAGCTCGTAGGCGTGACGTGCTCCTCTCAGGTGGTGGCAGGCTGCCATGTGTGGGACCCGCGCTAATGTGTGGTCCGAACAGCCGCCCAAAGCATTGGGAACAATTACTGTTGGGGGTGATTGAAACCCGATCAGGAGTTCGCTCTCCCGTGCTCACCCAGTCATCTTGACAGGGAGCGGGATCCACATTGGGCTGAAGGGGCCCAGGGCAAGTTCGTTCAGAAGCTCGTTAAGTTTGCTTAGGAGCTTGCCCAGGAGCTCGCCCAAAGTTCGCCCAGGAGCTCGCCCAAAAAACTCGCTCTCACAACCCGTGAGGAGCTCGCCCCGCTTAGAGCTGGATGGACACCTTGTATCTGAGTGCAGCTCGCCCCGCCAAGAGCTGGCGTCCTCCCAGACCCCGCAGGAGCACGACCAAATTCTGTAAATGGCTTAGACAAAGAGCGCGACGGAGATCTACCAAGCTCATCCAGGAGCTCGCCATGCTCGCTCAGGAGCTCGCCTAGCTCGCCCAGGAGCCCGCCATGATCTCTCAGGAGATCTACCAAGCTCATCCAGGAGCTCGCCATGCTCGCTCAGGAGCTCGCCTAGCTCGCCCAGGAGCTCGCCATAATCTCTCAGGAGCTCGCCTAGCTCGCCCAGGAGCTCGCCATGCTCGCTCAGGAGCTCGCCTAGCTCGCCCAGGAGCTCGCCATGCTCGCTCAGGAGCTTGCCTAGCTCGCCCAGGAGCTCGCCATGCTCGCTCAGGAGCTTGCCTAGCTCGCCCAGGAGCTCGCCATGCTCGCTCAGGAGCTTGCCTAGCTCGCCCAGGAGCTCGCCATGCTCGCTCAGGAGCTTGCCTAGCTCGCCCAGGAGCTCGCCTAGCTCGCTCAGGAGCTCGCCCAAGCTCGCCCAGGAGTTCGCCCAAGCTCGCCTAGACCCCTGTTTATCGAAGAGGTTGCTCCCGCGAGGTCCAACTCTTGATAAATATGGGCGAAAGGACGGAGCAGTATCGGGCGAGCTGGCCTTTGCTTTTTCCCTGAGATTGCCAGGTGTCGAGAACCCACTGAAGCTACGTGGACGATTGCAGTCCACGGAAGCCCGTCAGAGTCGGTTTGAGACCTCCTAAACTTGAACATTCTAGAAGATTCCTATGGCGGCAACAGAACAGCAGCTGCTGTCCCCCACTACTTAGTCAGGCGAGCTAAATGACAAAGAATGTCAGGAGCTCAAGTACCAAGGACTGTCAGATCCACGTGAGCCAGCACGTGGGGGGCCTAGAAGGTGCCAGAAAGAGCTTCCACGCGTCGCAAACCGATAGGTCGCCCACGTCTATAAATGTACACCCCCAGGCTCCAAAGTACAGGTAGGAAATCCCTTTCACTACCACTTTGGTATACAACAGCTCTCCGTTGTGCTACCGTAACTGACTTGAGCGTCGGAGGGTCTGCGCTCCTAAGGGAGCCAGCCGTTTTCACGTTCTCTTTTCTGTCTTACAGGTGGCTCACAAGGACCAGGAAAAATCCCCCAAACAATTACTTCAGGTAATGATCCGAGCCTTCCGGCAAGGCCTGTCGACTAGGCCCATCAAGCGGGGTACCCGGCCCGGCCCGGCCCGTAAGATTCTTTGGCTTGTCGTTCTTCGACTTGAGGTGAAATCAGTGGCTTTAACTTGGAGCACCGTAGAAATTCCAATGCCAAACTTGAGGTGAAATTCTGGCAACTGAACCAGGCACCATAGCATCTTATCTGGAGGATCATCGATCTAGTTGGTTATAAGAGAGTTATTTGGAAGAGATGCTAAAGAATTTCACCTCAAGTTTGGCATTCGCATTGCTATTGATTGGCAAGGTTCACCGCCATAATATTTCCACAAATATCAAGAATGCACTATGATTTTTATAATCTATATATGGGCAGGGATACTCGTACTAATGAAAACTTACTAATGGAAGTTACAAATCGCCGTTTACCTAACCTGGAGGTTTCAGAATTTGATAAAACTTGGTTGGGATGCTCTCTATGGCAAGTTGATCATCGTCACCAAAAATCATCAAATTCTATAACCTCTAGGGGCATCAAATGTTAGAAGCTTTATCGACCGTTCATTTTAACCGTTAATTTGAATAACATATTTGATGCCCCTAGAGGTTATAGAATTTGACGATTTTTGGTGAGGATGATCAACTTGCCATAGAGAGCATCCCCACTAAGTTTCATCAAATTCTGAAACCTCTAGGTTAGGTAAAAGGCAATTTGTAACTTCATTAGTAAGAGTTTCCCTCATATATATATATATAGATATATATATATATATATATATATATATATATATATATATATATATATATATATATATATATATATATATAGAGAGAGAGAGAGAGAGAGAGAGAGAGAGAGAGAGAGAGAGAGAGAGGATACGGGGTATGAGCTGACAGCCCATTTGCTGAAATGGGCTGTCAGCAGCAGCCGTCCGATTGCAAATTTCTAACCGTCCGATTTGGTTTTAAAAAATCAGCAGCTGTTATGTTTTTCTCTCTCTCTCTCTCTCTCTCTCTCTCTCTCTCTCTCTCTCTCTCTCTCTCTCTCTCTCTCTCTCGTGCGAGCGGCAGCCCCCGACCTCCCCGACCAGCCTTCGGCAGTTCGGCTCCGGCTCCGACCACCTCCGGCCCGACTCCCCCTCCGGCACCGGCTCCCCCCGACGCCGGCCGGCTGATCCGCGCCGGAGGGGGAGGAGAAGGGGCGCCGGAGGTTTTTGGGGTCGGGGCTGCTGCCGCAGCTCGCTGGTGCCGGAGGGAGGAGCCGGCCGACGTCGGGGGGAGCCGGTGCCGGAGGGGGAGCCGGGCCGGCGTCGGGGATGATGGCTGCAGCTCGCCGGTGCCGGAGGGGGGAGCCGGACGTCGTCGGGGGGAGCCGGTGCCGGAGGTGGTCGGAGCCGGAGCCGAAGGCTGATCGGGGAGGTCGGGGCCTGCCGCTCGCACGAGAGAGAAAGAGAGAGAGAGAGAAGAATAAAAATACAGCTGTATACAGCTGCTGATTTTTTAAAACCAAATCGGATGGTTAGAAATTTGCAATCGGACGGCTGCTGCTGGCAGCCCATTTCAGCAAATGGGCTGTCAGCTCATACCCCGTATTCTCATATATATATATATATATATATATATATATATGGGGATGCTATAATGCGGCATGCGGTACATGCGGCACTGTACCGCAGCTGTCTGATGCACGCATTGTGTGCATGTGATGCACGCAGCGGTGCATCAGACGGCTACTATGCGGTGACGCACTTACCGCATGCCGCATTATAGCATGCCCATATATATATATATATATATATATATATATATATATATATATATATATATATATATATATATATATATATATATATATATATATATATATATATATATATATATATATATATATATATATATATATATATATAGGGCTGTTACATTGAGCTGTGAGCTGCGGTAGGAGAAAAAAAGCTGCGGGTATTTTGACCCCCATAGAAGTTTTGGAATTTGATGAAGTTTGGTGAGGGTGTTGTCTAGCGTAAGATGATCATCCTCACCAATTTTTATCAAATTCCAAAACATCTAGGGCGGTCAAATGGTCGAAGCAAAATTTGCAGTCGGTGACTGCCGACGGCAGATTTTGCTTCGACCATTTGACCCCCTTAAAAGTTTTGGAATTTGATGAAAATTGGTGAGGATGATCATATTACCCTAGACAACACCCTCACCAAATTTTATCAAATTCCAAAATTCCTAGGGGGTCAAAAAACTCGCAGCTCACTTTCTAAATCGGTAGCTCACAACTCACTGTAACATTCCTCTTTCTCTCTCTCTCTCTCTCTCTCTCTCTCTATATATATATATATATATATATATATATATATATATATATATATATATATATATATATATATATATATATATATATATATATATATATATATATCAACAATGGGAGGCACACAGAAACACACATCTTACCAAAATTAGTAGGAAAAAAAATAGGCTTGTGGTTACAAAATCCATCAATATTACAGATCACTGCATAGCTCATCTCGACATCTACTATGTATGTCCCAACATTTTCAAAGGCTGAAGTTTCAAACTATCACAGGAGCATACAGTCCCCAGACAAAACCTGATCACTCTCTTTTCTTTGTCATCAAAGAAGCATCTCTCACTTTACACACAATGGGGAACTGCCATTACATTTGACAGTGACAGGCGGGGAGGGGGCTCGGAATAATGAATGTGCACGGCTGGTGGTATTGCACATCAAGCTGTTTCTATTATGGCATCTCCGTCCGTCCTATTGGATGATGCTTTCTTATGCTGCGATTCATCCGAACCGCCTTCGCTCCGCAAGCGACTCTCTAGAACCTCCAGAACATCATTGGGCGGGCACCGGTCAGCGGGATCTCGAGCTGACGTTTGGCAGAAGCACTCAGGCCATGAGTTCGTGTAGAAAGACTCAGGCCAGACCCGCTTGTGCTCGCCATTGCAGTGCTCGCCCTCCAGCAATGTGCTGCAATGATTGAACCTGATCTTTATAGATCAGAAAAATCTGATATTAAAAACAAAGGTTTTAAAATCAGAAGACCAATGCAAAACAATTACCAACAAAAAGAAATAAAAGAGTCGAAAGAAATATAAAAATTAACATTAATGAGTATTTTGCATAAACCTCTCTAAAATTTTATTAACTTCTGATTTAGCCATTTAATAAAAAACCCGCATGATTACATTATGATATTACGTAAAACTCGCAAGGAAGGTTTAAAAATTGCAGTCTCCATGTAGCCAAGTAAGTGATAGAAAATCCAAATCAAATTAACAATTTAGACTTTTGTAAGTCATTTCAACTTCAGCTAAAGATGCCTACTCAGTAAAGATACTTGTAAAAGTTATACTACAAAAAAATATGATCCTTTTTAGATGGGAAGAAATATGCTGAAGGGGAAGAAAATGTTAAAAATCAAAGAGAGCGATTCAAACAAAGAAATTTTGTTTTCATTCATCGATATGTAAAAATTCAGTCACATGGGTGGACTTCGTGCGTTGGGAGCTTGCCATCGCTCCCAGCTACTCGAGCGAGATCTAGCTACTACAACAATATAAATAAATTGATAGTAGTAACTGCAAGACATCAAGTAATATAAATGTTTCTTTTATGCTCATGCAAGGTAGAAAATGTATTTTATACATTCAAGGCATAGGAGATTTGTTCAAGGGGAAGAAAATGTATCAGATTTTTATATTACTACCTTGCATCCATATGGACAGATATCGATGCTTTGCAGATTTTTATAGTACATGCAAGGCATAGGAGATTTTTATAGTACATGCAGGGTATAGGAGATCTGTTAAGAACCTGACGGCCACCGACCCAACTCAACCCGACTGTCATACAAACTAACAGAACCTGACGGCCGCCGACCCAACTCAAGAGTAACAAAAAGCATTTTGAGGACGGTGATAATATTTCGAGGGTGGCAATAATACCATAAGCATCGATAATATTTTGAGGGGGGTCATAATATTTCAAAGATAGCAACGAAACATTTCGAGAGTGATAAAAAACTTATTAGAGGATCTAATAAGTAGAGGGTGGCAATTATATTTCAAGGGTGGCAATAGAACCTTAACGACAACCGACTTTCGTCAGCTCGACGAACATGTTATTTATAGAGATTTGGAAGTTGGAACCGGTTTATAGAATTCGGATCTGGATATAATGTTGAGTCTGCTAATTAAAGAGATTTCGAACCTCGACTCCTTCGAGGTTTCTATGTGTGTGTGTGTGTGTGTGGTAACATAACCCTCTGGGACTTGGGTTTTGGGGCTTGAGGGTATCTAACATGGTATCAGAGCTGGGCGTCTCCTACTCCTGCTCTCTCCGGATGCGGCCCCTTCCTATTGTGCTTCGCTCCGCATGCTCCACTTAAGGAGAGGTGTTGAGGAAGTCCACCGGTTAATCCCACATCTGTTAAGGGGGTACCTAATGCCGACTTCATATACCCTTTGTGAACCTTCCCTTATGACCCTTTGTGAACCTTCCGTTATGACCCGAGTATTCTACAGAAGCCTTTAATTGATGATATATTGGGCAATGGAGGAAGGATTCATATACCCAAAGGCACACAAAAAATTTCAAGACAACCCAAAAGATTTTGGGGGCGATGATAATATTTTTCGGGTGTCAATAATATTTTGTGAGCGGTGTTAATAATTATTGGGTCTCTCTCTATTTGGCGAGGCTTAGGCATCGGCAAACTTGACGTTGTTAGGGGTGTCATCGATGGGGGCACCGATATAACTATAGTTGCCTAAAATCCCAATCCAAATATGCACTCATCTCATATGTACAGATGACTATAAAAAATCCCACCCCAGATCTACACCTATTCCTTCTCTCTCCATCGCTTGCATCTAGTTCCCTCATCATTCATAAATCTCATGTTACTCACCACCCTCCGAAATCTGAGCTTGGTGTCACCTCTCTCACCAATATAACACCTGACCATTGCCCTCATATTACCTCACCTCACGTCCGTCGAGTTGGGCTAACCAGTGTTTGGGCGGTATCGGTGGACTCAATAGAGAGCGAGTGAGAGAGTGTGTTACCTGAGATGCTAAGGTAGGGGTGGTCTCAACATGAGAGCTCACGTGATTCATCCCTTGTTTTTTGAAACAATGACAACATGACAAAGAGAGGTATGCTCCTCTATTATTGTATTATTGGGCACTTACATTCTTCTAATCAGAGAAAGAGATAAAGGTGACTCCAGGCCAAAAGCCCAATCAACAAAATGAGCATCCGAGCAATGGCCCCACTTCGGGCTCGAAGTATAAATAGGAAAAATCGGCAAAATCTCTCCATCTCTCTCTCACACACATAACACAAATTGAGATGGATCTCATCTAGTTGAGGCTAGCTCTATGAATGCCCCCTCCAAATTGTTCTAATAAAATTAAAGTCTGCAATTACAGCAAACCCATTCACAGCGAGATGGATCCGAAAAAACCATTTAGAAATCAATTGCATAAGGATCTGAAAAAACCATTCTTCACAGAAAAAAAAAAAAGATTGATCCATTAAAAAATCAAAATTTTTGCATTGGATCATTCAAATATTAGAGATTAAAAGTTTTATCTTTCTTCTTTTAGGTATGATAGCCAGAACTTTAGAACATTTACTTTTTCTAATAAAATAGGTTTTGTGCGATACGAATTACACTCACCTTAATTTAATAAACAAAATCTCAAGCTACAACAGAAAAATAAAAAAGTAAAATCATCAAAATCAACATAACCTTAATTTAATACGA